>OZ017738.1:124712563-125279949 GCA_963969285.1 Odontomyia ornata | reverse complement strand
GCTTAGGAGGCATAGACATGCATTTGTCTAAAATACGTAAATTTCCTTGTCAGACCTCTGGCTTTAATCGTTCACTGTAGCCACAATTTCGATTCGATTATCAAAATTTTGGTCTCATTTTGAAGCTGTCAGTCTGTTGTTTACGTCAAATACAAATTTGTAGTATCTTTCGTAAGAATACTAATTTTTATAAGGTTCCTTATATTTTTGGGGTAGGTTATGGAAACTTTTTCCCTTTACGGCATTGCTGTGGCTTGATTTTCAACCGATGCGCTATATTTTGTGTTGATGAATAGATCAGCGTCTGAACTTTCCAAAAAGTATAAAATTTATGGTATGTCGCAAAAGTTTAAGGGCGGGTTTAGTGGCTGAAAGCCATAAAAATCCCAATTTTTTACGTGTCAACTCCCCAAAACTTTAAATGGCTTTTTCTCCCCTTAAACGTGCGAATTTCGCGTTTTTACGTTTTCATTTAAAGGATCAACCCAAACTAGAGTTTTGATGGTCGGAACATGTTTCAGGCAAAATATCTGGAAATTGCGGTCTCTAGAACACGTGCAGTTTTTGTGCAGATTTTCAGCTTTGACTGCTTACTGTGCCCGTAATTTTAATCCGATTGTTGAAATTTTGGTCTTATCTTATAGTTGCGTTTGTTAGTTTGCGTCAAGTGCAAATATGTAGTAATTTGCATGAAAATACTAATTTTTATGGACGCTTAGGAGGCATAGACATGTATTTGTCTAAAATACGTAAATTTCCTTGTCAGACCTCTGGCTTTAATCGTTCACTGTAGCCACAATTTCGATTCGATTATCAAAATTTGTCTCATTTTGTAGCTGTCAGTCTGTTGTTTACGTCAAATACAAATTTGTAGTATCTTTCGTAAGAATACTAATTTTTATAAGGTTCCTTATATTTTTGGGGGCAGGTTATGGAAACTTTTTCCCTTTACGGCATTGCTGTGGCTTGATTTTTCAACCGATGTGCTATATTTTGGTGTTGATGAATAGATCAGCGTCTGAACTTTCCAAAAAGTATAAATTTGTGGTATGTCGCAAAAGTTTAAGGGCGGGTTTAGTGGCTGAAAGCCAAAAAAATCCCAATTTTTTACGTGTTAACTCCCCAAAAACTTTAAATGGCTTTTTCTCCCCTTAAACGTGCGAATTTCGCGTTTTTACGTTTTCATTTAAAGGATCAACCCAAACTAGAGTTTTGATGGTCGGAACATGTTTTAGGCAAAATATCTGGAAATTGCGGTCTCTAGAACACGTGCAGTTTTTGTGCAGATTTTCAGCTTTGACTGCTTACTGTGCCCGTAATTTTAATCCGATTGTTGAAATTTTGGTCTTATCTTATAGTTGCGTTTGTTTAGTTTGCGTCAAGTGCAAATATGTAGTAATTTGCATGAAAATACTAATTTTTATGACGCTTAGGAGGCATAGACATGCATTTGTCTAAAATACGTAAATTTCCTTGTCAGACCTCTGGCTTTAATCGTTCACTGTAGCCACAATTTCGATTCGATTATCAAAATTTTGGTCTCATTTTGTAGCTGTCAGTCTGTTGTTTACGCCAAATATAAATTTGTAGTATCTTTCGTAAGAATACTAATTTTTATAAGGTTCCTTATATTTTTGGGGGCAGGTTAAGGAGACTTTTTCCCTTTACGGCATTGCTGCGGCTTGATTTTTCAACCGATGTGCTATATTTTGGTGTTGATGAATAGATCAGCGTCTGAACTTTCCAAAAAGTATAAATTGTGGTATGTCGCAAAAGTTTAAGGGCGGGTTTAGTGGCTGAAAGCCAAAAAAAATCCCAATTTTTTACGTGTTAACTCCCCCAAAACTTTAAATGGCTTTTTCTCCCCTTAAACGTGCGAATTTCGCGTTTTTACGTTTTCATTTAAAGGATCAACCCAAACTAGAGTTTTGATGGTCGGAACATGTTTCAGGCAAAATATCTGGAAATTGCGGTCTCTAGAACACGTGCAGTTTTTGTGCAGATTTTCAGCTTTGACTGCTTACTGTGCCCGTAATTTTAATCCGATTGTTGAAATTTTGGTCTTATCTTATAGTTGCGTTTGTTTAGTTTGCGTCAAGTGCAAATATGTAGTAATTTGCATGAAAATACTAATTTTTATGACGCTTAGGAGGCATAGACATGTATTTGTCTAAAATACGTAAATTTCCTTGTCAGACCTCTGGCTTTAATCGTTCACTGTAGCCACAATTTCGATTCGATTATCAAAATTTTGGTCTCATTTTGTAGCTGTCAGTCTATTGTTTACGCAAATACAAATTTGTAGTATCTTTCGTAAGAATACTAATTTTTATAAGGTTCCTTATATTTTTGGGGGCAGGTTAAGGAGACTTTTTCCCTTTACGGCATTGCTGTGGCTTGATTTTCAACCGATGTGCTATATTTTGGTGTTGATGAATAGATCAGCGTCTGAGCTTTCCAAAAAATATAAATTTGTGGTATGTCGCAAAAGTCTAAGGGCGGGTTTAGTGGCTGAAAGCCAAAAAATCCCAATTTTGTACGTGTTAACTCCCCAAAACTTTAAATGGCTTTTTCTCCCCTTAAACGTGCGAATTTCGCGTTTTTACGTTTTCATTTAAAGGATCAAACCAAACTAAAGTTTTGATGGTCGGAACATGTTTTAGGCAAAATATCTGGAAATTGCGGTCTCTAGAACACGTGCAGTTTTTGTGCAGATTTTCAGCTTTGACTGCTTACTGTGCCCGTAATTTTAAATCCGATTGTTGAAATTTTGGTCTTATCTTATAGTTGCGTTTGTTTAGTTTGCGTCAAGTGCAAATATGTAGTAATTTGCATGAAAATACTAATTTTTATGACGCTTAGGAGGCATAGACATGTATTTGTCTAAAATACGTAAATTTCCTTGTCAGACCTCTGGCTTTAATCGTTCACTGTAGCCACAATTTCGATTCGATTATCAAAATTTTGGTCTCATTTTGTAGCTGTCAGTCTGTTGTTTACGTCAAATACAAATTTGTAGTATCTTTCGTAAGAATACTAATTTTTATAAGGTTCCTTATATTTTTGGGGTAGGTTATGGAAACTTTTTCCCTTTACGGCATTGCTGTGGCTTGATTTTTCAACCGATGTGCTATATTTTGGTGTTGATGAATAGATCAGCGTCTGAACTTTCCAAAAAGTATAAAATTTGTGGTATGTCGCAAAAGTTTAAGGGCGGGTTTAGTGGCTGAAAGCCAAAAAAAATCCCAATTTTTTACGTGTTAACTCCCCAAAACTTTAAATGGCTTTTTCTCCCCTTAACGTGCGAATTTCGCGTTTTTACGTTTTCATTTAAAGGATCAACCCAAACTAGAGTTTTGATGGTCGGAACATGTTTTAGGCAAAATATCTGGAAATTGCGGTCTCTAGAACACGTGCAGTTTTTGTGCAGATTTTCAGCTTTGACTGCTTACTGTGCCCGTAATTTTAATCCGATTGTTGAAATTTTGGTCTTATCTTATAGTTGCGTTTGTTTAGTTTGCGTCAAGTGCAAATATGTAGTAATTTGCATGAAAATACTAATTTTTATGACGCTTAGGAGGCATAGACATGCATTTGTCTAAAATACGTAAATTTCCTTGTCAGACCTCTGGCTTTAATCGTTCACTGTAGCCACAATTTCGATTCGATTATCAAAATTTTGGTCTCATTTTGTAGCTGTCAGTCTGTTGTTTACGCCAAATATAAATTTGTAGTATCTTTCGTAAGAATACTAATTTTTATAAGGTTCCTTATATTTTTGGGGGCAGGTTAAGGAGACTTTTTCCCTTTACGGCATTGCTGCGGCTTGATTTTTCAACCGATGTGCTATATTTTGGTGTTGATGAATAGACCAGCGTCTGAACTTTCCAAAAAGTATAAATTTGTGTATGTCGCAAAAGTTTAAGGGCGGGTTTAGTGGCTGAAAGCCAAAAAAATCCCAATTTTTTACGTGTTAACTCCCCAAAACTTTAAATGGCTTTTTCTCCCCTTAAACGTGCGAATTTCGCGTTTTTACGTTTTCATTTAAAGGATCAACCCAAACTAGAGTTTTGATGGTCGGAACATGTTTCAGGCAAAATATCTGGAAATTGCGGTCTCTAGAACACGTGCAGTTTTTGTGCAGATTTTCAGCTTTGACTGCTTACTGTGCCCGTAATTTTAATCCGATTGTTGAAATTTTGGTCTTATCTTATAGTTGCGTTTGTTTAGTTTGCGTCAAGTGCAAATATGTAGTAATTTGCATGAAAATACTAATTTTTATGACGCTTAGGAGGCATAGACATGTATTTGTCTAAAATACGTAAATTTCCTTGTCAGACCTCTGGCTTTAATCGTTCACTGTAGCCACAATTTCGATTCGATTATCAAAATTTTGGTCTCATTTTGTAGCTGTCAGTCTGTTGTTTACGCCAAATACAAATTTGTAGTATCTTTCGTAAGAATACTAATTTTTATAAGGTTCCTTATATTTTTGGGGGCAGGTTAAGGAGACTTTTTCCCTTTACGGCATTGCTGTGGCTTGATTTTTCAACCGATGTGCTATATTTTGGTGTTGATGAATAGATCAGCGTCTGAGCTTTCCAAAAAAATATAAATTTGTGGTATGTCGCAAAAGTCTAAGGGCGGGTTTAGTGGCTGAAAGCCAAAAAAATCCCAATTTTTTACGTGTTAACTCCCCAAAACTTTAAATGGCTTTTTCTCCCCTTAAACGTGCGAATTTCGCGTTTTTACGTTTTCATTTAAAGGATCAAACCAAACTAAAGTTTTGATGGTCGGAACATGTTTTAGGCAAAATATCTGGAAATTGCGGTCTCTAGAACACGTGCAGTTTTTGTGCAGATTTTCAGCTTTGACTGCTTACTGTGCCCGTAATTTTAATCCGATTGTTGAAATTTTGGTCTTATCTTATAGTTGCGTTTGTTTAGTTTGCGTCAAGTGCAAATATGTAGTAATTTGCATGAAAATACTAATTTTTATGACGCTTAGGAGGCATAGACATGTATTTGTCTAAAATACGTAAATTTCCTTGTCAGACCTCTGGCTTTAATCGTTCACTGTAGCCACAATTTCGATTCGATTATCAAAATTTTGGTCTCATTTTGAAGCTGTCAGTCTGTTGTTTACGTCAAATACAAATTTGTAGTATCTTTCGTAAGAATACTAATTTTTATAAGGTTCCTTATATTTTTGGGGTAGGTTATGGAAACTTTTTCCCTTTACGGGCATTGCTGTGGCTTGATTTTTCAACCGATGTGCTATATTTTGATGTTGATGAATAGATCAGCGTCTGAACTTTCCAAAAAGTATAAATTTGTGGTATGTCGCAAAAGTTTAAGGGCGGGTTTAGTGGCTGAAAGCCAAAAAAATCCCAATTTTTTACGTGTTAACTCCCCAAAACTTTAAATGGCTTTTTCTCCCCTTAAACGTGCGAATTCGCGTTTTTACGTTTTCATGTAAAGGATCAACCCAAACTAGAGTTTTGATGGTCGGAACATGTTTTAGGCAAAATATCTGGAAATTGCGGTCTCTAGAACACGTGCAGTTTTTGTGCAGATTTTCAGCTTTGACTGCTTACTGTGCCCGTAATTTTAATCCGATTGTTGAAATTTTGGTCTTATCTTATAGTTGCGTTTGTTTAGTTTGCGTCAAGTGCAAATATGTAGTAATTTGCATGAAAATACTAATTTTTATGACGCTTAGGAGGCATATACATGTATTTGTCTAAAATACGTAAATTTCCTTGTCAGACCTCTGGCTTTAATCGTTCACTGTAGCCACAATTTCGATTCGATTATCAAAATTTTGGTCTCATTTTGTAGCTGTCAGTCTGTTGTTTACGTCAAATACAAATCTGTAGTATCTTTCGTAAGAATACTAATTTTTATAAGGTTCCTTATATTTTTGGGGTAGGTTATGGAAACTTTTTCCCTTTACGGCATTGCTGTGGCTTGATTTTCAACCGATGTGCTATATTTTGGTGTTGATGAATAGATCAGCGTCTGAACTTTCCAAAAAGTATAAATTTGTGGTATGTCGCAAAAGTTTAAGGGCGGGTTTAGTGGCTGAAAGCCAAAAAAATCCCAATTTTTTACGTGTTAACTCCCAAAAACTTTAAATGGCTTTTTCTCCCCTTAAACGTGCGAATTTCGCGTTTTTACGTTTTCATTTAAAGGATCAACCCAAACTAGAGTTTTGATGGTCGGAACATGTTTCAGGCAAAATATCTGGAATT
This sequence comes from Odontomyia ornata, assembly GCA_963969285.1. NCBI lineage: Eukaryota > Metazoa > Arthropoda > Insecta > Diptera > Stratiomyidae > Odontomyia > Odontomyia ornata. The sequence continues at coordinate 125,273,696 of OZ017738.1, read as the reverse complement.
GCGGTCTCTAGAACACGTGCAGTTTTTGTGCAGATTTTCAGCTTTGACTGCTTACTGTGCCCGTAATTTTAATCCGATTGTTGAAATTTTGGTTTTATCTTATAGTTGCGTTTGTTTAGTTTGCGTCAAGTGCAAATATGTAGTAATTTGCATGAAAATACTAATTTTTATGACGCTTAGGAGGCATAGACATGTATTGTCTAAAATACGTAAATTTCCTTGTCAGACCTCTGGCTTTAATCGTTCACTGTAGCCACAATTTCGATTCGATTATCAAAATTTTGGTCTCATTTTGTAGCTGTCAGTCTGTTGTTTACGCCAAATACAAATTTGTAGTATCTTTCGTAAGAATACTAATTTTTATAAGGTTCCTTATATTTTTGGGGGCAGGTTAAGGAGACTTTTCCCTTTACGGCATTGCTGTGGCTTGATTTTTCAACGATGTGCTACATTTTGGTGTTGATGAATAGATCAGCGTCTGAGCTTTCCAAAAAAAATTAATTTGACGTATGTCGCAAAAGTCTAAGGGCGGGTTTAGTGGCTGAAAGCCAAAAAAATCCCAATTTTTTTACGTGTTAACTCCCCAAAACTTTAAATGGCTTTTTCTCCCCTTAAACGTGCGAATTTTCGCGTTTTTACGTTTTCATTTAAAGGATCAACCCAAACTAGAGTTTTGATGGTCGGAACATGTTTTAGGCAAAATATCTGGGGTCTCTAGAACACGTGCAGTTTTTGTGCAGATTTTCAGCTTTGACTGCTTACTGTGCCCGTAATTTTAATCCGATTGTTGAAATTTTGGTCTTATCTTATAGTTGCGTTTGTTTAGTTTGCGGCAAGTGCAAATATGTAGTAATTTGCATGAAAATACTAATTTTTATGACGCTTAGGAGGCATAGACATGTATTTGTCTAAAATACGTAAATTTCCTTGTCAGACCTCTGGCTTTAATCGTTCACTGTAGCCACAATTTCGATTCGATTATCAAAATTTTGGTCTCATTTTGTAGCTGTCAGTCTGTTGTTTACGTCAAATACAAATTTGTAGTATCTTTCGTAAGAATACTAATTTTTATAAGGTTCCTTATATTTTTGGGGTAGGTTATGGAAACTTTTTCCCTTTACGGTATCGCTGTGGCTTGATTTTTCAATCGATGTGCTATATTTTGGTGTTGATGAATAGATCAGCGTCTGAACTTTCCAAAAAGTATAAATTTGTGGTATCTCGCAAAAGTTTAAGGGCGGGTTTAGTGGCTGAAAGCCAAAAAAATCCCAATTTTTTACGTGTTAACTCCCCAAAACTTTAAATGGCTTTTTCTCCCCTTAAACGTGCGAATTTCGCGTTTTTACGTTTTCATTTAAAGGATCAACCCAAACTAGAGTTTTGATGGTCGGAACACGTTTCAGGCAAAATATCTGGAAATTGCGGTCTCTAGAACACGTGCAGTTTTTGTGCAGATTTTCAGCTTTGACTGCTTACTGTGCCCGTAATTTTAATCCGATTGTTGAAATTTTGGTCTTATCTTATAGTTGCGTTTGTTTAGTTTGCGTCAAGTGCAAATATGTAGTAATTTGCATGAAAATACTAATTTTTATGACGCTTAGGAGGCATAGACATGTATTTGTCTAAAATACGTAAATTTCCTTGTCAGACCTCTGGCTTTAATCGTTCACTGTAGCCACAATTTCGATTCGATTATCAAAATTTTGGTCTCATTTTGTAGCTGTCAGTCTGTTGTTTACGCCAAATACAAATTTGTAGTATCTTTCGTAAGAATACTAATTTTTATAAGGTTCCTTATATTTTTGGGGGCAGGTTAAGGAGACTTTTTCCCTTTACGGCATTGCTGTGGCTTGATTTTTCAACCGATGTGCTATATTTTGGTGTTGATGAATAGATCAGCGTCTGAACTTTCCAAAAAGTATAAATTTGTGGTATGTCGCAAAAGTTTAAGGGCGGGTTTAGTGGCTGAAAGCCAAAAAAAATCCCAATTTTTTACGTGTTAACTCCCAAAACTTTAAATGGCTTTTTCTCCCCTTAAACGTGCGAATTTCGCGTTTTTACGTTTTCATTGAAATGATCAACCCAAACTAGAGTTTTGATGGTCGGAACATGTTTTAGGCAAAATATCTGGAAATTGCGGTTTCTAGAACACGTGCAGTTTTTGTGCAGATTTTCAGCTTTGACTGCTTACTGTGCCCGTAATTTTAATCCGATTGTTGAAATTTTGGTCTTATCCTATAGTTGCGTTTGTTTAGTTTGCGTCAAGTGCAAATATGTAGTAATTTGCATGAAAATACTAATTTTTATGACGCTTAGGAGGCATAGACATGCATTTGTCTAAAATACGTAAATTTCCTTGTCAGACCTCTGGCTTTAATCGTTCACTGTAGCCACAATTTCGATTCGATTATCATAATTTTGATCTCATTTTGAAGCTGTCAGTCTGTTGTTTGCGTCAAATACAAATTTGTAGCATCTTTCGTAAGAATACTAATTTTTATAAGGTTCCTTATATTTTTGGAGTAGGTTATGGAAACTTTTTCCCTTTACGGCATTGCTGTGGCTTGATTTTTCAACCGATGTGCTATATTTTGGTGTTGATGAATAGATCAGCGTCTGAACTTTCCAAAAAGTATAAATTTGTGGTATGTCGCAAAAGTTTAAGGGCGGGTTTAGTGGCTGAAAGCCAAAAAAAATCCCAATTTTTTACGTGTTAACTCCCCAAAACTTTAAATGGCTTTTTCTCCCCTTAAACGTGCGAATTTCGCGTTTTTTACGTTTTCATTTAAACGATCAACCCAAACTAGAGTTTTGATGGTCGGAACATGTTTTAGGCAAAATATCTGGAAATTGCGGTCTCTAGAACACGTGCAGTTTTCGTGCAGATTTTCAGCTTTGACTGCTTACTGTGCCCGTAATTTTAATCCGATTGTTGAAATTTTGGTCTTATCTTATAGTTGCGTTTGTTTAGTTTGCGTCAAGTGCAAATATGTAGTAATTTGCATGAAAATACTAATTTTTATGACGCTTAGGAGGCATAGACATGTATTTGTCTAAAATACGTAAATTTCCTTGTCAGACCTCTGGCTTTAATCGTTCACTGTAGCCACAATTTCGATTCGATTATCAAAATTTTGGTCTCATTTTGTAGCTGTCAGTCTGTTGTTTACGTCAAATACAAATTTGTAGTACTTTTCGTAAGAATACTAATTTTTATAAGGTTCCTTATATTTTTGGGGTAGGTTATGGAAACTTTTTCCCTTTACGGCATTGCTGTGGCTTTATTTTTCAACCGATGTGCTATATTTTGGTGTTGATGAATAGATCAGCGTTTGAACTTTCCAAAAAGTATAAATTTGTGGTATGTCGCAAAAGTTTAAGGGCGGGTTTAGTGGCTGAGAGCCAAAAAAATCCCAATTTTTTACGTGTTAACTCCCCAAAACTTTAAATGGCTTTTTCTCCCCTTAAACGTGCGAATTTCGCGTTTTTACGTTTTCATTTAAAGGATCAACCCAAACTAGAGTTTTGATGGTCGGAACATGTTTTAGGCAAAATATCTGGAAATTGCGGTCTCTAGAACACGTGCAGTTTTTGTGCAGATTTTCAGCTTTGACTGCTTACTGTGCCCGTAATTTTAATCCGATTGTTGAAATTTTGGTCTTATCTTATAGTTGCGTTTGTTTAGTTTGCGTCAAGTGCAAATATGTAGTAATTTGCATGAAAATACTAATTTTTATGACGCTTAGGAGGCATAGACATGTATTTGTCTAAAATACGTAAATTTCCTTGTCAGACCTCTGGCCTTAATCGTTCACTGTAGCCACAATTTCAATTCGATTATCAAAATTTTGGTCTCATTTTGTAACTGTCAGTCTGTTGTTTACGCCAAATACAAATTTGTAGTATCTTTCGTAAGAATACTAATTTTTATAAGGTTCCTTATATTTTTGGGGGCAGGTTAAGGAGACTTTTTCCCTTTACGGCATTGCTGTGGCTTGATTTTTCAACCGATGTGCTATATTTTGGTGTTGATAAATAGATCAGCGTCTGAACTTTCCAAAAAGTATAAATTTGTGGTATGTCGCAAAAGTTTAAGGGCGGGTTTAGTGGCTGAAAGCCAAAAAAATCCCAATTTTTTACGTGTTAACTCCCCAAAACTTTAAATGGCTTTTTCTCCCCTTAAACGTGCGAATTTCGCGTTTTTACGTTTTCATTTAAAGGATCAACCCAAACTAGAGTTTTGATGGTCGGAACATGTTTTAGGCAAAATATCTGGAAATTGCGGTCTCTAGAACACGTGCAGTTTTTGTGCAGATTTTCAGCTTTGACTGCTTACTGTGCCCGTAATTTTAATCCGATTGTTGAAATTTTCGTCTTATCTTATAGTTGCGTTTGTTTAGTTTGCGTCAAGTGCAAATATGTAGTAATTTGCATGAAAATACGAATTTTTACGACGCTTAGGAGGCAAAGACATGTATTTGTCTAAAATACGTAAATTTCCTTGTCAGACCTCTGGCTTTAATCGTTCACTGTAGCCACAATTTCGATTCGATTATCAAAATTTTGGTCTCATTTTGTAGCTGTCAGTCTGTTGTTTACGCCAAATACAAATTTGTAGTATCTTTCGTAAGAATACTAATTTTTATAAGGTTCCTTATATTTTTGGGGGCAGGTTAAGGAGACTTTTTCCCTTTACGGCATTGCTGTGGCTTGATTTTTCAACCGATGTGCTATATTTTGGTGTTGATGAATAGATCAGCGTCTGAGCTTTCCAAAAAGTATAAATTTGTGGTATGTCGCAAAAGTCTAAGGGCGGGTTTAGTGGCTGAAAGCCAAAAAAATCCCAATTTTTTACGTGTTAACTCCCCAAAACTTAAAATGGCTTTTTCTCCCCTTAAACGTGCGAATTTCGCGTTTTTACGTTTTCATTTAAAGGATCAAACCAAACTAAAGTTTTGATGGTCGGAACATGTTTTAGGCAAAATATCTGGAAATTGCGGTCTCTAGAACACGTGCAGTTTTTGTGCAGATTTTCAGCTTTGACTACTTACTGTGCCCGTAATTTTAATCCGATTGTTGAAATTTTGGTCTTATCTTATAGTTGCGTTTGTTTAGTTTGCGTCAAGTGCAAATATGTAGTAATTTGCATGAAAATACTAATTTTTATGACGCTTAGGAGGCATAGACATGTATTTGTCTAAAATACGTAAATTTCCTTGTCAGACCTCTGGCTTTAATCGTTCACTGTAGCCACAATTTCGATTCGATTATCAAAATTTTGGTCTCATTTTGTAGCTGTCAGTCTGTTGTTTACGTCAAATACAAATTTGTAGTACTTTTCGTAAGAATACTAGTTTTTATAAGGTTCCTTATATTTTTGGGGTAGGTTATGGAAACTTTTTCCCTTTACGGCATTGCTTTGGCTTGATTTTTCAACCGATGTGCTATATTTTGGTGTTGATGAATAGATCAGCGTCTGAACTTTCCAAAAAGTATAAATTTGTGGTATGTCGCAAAAGTTTAAGGGCGGGTTTAGTGGCTGAAAGCCAAAAAAATCCCAATTTTTTACGTGTTAACTCCCCAAAACTTTAAATGGCTTTTTCTCCCCTTAAACGTGCGAATTTCGCGTTTTTACGTTTTCATTTAAAGGATCAACCCAAACTAGAGTTTTGATGGTCGGAACATGTTTTAGGCAAAATATCTGGAAATTGCGGTCTCTAGAACACGTGCAGTTTTTGTGCAGATTTTCAGCTTTGACTGCTTACTGTGCCCGTAATTTTAATCCGATTGTTGAAATTTTGGTCTTATCTTATAGTTGCGTTTGTTTAGTTTGCGGCAAGTGCAAATATGTAGTAATTTGCATGAAAATACTAATTTTTATGACGCTTAGGAGGCATAGACATGTATTTGTCTAAAATACGTAAATTTCCTTGTCAGACCTCTGGCTTTAATCGTTCACTGTAGCCACAATTTCGATTCGATTATCAAAATTTTGGTCTCATTTTGAAGCTGTCAGTCTGTTGTTTACGTCAAATACAAATTTGTAGTATCTTTCGTAAGAATACTAATTTTTATAAGGTTCCTTATATTTTTGGGGTAGGTTATGGAAACTTTTTCCCTTTACGGCATTGCTGTGGCTTGATTTTTCAACCGATGTGCTATATTTTGGTGTTGATGAATAGATCAGCGTCTGAACTTTCCAAAAAGTATAAATTTGTGGTATGTCGCAAAAGTTTAAGGGCGGGTTTAGTGGCTGAGAGCCAAAAAAATCCCAATTTTTTACGTGTTAACTCCCCAAAACTTTAAATGGCTTTTTCTCCCCTTAAACGTGCGAATTTCGCGTTTTTACGTTTTCATTTAAAGGATCAACCCAAACTAGAGTTTTGATGGTCGGAACATGTTTTAGGCAAATTATCTGGAAATTGCGGTCTCTAGAACACGTGCAGTTTTTGTGCAGATTTTCAGCTTTGACTGCTTACTGTGCCCGTAATTTTAATCCGATTGTTGAAATTTTGGTCTTATCTTATAGTTGCGTTTGTTTAGTTTGCGTCAAGTGCAAATATGTAGTAATTTGCATGAAAATACTAATTTTTATGACGCTTAGGAGGCATAGACATGTATTTGTCTAAAATACGTAAATTTCCTTGTCAGACCTCTGGCTTTAATCGTTCACTGTAGCCACAATTTCGATTCGATTATCAAAATTTTGGTCTCATTTTGTATCTGTCAGTCTGTTGTTTACGCCGAATACAAATCTGTAGTATCTTTCGTAAGAATACTAATTTTTATAAGGTTCCTTATATTTTTGGGGGCAGGTTAAGGAGACTTTTTCCCTTTACGGCATTGCTGTGGCTTGATTTTTCAACCGATGTGCTATATTTTGGTGTTGATGAATAGATCAGCGTCTGAACTTTCCAAAAAGTATAAATTTGTGGTATGTCGCAAAAGTTTAAGGGCGGGTTTAGTGGCTGAAAGCCAAAAAATCCCAATTTTTTACGTGTTAACTCCCCAAAACTTTAAATGGCTTTTTCTCCCCTTAAACGTGCGAATTTCGCGTTTTTACGTTTTCATTTAAACGATCAACCCAAACTAGAGTTTTGATGGTCGGAACATGTTTTAGGCAAAATATCTGGAAATTGCGGTCTCTAGAACACGTGCAGTTTTTGTGCAGATTTTCAGCTTTGACTGCTTACTGTGCCCGTAATTTTAATCCGATTGTTGAAATTTTGGTCTTATCTTATAGTTGCGTTTGTTTAGTTTGCGTCAAGTGCAAATATGTAGTAATTTGCATGAAAATACTAATTTTTATGACGCTTAGGAGGCATAGACATGTATTTGTCTAAAATACGTAAATTTCCTTGTCAGACCTCTGGCTTTAATCGTTCACTGTAGCCACAATTTCGATTCGATTATCAAAATTTTGGTCTCATTTTGTAGCTGTCAGTCTGTTGTTTACGCCAAATACAAATTTGTAGTATCTTTCGTAAGAATACTAATTTTTATAAGGTTCCTTATATTTTTGGGGGCAGGTTAAGGAGACTTTTTCCCTTTACGGCATTGCTGTGGCTTGATTTTTCAACCGATGTGCTATATTTTGGTGTTGATGAATAGATCAGCGTCTGAGCTTTCCAAAAAGTATAAATTTGTGGTATGTCGCAAAAGTCTAAGGGCGGGTTTAGTGGCTGAAAGCCAAAAAAATCCCAATTTTTTACGTGTTAACTCCCCAAAACTTTAAATGGCTTTTTCTCCCCTTAAACGTGCGAATTTCGCGTTTTTACGTTTTCATTTAAAGGATCAAACCAAACTAAAGTTTTGATGGTCGGAACATGTTTTAGGCAAAATATCTGAAAATTGCGGTCTCTAGAACACGTGCAGTTTTTGTGCAGATTTTCAGCTTTGACTGCTTACTGTGCCCGTAATTTTAATCCGATTGTTGAAATTTTGGTCTTATCTTATAGTTGCGTTTGTTTAGTTTGCGTCAAGTGCAAATATGTAGTAATTTGCATGAAAATACTAATTTTTATGACGCTTAGGAGGCATAGACATGTATTTGTCTAAAATACGTAAATTTCCTTGTCAGACCTCTGGCTTTAATCGTTCACTGTAGCCACAATTTCGATTCGATTATCAAAATTTTGGTCTCATTTTGTAGCTGTCAGTCTGTTGTTTACGTCAAATACAAATTTGTAGTACTTTTCGTAAGAATACTAATTTTTATAAGGTTCCTTATATTTTTGGGGTAGGTTATGGAAACTTTTTCCCTTTACGGCATTGCTGTGGCTTGATTTTTCAACCGATGTGCTATATTTTGGTGTTGATGAATAGATCAGCGTCTGAACTTTCCAAAAAGTATAAATTTGTGGTATGTCGCAAAAGTTTAAGGGCGGGTTTAGTGGCTGAAAGCCAAAAAAATCCCAATTTTTTACGTGTTAACTCCCCAAAACTTTAAATGGCTTTTTCTCCCCTTAAACGTGCGAATTTCGCGTTTTTACGTTTTCATTTAAACGATCAACCCAAACTAGAGTTTTGATGGTCGGAACATGTTTTAGGCAAAATATCTGGAAATTGCGGTCTCTAGAACACGTGCAGTTTTTGTGCAGATTTTCAGCTTTGACTGCTTACTGTGCCCGTAATTTTAATCCGATTGTTGAAATTTTGGTCTTATCTTATAGTTGCGTTTGTTTAGTTTGCGTCAAGTGCAAATATGTAGTAATTTGCATGAAAATACTAATTTTTATGACGCTTAGGAGGCATAGACATGTATTTGTCTAAAATACGTAAATTTCCTTGTCAGACCTCTGGCTTTAATCGTTCACTGTAGCCACAATTTCGATTCGATTATCAAAATTTTGGTCTCATTTTGTAGCTGTCAGTCTGTTGTTTACGCCAAATACAAATTTGTAGTATCTTTCGTAAGAATACTAATTTTTATAAGGTTCCTTATATTTTTGGGGGCAGGTTAAGGAGACTTTTTCCCTTTACGGCATTGCTGTGGCTTGATTTTTCAACCGATGTGCTATATTTTGGTGTTGATGAATAGATCAGCGTCTGAGCTTTCCAAAAAGTATAAATTTGTGGTATGTCGCAAAAGTCTAAGGGCGGGTTTAGTGGCTGAAAGCCAAAAAAATCCCAATTTTTTACGTGTTAACTCCCCAAAACTTTAAATGGCTTTTTCTCCCCTTAAACGTGCGAATTTCGCGTTTTTACGTTTTCATTTAAAGGATCAAACCAAACTAAAGTTTTGATGGTCGGAACATGTTTTAGGCAAAATATCTGAAAATTGCGGTCTCTAGAACACGTGCAGTTTTTGTGCAGATTTTCAGCTTTGACTGCTTACTGTGCCCGTAATTTTAATCCGATTGTTGAAATTTTGGTCTTATCTTATAGTTGCGTTTGTTTAGTTTGCGTCAAGTGCAAATATGTAGTAATTTGCATGAAAATACTAATTTTTATGACGCTTAGGAGGCATAGACATGTATTTGTCTAAAATACGTAAATTTCCTTGTCAGACCTCTGGCTTTAATCGTTCACTGTAGCCACAATTTCGATTCGATTATCAAAATTTTGGTCTCATTTTGTAGCTGTCAGTCTGTTGTTTACGTCAAATACAAATTTGTAGTACTTTTCGTAAGAATACTAATTTTTATAAGGTTCCTTATATTTTTGGGGTAGGTTATGGAAACTTTTTCCCTTTACGGCATTGCTGTGGCTTGATTTTTCAACCGATGTGCTATATTTTGATGTTGATGAATAGATCAGCGTCTGAACTTTCCAAAAAGTATAAATTTGTGGTATGTCGCAAAAGTTTAAGGGCGGGTTTAGTGGCTGAAAGCCAAAAAAATCCCAATTTTTTACGTGTTAACTCCCCAAAACTTTAAATGGCTTTTTCTCCCCTTAAACGTGCGAATTTTGCGTTTTTACGTTTTCATTTAAACGATCAACCCAAACTAGAGTTTTGATGGTCGGAACATGTTTTAGGCAAAATATCTGGAAATTGCGGTCTCTAGAACACGTGCAGTTTTTGTGCAGATTTTCAGCTTTGACTGCTTACTGTGCCCGTAATTTTAATCCGATTGTTGAAATTTTGGTCTTATCTTATAGTTGCGTTTGTTTAGTTTGCGTCAAGTGCAAATATGTAGTAATTTGCATGAAAATACTAATTTTTATGACGCTTAGGAGGCATAGACATGTATTTGTCTAAAATACGTAAATTTCCTTGTCAGACCTCTGGCTTTAATCGTTCACTGTAGCCACAATTTCGATTCGATTATCAAAATTTTGGTCTCATTTTGTAGCTGTCAGTCTGTTGTTTACGTCAAATACAAATTTGTAGTATCTTTCATAAGAATACTAATTTTTATAAGGTTCCTTATATTTTTGGGGTAGGTTATGGAAACTTTTTCCCTTTACGGCATTGCTGTGGCTTGATTTTTCAACCGATGTGCTATATTTTGGTGTTGATGAATAGATCAGCGTCTGAACTTTCTAAAAAGTATAAATTTGTGGTATGTCGCAAAAGTTTAAGGGCGGGTTTAGTGGCTGAAAGCCAAAAAAATCCCAATTTTTTACGTGTTAACTCCCCAAAACTTTAAATGGCTTTTTCTCCCCTTAAACGTGCGAATTTCGCGTTTTTACGTTTTCATTTAAAGGATCAACCCAAACTAGAGTTTTGATGGTCGGAACATGTTTTAGGCAAAATATCTGGAAATTGCGGTCTCTAGAACACGTGCAGTTTTTGTGCAGATTTTCAGCTTTGACTGCTTACTGTGCCCGTAATTTTAATCCGATTGTTGAAATTTTGGTCTTATCTTATAGTTGCGTTTGTTTAGTTTGCGTCAAGTGCAAATATGTAGTAATTTGCATGAAAATACTAATTTTTATGACGCTTAGGAGGCATAGACATGTATTTGTCTAAAATACGTAAATTTCCTTGTCAGACCTCTGGCTTTAATCGTTCACTGTAGCCACAATTTCGATTCGATTATCAAAATTTTGGTCTCATTTTGTAGCTGTCAGTCTGTTGTTTACGCCAAATACAAATTTATAGTATCTTTCGTAAGAATACTAATTTTTATAAGGTTCCTTATATTTTTGGGGGCAGGTTAAGGAGACTTTTTCCCTTTACGGCATTGCTGTGGCTTGATTTTTCAACCGCTGTGCTATATTTTGGTGTTGACGAATAGATCAGCGTCTAAACTTTCCAAAAAGTATAAATTTGTGGTATGTCGCAAAAGTTTAAGGGCGGGTTTAGTGGCTGAAAGCCAAAAAAATCCCAATTTTTCACGTGTTAACTCCCCAAAACTTTAAATGGCTTTTTCTCCCCTTAAACGTGCGAATTTCGCGTTTTTACGTTTTCATTTAAAGGATCAACCCAAACTAGAGTTTTGATGGTCGGAACATGTTTCAGGCAAAATATCTGGAAATTGCGGTCTCTAGAACACGTGCAGTTTTTGTGCAGATTTTCAGCTTTGACTGCTTACTGTGCCCGTAATTTTAATCCGATTGTTGAAATTTTGGTCTTATCTTATAGTTGCGTTTGTTTAGTTTGCGTCAAGTGCAAATATGTAGTAATTTGCATGAAAATACTAATTTTTATGACGCTTAGGAGGCATAGACATGTATTTGTCTAAAATAGTAAATTTCCTTGTCAGACCTCTGGCTTTAATCGTTCACTGTAGCCACAATTTCGATTCGATTATCAAAATTTTGGTCTCATTTTGTAGCTGTCAGTCTGTTGTTTACGCCAAATACAAATTTGTAGTATCTTTCGTAAGAATACTAATTTTTATAAGGTTCCTTATATTTTTGGGGGCAGGTTAAGGAGACTTTTTCCCTTTACGGCATTGCTGTGACTTGATTTTTCAACCGATGTGCTATATTTTGGTGTTGATGAATAGATCAGCGTCTGAGCTTTCCAAAAAGTATAAATTTGTGGTATGTCGCAAAAGTCTAAGGGCGGGTTTAGTGGCTGAAAGCCAAAAAAATCCCAATTTTTTACGTGTTAACTCCCCAAAACTTTAAATGGCTTTTTCTCCCCTTAAACGTGCGAATTTCGCGTTTTTACGTTTTCATTTAAAGGATCAAACCAAACTAAAGTTTTGATGGTCGGAACATGTTTTAGGCAAAATATCTGGAAATTGCGGTCTCTAGAACACGTGCAGTTTTTGTGCAGATTTTCAGCTTTGACTGCTTACTGTGCCCGTAATTTTAATCCGATTGTTGAAATTTTGGTCTTATCTTATAGTTGCGTTTGTTTAGTTTGCGTCAAGTGCAAATATGTAGTAATTTGCATGAAAATACTAATTTTTATGACGCTTAGGAGGCATAGACATGTATTTGTCTAAAATACGTAAATTTCCTTGTCAGACCTCTGGCTTTAATCGTTCACTGTAGCCACAATTTCGATTCGATTATCAAAATTTTGGTCTCATTTTGTAGCTGTCAGTCCGTTGTTTACGTCAAATACAAATTTGTAGTATCTTTCGTAAGAATACTAATTTTTATAAGGTTCCTTATATTTTTGGGGTAGGTTATGGAAACTTTTTCCCTTTACGGCATTGCTGTGGCTTGATTTTTCAACCGATGTGCTATATTTTGATGTTGATGAATAGATCAGCGTCTGAACTTTCCAAAAAGTATAAATTTGTGGTATGTCGCAAAAGTTTAAGGGCGGGTTTAGTGGCTGAAAGCCAAAAAAATCCCAATTTTTTACGTGTTAACTCCCCAAAACTTTAAATGGCTTTTTCTCCCCTTAAACGTGCGAATTTCGCGTTTTTACGTTTTCATTTAAACGATCAACCCAAACTAGAGTTTTGATGGTCGGAACATGTTTCAGGCAAAATATCTGGAAATTGCGGTCTCTAGAACATGTGCAGTTTTTGTGCAGATTTTCAGCTTTGACTGCTTACTGTGCCCGTAATTTTAATACGATTGTTGAAATTTTGGTCTTATCTTATAGTTGCGTTTGTTTAGTTTGCGTCAAGTGCAAATATGTAGTAATTTGCATGAAAATACTAATTTTTATGACGCTTAGGAGGCATAGACATGCATTTGTCTAAAATACGTAAATTTCCTTGTCAGACCTCTGGCTTTAATCGTTCACTGTAGCCACAATTTCGATTCGATTATCAAAATTTTGGTCTCATTTTGAAGCTGTCAGTCTGTTGTTTACGTCAAATACAAATTTGTAGTATCTTTCATAAGAATACTAATTTTTATAAGGTTCCTTATATTTTTGGGGTAGGTTATGGAAACTTTTTCCCTTTACGGCATTGCTGTGGCTTGATTTTTCAACCGATGTGCTATATTTTGGTGTTGATGAATAGATCAGCGTCTGAGCTTTCCAAAAAGTATAAATTTGTGGTATGTCGCAAAAGTTTAAGGGCGGGTTTAGTGGCTGAAAGCCAAAAAAAATCCCAATTTTTTACGTGTTAACTCCCCAAAACTTTAAATGGCTTTTTCTCCCCTTAAACGTGCGAATTTCGCGTTTTTACGTTTTCATTTAAACGATCAACCCAAACTAGAGTTTTGATGGTCGGAACATGTTTTAGGCAAAATATCTGGAAATTGCGGTCTCTAGAACACGTGCAGTTTTTGTGCAGATTTTCAGCTTTGACTGCTTACTGTGCCCGTAATTTTAATCCGATTGTTGAAATTTTGGTCTTATCTTATAGTTGCGTTTGTTTAGTTTGCGTCAAGTGCAAATATGTAGTAATTTGCATGAAAATACTAATTTTTATGACGCTTAGGAGGCATAGACATGTATTTGTCTAAAATACGTAAATTTCCTTGTCAGACCTCTGGCTTTAATCGTTCACTGTAGCCACAATTTCGATTCGATTATCAAAATTTTGGTCTCATTTTGTAGCTGTCAGTCTGTTGTTTACGCCAAATACAAATTTGTAGTATCTTTCGTAAGAATACTAATTTTTATAAGGTTCCTTATATTTTTGGGGGCAGGTTAAGGAGACTTTTTCCCTTTACGGCATTGCTGTGGCTTGATTTTTCAACCGATGTGCTATATTTTGGTGTTGATGAATAGATCAGCGTCTGAGCTTTCCAAAAAGTATAAATTTGTGGTATGTCGCAAAAGTCTAAGGGCGGGTTTAGTGGCTGAAAGCCAAAAAAATCCCAATTTTTTACGTGTTAACTCCCCAAAACTTTAAATGGCTTTTTCTCCCCTTAAACATGCGAATTTCGCGTTTTTACGTTTTCATTTAAAGGATCAACCCAAACTAGAGTTTTGATGGTCGGAACATGTTTTAGGCAAAATATCTGGAAATTGCGGTCTCTAGAACACGTGCAGTTTTTGTGCAGATTTTCAGCTTTGACTGCTTACTGTGCCCGTAATTTTAATCCGATTGTTGAAATTTTGGTCTTATCTTATAGTTGCGTTTGTTTAATTTGCGTCAAGTGCAAATATGTAGTAATTTGCATGAAAATACTAATTTTTATGACGCTTAGGAGGCATAGACATGTATTTGTCTAAAATACGTAAATTTCCTTGTCAGACCTCTGGCTTTAATCGTTCACTGTAGCCACAATTTCGATTCGATTATCAAAATTTTGGTCTCATTTTGTAGCTGTCAGTCTGTTGTTTACGCCAAATACAAATTTGTAGTATCTTTCGTAAGAATACTAATTTTTATAAGGTTCCTTATATTTTTGGGGGCAGGTTAAGGAGACTTTTTCCCTTTACGGCATTGCTGTGGCTTGATTTTTCAACCGATGTGCTATATTTTGGTGTTGATGAATAGATCAGCGTCTGAACTTTTCAAAAAGTATAAATTTGTGGTATGTCGCAAAAGTTTAAGGGCGGGTTTAGTGGCTGAAAGCCAAAAAAATCCCAATTTTTACGTGTTAACTCCCCAAAACTTTAAATGGCTTTTTCTCCCCTTAAACGTGCGAATTTCGCGTTTTTACGTTTTCATTTAAAGGATCAACCCAAACTAGAGTTTTGATGGTCGGAACATGTTTCAGGCAAAATATCTGGAAATTGCGGTCTCTAGAACACGTGCAGTTTTTGTGCAGATTTTCAGCTTTGACTGCTTACTGTGCCCGTAATTTATCCGATTGTTGAAATTTTGGTCTTATCTTATAGTTGCGTTTGTTTAGTTTGCGTCAAGTGCAAATATGTAGTAATTTGCATGAAAATACTAATTTTTTATGACGCTTAGGAGGCATAGACATGTATTTGTCTAAAATACGTAAATTTCCTTGTCAGACCTCTGGCTTTAATCGTTCACTGTAGCCACAATTTCGATTCGATTATCAAAATTTTGGTCTCATTTTGTAGCTGTCAGTCTGTTGTTTACGTCAAATACAAATTTGTAGTACTTTTCGTAAGAATACTAATTTTTATAAGGTTCCTTATATTTTTGGGGTAGGTTATGGAAACTTTTTCCCTTTACGGCATTGCTGTGGCTTGATTTTTCAACCCATATGCTATATTTTGGTGTTGATAAATAGATCAGCGTCTGAACTTTCCAAAAAGTATAAATTTGTGGTATGTCGCAAAAGTTTAAGGGCGGGTTTATTGGCTGAAAGCCAAAAAAATCCCAATTTTTTACGTGTTAACTCCCCAAAACTTTAAATGGCTTTTTCTCCCCTTAAACGTGCGAATTTCGCGTTTTTACGTTTTCATTTAAACGATCAACCCAAACTAGAGTTTTGATGGTCGGAACATGTTTTAGGCAAAATATCTGGAAATTGCGGTCTCTAGAACACGTGCAGTTTTTGTGCAGATTTTCAGCTTTGACTGCTTACTGTGCCCGTAATTTTAATCCGATTGTTGAAATTTTGGTCTTATCTTATAGTTGCGTTTGTTTAGTTTGCGTCAAGTGCAAATATGTAGTAATTTGCATGAAAATACTAATTTTTATGACGTCTAGGAGGCATAGACATGTATTTGTCTAAAATACGTAAATTTCCTTGTCAGACCTCTGGCTTTAATCGTTCACTGTAGCCACAATTTCGATTCGATTATCAAAATTTTGGTCTCATTTTGAAGCTGTCAGTCTGTTGTTTACGTCAAATACAAACTTGTAGTATCTTTCGTAAGAATACTAATTTTTATAAGGTTCCTTATATTTTTGGGGTAGGTTATGGAAACTTTTTCCCTTTACGGCATTGCTGTGGCTTGATTTTTCAACCGATGTGCTATATTTTGGTGTTGATGAATAGATCAGCGTCTGAACTTTCCAAAAAGTATAAATTTGTGGTATGTCGCAAAAGTTTAAGGGCGGGTTTAGTGGCTGAAAGCCAAAAAAATCCCAATTTTTTACGTGTTAACTCCC
Organism: Odontomyia ornata; assembly: GCA_963969285.1. NCBI lineage: Eukaryota > Metazoa > Arthropoda > Insecta > Diptera > Stratiomyidae > Odontomyia > Odontomyia ornata. The sequence continues at coordinate 125,257,401 of OZ017738.1, read as the reverse complement.
CAAAACTTTAAATGGCTTTTTCTCCCCTTAAACGTGCGAATTTCGCGTTTTTACGTTTTCATTTAAAGGATCAAAGCAAACTAAAGTTTTGATGGTCGGAACATGTTTTAGGCAAAATATCTGGAAATTGCGGTCTCTAGAACACGTGCAGTTTTTGTGCAGATTTTCAGCTTTGACTGCTTACTGTGCCCGTAATTTTAATCCGATTGTTGAAATTTTCGTCTTATCTTATAGTTGCGTTTGTTTAGTTTGCGTCAAGTGCAAATATGTAGTAATTTGCATGAAAATACTAATTTTTATGACGCTTAGGAGGCATAGACATGTATTTGTCTAAAATACGTAAATTTCCTTGTCAGACCTCTGGCTTTAATCGTTCACTGTAGCCACAATTTCGATTCGATTATCAAAATTTTGGTCTCATTTTGTAGCTGTCAGTCTGTTGTTTACGCCAAATACAAATTTGTAGTATCTTTCGTAAGAATACTAATTTTTATAAGGTTCCTTATATTTTTGGGGGCAGGTTAAGGAGACTTTTTCCCTTTACGGCATTGCTGTGGCTTGATTTTTCAACCGATGTGCTATATTTTGGTGTTGATGAATAGATCAGCGTCTGAACTTTCCAAAAAGTATAAATTTGTGGTATGTCGCAAAAGTTTAAGGGCGGGTTTAGTGGCTGAAAGCCAAAAAAATCCCAATTTTTTACGTGTTAACTCCCCAAAACTTTAAATGGCTTTTTCTCCCCTTAAACGTGCGAATTTCGCGTTTTTACGTTTTCATTTAAAGGATCAACCCAAACTAGAGTTTTGATGGTCGGAACATGTTTCAGGCAAAATATCTGGAAATTGCGGTCTCTAGAACACGTGCAGTTTTTGTGCAGATTTTCAGCTTTGACTGCTTACTGTGCCCGTAATTTTAATCCGATTGTTGAAATTTTGGTCTTATCTTATAGTTGCGTTTGTTTAGTTTGCGTCAAGTGCAAATATGTAGTAATTTGCATGAAAATACTAATTTTTATGACGCTTAGGAGGCATAGACATGTATTTGTCTAAAATACGTAAATTTCCTTGTCAGACCTCTGGCTTTAATCGTTCACTGTAGCCACAATTTCGATTCGATTATCAAAATTTTGGTCTCATTTTGTAGCTGTCAGTCTGTTGTTTACGTCAAATACAAATTTGTAGTACTTTTCGTAAGAATACTAATTTTTATAAGGTTCCTTATATTTTTGGGGTAGGTTATGGAAACTTTTTCCCTTTACGGCATTGCTGTGGCTTGATTTTTCAACCCATATGCTATATTTTGGTGTTGATAAATAGATCAGCGTCTGAACTTTCCAAAAAGTATAAATTTGTGGTATGTCGCAAAAGTTTAAGGGCGGGTTTATTGGCTGAAAGCCAAAAAAATCCCAATTTTTTACGTGTTAACTCCCCAAAACTTTAAATGGCTTTTTCTCCCCTTAAACGTGCGAATTTCGCGTTTTTACGTTTTCATTTAAACGATCAACCCAAACTAGAGTTTTGATGGTCGGAACATGTTTCAGGCAAAATATCTGGAAATTGCGGTCTCTAGAACACGTGCAGTTTTTGTGCAGATTTTCAGCTTTGACTGCTTACTGTGCCCGTAATTTTAATCCGATTGTTGAAATTTTGGTCTTATCTTATAGTTGCGTTTGTTTAGTTTGCGTCAAGTGCAAATATGTAGTAATTTGCATGAAAATACTAATTTTTATGACGTCTAGGAGGCATAGACATGTATTTGTCTAAAATACGTAAATTTCCTTGTCAGACCTCTGGCTTTAATCGTTCACTGTAGCCACAATTTCGATTCGATTATCAAAATTTTGGTCTCATTTTGAAGCTGTCAGTCTGTTGTTTACGTCAAATACAAATTTGTAGTATCTTTCGTAAGAATACTAATTTTTATAAGGTTCCTTATATTTTTGGGGTAGGTTATGGAAACTTTTTCCCTTTACGGCATTGCTGTGGCTTGATTTTTCAACCGATGTGCTATATTTTGGTGTTGATGAATAGATCAGCGTCTGAACTTTCCAAAAAGTATAAATTTGTGGTATGTCGCAAAAGTTTAAGGGCGGGTTTAGTGGCTGAAAGCCAAAAAAATCCCAATTTTTTACGTGTTAACTCCCCAAAACTTTAAATGGCTTTTTCTCCCCTTAAACGTGCGAATTTCGCGTTTTTACGTTTTCATTTAAAGGATCAACCCAAACTAGAGTTTTGATGGTCGGAACATGTTTTAGGCAAAATATCTGGAAATTGCGGTCTCTAGAACACGTGCAGTTTTTGTGCAGATTTTCAGCTTTGACTGCTTACTGTGCCCGTAATTTTAATCCGATTGTTGAAATTTTGGTCTTATCTTATAGTTGCGTTTGTTTAGTTTGCGTCAAGTGCAAATATGTAGTAATTTGCATGAAAATACTAATTTTTATGACGCTTAGGAGGCATAGACATGTATTTGTCTAAAATACGTAAATTTCCTTGTCAGACCTCTGGCTTTAATCGTTCACTGTAGCCACAATTTCGATTCGATTATCAAAATTTTGGTCTCATTTTGTAGCTGTCAGTCTGTTGTTTACGCCAAATACAAATTTGTAGTATCTTTCGTAAGAATACTAATTTTTATAAGGTTCCTTATATTTTTGGGGGCAGGTTAAGGAGACTTTTTCCCTTTAATTGCTGTGGCTTGATTTTTCAACCGATGTGCTATATTTTGGTGTTGATGAATAGATCAGCGTCTGAACTTTCCAAAAAGTATAAATTTGTGGTATGTCGCAAAAGTTTAAGGGCGGGTTTAGTGGCTGAAAGCCAAAAAAATCCCAATTTTTTACGTGTTAACTCCCCAAAACTTTAAATGGCTTTTTCTCCCCTTAAACGTGCGAATTTCGCGTTTTTACGTTTTCGTTTAAAGGATCAACCCAAACTAGAGTTTTGATGGTCGGAACATGTTTCAGGCAAAATATCTGGAAATTGCGGTCTCTAGAACACGTGCAGTTTTTGTGCAGATTTTCAGCTTTGACTGCTTACTGTGCCCGTAATTTTAATCCGATTGTTGAAATTTTGGTCTTATCTTATAGTTGCGTTTGTTTAGTTTGCGTCAAGTGCAAATATGTAGTAATTTGCATGAAAATACTAATTTTTATGACGCTTAGGAGGCATAGACATGCATTTGTCTAAAATACGTAAATTTCCTTGTCAGACCTCTGGCTTTAATCGTTCACTGTAGCCACAATTTCGATTCGATTATCAAAATTTTGGTCTCATTTTGTAGCTGTCAGTCTGTTGTTTACGTCAAATACAAATTTGTAGTACTTTTCGTAAGAATACTAATTTTTATAAGGTTCCTTATATTTTTGGGGTAGGTTATGGAAACTTTTTCCCTTTACGGCATTGCTCTGGCTTGATTTTTCAACCGATGTGCTATATTTTGATGTTGATGAATAGATCAGCGTCTGAACTTTCCAAAAAGTATAAATTTGTGGTATGTCGCAAAAGTTTAAGGGCGGGTTTAGTGGCTGAAAGCCAAAAAAATCCCAATTTTTTACGTGTTAACTCCCCAAAACTTTAAATGGCTTTTTCTCCCCTTAAACGTGCGAATTTCGCGTTTTTACGTTTTCATTTAAACGATCAACCCAAACTAGAGTTTTGATGGTCGGAACATGTTTTAGGCAAAATATCTGGAAATTGCGGTCTCTAGAACACGTGCAGTTTTTGTGCAGATTTTCAGCTTTGACTGCTTACTGTGCCCGTAATTTTAATCCGATTGTTGAAATTTTGGTCTTATCTTATAGTTGCGTTTGTTTAGTTTGCGTCAAGTGCAAATATGTAGTAATTTGCATGAAAATACTAATTTTTATGACGCTTAGGAGGCATAGACCTGTATTTGTCTAAAATACGTAAATTTCCTTGTCAGACCTCTGGCTTTAATCGTTCACTGTAGCCACAATTTCGATTCGATTATCAAAATTTTGGTCTCATTTTGTAGCTGTCAGTCTGTTGTTTACGTCAAATACAAATTTGTAGTACTTTTCGTAAGAATACTAATTTTTATAAGGTTCCTTATATTTTTGGGGTAGGTTATGGAAACTTTTTCCCTTTACGGCATTGCTGTGGCTTGATTTTTCAACCGATGTGCTATATTTTGATGTTGATGAATAGATCAGCGTCTGAACTTTCCAAAAAGTATAAATTTGTGGTATGTCGCAAAAGTTTAAGGGCGGGCTTAGTGGCTGAAAGCCAAAAAAATCCCAATTTTTTACGTGTTAACTCCCCAAAACTTTAAATGGCTTTTTCTCCCCTTAAACGTGCGAATTTCGCGTTTTTACGTTTTCATTTAAACGATCAACCCAAACTAGAGTTTTGATGGTCGGAACATGTTTTAGGCAAAATCTCTGGAAATTGCGGTCTCAAGAACACGTGCAGTTTTTGTGCAGATTTTCAGCTTTGACTGCTTACTGTGCCCGTAATTTTAATCCGATTGTTGAAATTTTGGTCTTATCTTATAGTTGCGTTTGTTTAGTTTGCGTCAAGTGCAAATATGTAGTAATTTGCATGAAAATACTAATTTTTATGACGCTTAGGAGGCATAGACATGTATTTGTCTAAAATACGTAAATTTCCTTGTCAGACCTCTGGCTTTAATCGTTCACTGTAGCCACAATTTCGATTCGGTTATCAAAATTTTGGTCTCATTTTGTAGCTGTCAGTCTGTTGTTTACGTCAAATACAAATTTGTAGTACTTTTCGTAAGAATACTAATTTTTATAAGGTTCCTTATATTTTTGGGGTAGGTTATGGAAACTTTTTCCCTTTACGGCATTGCTGTGGCTTGATTTTTCAACCGATGTGCTATATTTTAATGTTGATGAATAGATCAGCGTCTGAACTTTCCAAAAAGTATAAATTTGTGGTATGTCGCAAAAGTTTAAGGGCGGGTTTAGTGGCTGAAAGCCAAAAAAATCCCAATTTTTTACGTGTTAACTCCCCAAAACTTCAAATGGCTTTTTCTCCCCTTAAACGTGCGAATTTCGCGTTTTTACGTTTTCATTTAAAGGATCAACCCAAACTAGAGTTTTGATGGTCGGAACATGTTTTAGGCAAAATATCTGGAAATTGCGGTCTCTAGAACACGTGCAGTTTTTGTGCAGATTGTCAGCTTTGACTGCTTACTGTGCCCGTAATTTTAATCCGATTGTTGAAATTTTGGTCTTATCTTATAGTTGCGTTTGTTTAGTTTGCGTCAAGTGCAAATATGTAGTAATTTGCATGAAAATACTAATTTTTATGACGCTTAGGAGGCATAGACATGCATTTGTCTAAAATACGTAAATTTCCTTGTCAGACCTCTGGCTTTAATCGTTCACTGTAGCCACAATTTCGATTCGATTATCAAAATTTTGGTCTCATTTAGAAGCTGTCAGTCTGTTGTTTACGCCAAATACAAATTTGTAGTATCTTTCGTAAGAATACTAATTTTTATAAGGTTCCTTATATTTTTGGGGGCAGGTTAAGGAGACTTTTTCCCTTTACGGCATTGCTGTGGCTTGATTTTTCAACCGATGTGCCATATTTTGGTGTTGATGAATAGATCAGCGTCTGAACTTTCCAAAAAGTATAAATTTGTGGTATGTCGCAAAAGTTTAAGGGCGGGTTTAGTGGCTGAAAGCCAAAAAAATCTCAATTTTTTACGTGTTAACTCCCCAAAACTTTAAATGGCTTTTTCTCCCCTTAAACGTGCGAATTTCGCGTTTTTACGTTTTCATTTAAAGGATCAACCCAAACTAGAGTTTTGATGGTCGGAACATGTTTCAGGCAAAATATCTGGAAATTGCGGTCTCTAGAACACGTGCAGTTTTTGTGCAGATTTTCAGCTTTGACTGCTTACTGTGCCCGTAATTTTAATCCGATTGTTGAAATTTTGGTCTTATCTTATAGTTGCGTTTGTTTAGTTTGCGTCAAGTGCAAATATGTAGTAATTTGCATGAAAATACTAATTTTTATGACGCTTAGGAGGCATAGACATGTATTTGTCTAAAATACGTAAATTTCCTTGTCAGACCTCTGGCTTTAATCGTTCACTGTAGCCACAATTTCGATTCGATTATCAAAAATTTGGTCTCATTTTGTAGCTGTCAGTCTGTTGTTTATGTCAAATACAAATTTGTAGTATCTTTCGTAAGAATACTAATTTTTATAAGGTTCCTTATATTTTTGGGGGCAGGTTAAGGAGACTTTTTCCCTTTACGGCATTGCTGTGGCTTGATTTTTCAACCGATGTGCTATATTTTGGTGTTGATGAAAAAAACAGCGTCTGAGCTTTCCAAAAAGTATAAATTTGTGGTATGTCGCAAAAGTCTAAGGGCGGGTTTAGTGGCTGAAAGCCAAAAAAATCCCAATTTTTTACGTGTTAACTCCCCAAAACTTTAAATGGCTTTTTCTCCCCTTAAACGTTTACGTTTTCATTTAAAGGATCAAACCAAACTAAAGTTTTGATGGTCGGAACATGTTTTAGGCAAAATATCTGGAAATTGCGGTCTCTAGAACACGTGCAGTTTTTGTGCAGATTTTCAGCTTTGACTGCTTACTGTGCCCGTAATTTTAATCCGATTGTTGAAATTTTGGTCTTATTTTATAGTTGCGTTTGTTTAGTTTGCGTCAAGTGCAAATATGTAGTAATTTGCATGAAAATACTAATTTTTATGACGCTTAGGAGGCATAGACATGTATCTGTCTTAAATACGTAAATTTCCTTGTCAGACCTCTGGCTTTAATCGTTCACTGTAGCCACAATTTCGATTCGGTTATCAAAATTTTGGTCTCATTTTGTAGCTGTCAGTCTGTTGTTTACGTCAAATACAAATTTGTAGTACTTTTCGTAAGAATACTAATTTTTATAAGGTTCCTTATATTTTTGGGGTAGGTTATGGAAACTTTTTCCCTTTACGGCATTGCTGTGGCTTGATTTTTCAACCGATGTGCTATATTTTGATGTTGATGAATAGGTCAGCGTCTGAACTTTCCAAAAAGTATAAATTTGTGGTATGTCGCAAAAGTTTAAGGGCGGGTTTAGTGGCTGAAAGCCAAAAAAAGCCCAATTTTTTACGTGTTAACTCCCCAAAACTTTAAATGGCTTTTTCTCCCCTTAAACGTGCGAATTTCGCGTTTTTACGTTTTCATTTAAACGATCAACCCAAACTAGAGTTTTGATGGTCGGAACATGTTTTAGGCAAAATATCTGGAAATTGCGGTCTCTAGAACACGTGCAGTTTTTGTGCAGATTTTCAGCTTTGACTGCTTACTGTGCCCGTAATTTTAATCCGATTGTTGAAATTTTGGTCTTATCTTATAGTTGCGTTTGTTTAGTTTGCGTCAAGTGCAAATATGTAGTAATTTGCATGAAAATACTAATTTTTATGACGCTTAGGAGGCAAAGACATGCATTTGTCTAAAATACGTAAATTTCCTTGTCAGACCTCTGGCTTTAATCGTTCACTGTAGCCACAATTTCGATTCGATTATCAAAATTTTGGTCTCATTTTGAAGCTGTCAGTCTGTTGTTTACGTCAAATACAAATTTGTAGTATCTTTCGTAAGAATACTTATTTTTATAAGGTTCCTTATATTTTTGGGGTAGGTTATGGAAACTTTTTCCCTTTACGGCATTGCTGTGGCTTGATTTTTCAACCGATGTGCTATATTTTGGTGTTGATGAATAGATCAGCGTCTGAACTTTCCAAAAAGTATAAATTTGTGGTATGTCGCAAAAGTTTAAGGGCGGGTTTAGTGGCTGAAAGCCAAAAAAATCCCAATTTTTTACGTGTTAACTCCCCAAAACTTTAAATGGCTTTTTCTCCCCTTAAACGTGCGAATTTCGCGTTTTTACGTTTTCATTTAAAGGATCAACCCAAACTAGAGTTTTGATGGTCGGAACATGTTTTAGGCAAAATATCTGGAAATTGCGGTCTCTAGAACACGTGCAGTTTTTGTGCAGATTTTCAGCTTTGACTGCTTACTGTGCCCGTAATTTTAATCCGATTGTTGAAATTTTGGTCTTATCTTATAGTTGCGTTTGTTTAGTTTGCGTCAAGTGCAAATATGTAGTAATTTGCATGAAAATACTAATTTTTATGACGCTTAGGAGGCATAGACATGTATTTGTCTAAAATACGTAAATTTCCTTGTCAGACCTCTGGCTTTAATCGTTCACTGTAGCCACAATTTCGATTCGATTATCAAAATTTTGGTCTCATTTTGTAGCTGTCAGTCTGTTGTTTACGTCAAATACAAATTTGTAGTATCTTTCGTAAGAATACTAATTTTTATAAGGTTCCTTATATTTTTGGGGTAGGTTATGGAAACTTTTTCCCTTTACGGCATTGCTGTGGCTTGATTTTTCAACCGATGTGCTATATTTTGGTGTTGATGAATAGATCAGCGTCTGAACTTTCCAAAAAGTATAAATTTGTGGTATGTCGCAAAAGTTTAAGGGCGGGTTTAGTGGCTGAAAGCCAAAAAAATCCCAATTTTTTACGTGTTAACTCCCCAAAACTTTAAATGGCTTTTTCTCCCCTTAAACGTGCGAATTTCGCGTTTTTACGTTTTCATTAAAAGGATCAACCCAAACTTGAGTTTTGATGGTCGGAACATGTTTCAGGCAAAATATCTGGAAATTGCGGTCTCTAGAACACGTGCAGTTTTTGTGCATATTTTCAGCTTTGACTGCTTACTGTGCCCGTAATTTTAATCCGATTGTTGAAATTTTGGTCTTATCTTATAGTTACGTTTGTTTAGTTTGCGTCAAGTGCAAATATGTAGTAATTTGCATGAAAATACTAATTTTTATGACGCTTAGGAGGCATAGACATGTATTTGTCTAAAATACGTAAATTTCCTTGTCAGACCTCTGGCTTTAATCGTTCACTGTAGCCACAATTTCGATTCGATTATCAAAATTTTGGTCTCATTTTGTAGCTGTCAGTCTGTTGTTTACGCCAAATACAAATTTGTAGTATCTTTCGTAAGAATACTAATTTTTATAAGGTTCCTTATATTTTTGGGGGCAGGTTAAGGAGACTTTTTCCCTTAACGCCATTGCTGTGGCTTGATTTTTCAACCGATGTGCCATATTTTGGTGTTGATGAATAGATCAGCGTCTGAACTTTCCAAAAAGTATAAATTTGTGGTATGTCGCAAAAGTTTAAGGGCGGGTTTAGTGGCTGAAAGCCAAAAAAATCCCAATTTTTTACGTGTTAACTCCCCAAAACTTTAAATGGCTTTTTCTCCCCTTAAACGTGCGAATTTCGCGTTTTTACGTTTTCATTTAAAGGATCAACCCAAACTAGAGTTTTGATGGTCGGAACATGTTTTAGGCAAAATATCTGGAAATTGCGGTCTCAAGAACACGTGCAGTTTTTGTGCAGATTTTCAGCTTTGACTGCTTACTGTGCCCGTAATTTTAATCCGATTGTTGAAATTTTGGTCTTATCTTATAGTTGCGTTTGTTTAGTTTGCGTCAAGTGCAAATATGTAGTAATTTGCATGAAAATACTAATTTTTATGACGCTTAGGAGGCATAGACATGTATTTGTCTAAAATACGTAAATTTCCTTGTCAGACCTCTGGCTTTAATCGTTCACTGTAGCCACAATTTCGATTCGATTATCAAAATTTTGGTCTCATTTTGTAGCTAACAATCTGTTGTTTATGTCAAATACAAATTTGTAGTATCTTTCGTAAGAATATTAATTTTTATAAGGTTCCTTATATTTTTGGGGGCAGGTTAAGGAGACTTTTTCCCTTTACGGCATTGCTGTGGCTTGATTTTTCAACCGATGTGCTATATTTTGGTGTTGATGAATAGATCAGCGTCTGAACTTTCCAAAAAGTATAAATTTGTGGTATGTCGCAAAAGTTTAAGGGCGGGTTTAGTGGCTGAAAGCCAAAAAAATCCCAATTTTTTACGTGTTAACTCCCCAAAACTTTAAATGAGTTTTTCTCCCCTTAAACGTGCGAATTTCGCGTTTTTACGTTTTCATTTAAAGGATCAACCCAAACTAGAGTTTTGATGGTCGGAACATGTTTCAGGCAAAATATCTGGAAATTGCGGTCTCTAGAACACGTGCAGTGTTTGTGCAGATTTTCAGCTTTGACTGCTTACTGTGCCCGTAATTTTAATCCGATTGTTGAAATTTTGGTCTTATCTTATAATTGCGTTTGTTTAGTTTGCGTCAAGTGCAAATATGTAGTAATTTGCATGAAAATACTAATTTTTATGACGCTTAGGAGGCATAGACATGTATTTGTCTAAAATACGTAAATTTCCTTGTCAGACCTCTGGCTTTAATCGTTCACTGTAGCCACAATTTCGATTCGATTATCAAAATTTTGGTCTCATTTTGTAGCTGTCAGTCTGTTGTTTACGCCAAATACAAATTTGTAGTATCTTTCGTAAGAATACTAATTTTTATAAGGTTCCTTATATTTTTGGGGGCAGGTTAAGGAGACTTTTTCCCTTTACGGCATTGCTGTGGCTTGATTTTTCAACCGATGTGCTATATTTTGGTGTTGATGAATAGATCAGCGTCTGAGCTTTCCAAAAAGTATAAATTTGTGGTATGTCGCAAAAGTCTAAGGGCGGGTTTAGTGGCTGAAAGCCAAAAAAATCCCAATTTTTTACGTGTTAACTCCCCAAAACTTTAAATGGCTTTTTCTCCCCTTAAACGTGCGAATTTCGCGTTTTTACGTTTTCATTTAAAGGATCAAACCAAACTAAAGTTTTGTTGGTCGGAACATGTTTTAGGCAAAATATCTGGAAATTGCGGTCTCTAGAACACGTGCAGTTTTTGTGCAGATTTTCAGCTTTGACTGCTTACTGTGCCCGTAATTTTAATCCGATTGTTGAAATTTTGGTCTTATCTTATAGTTGCGTTTGTTTAGTTTGCGTCAAGTGCAAATATGTAGTAATTTGCATGAAAATACTAATTTTTATGACGCTTAGGAGGCATAGACATGTTTTTGTCTAAAATACGTAAATTTCCTTGTCAGACCTCTGGCTTTAATCGTTCACTGTAGCCACAATTTCGATTCGATTATCAAAATTTTGGTCTCATTTTGTAGCTGTCAGTCTGTTGTTTACGTCAAATACAAATTTGTAGTATCTTTCGTAAGAATACTAATTTTTATAAGGTTCCTTATATTTTTGGGGTAGGTTATGGAAACTTTTTCCCTTTACGGCATTGCTGTGGCTTGATTTTTCAACCGATGTGCTATATTTTGGTGTTGATGAATAGATCAGCGTCTGAACTTTCCAAAAAGTATAAATTTGTGGTATGTCGCAAAAGTTTAAGGGCGGGTTTAGTGGCTGAAAGCCAAAAAAATCCCAATTTTTTACGTGTTAACTCCCCAAAACTTTAAATGGCTTTTTCTCCCCTTAAACGTGCGAATTTCGCGTTTTTACGTTTTCATTTAAAGGATCAACCCAAACTAGAGTTTTGATGGTCGGAACATGTTTTAGGCAAAATATCTGGAAATTGCGGTTTCAAGAACACGTGCAGTTTTTGTGCAGATTTTCAGCTTTGACTGCTTACTGTGCCCGTAATTTTAATCCGATTGTTGAAATTTTGGTCTTATCTTATAGTTGCGTTTGTTTAGTTTGCGTCAAGTGCAAATATGTAGTAAATTGCATGAAAATACTAATTTTTATGACGCTTAGGAGGCATAGACATGTATTTGTCTAAAATACGTAAATTTCCTTGTCAGACCTCTGGCTTTAATCGTTCACTGTAGCCACAATTTCGATTCGATTATCAAAATTTTGGTCTCATTTTGTAGCTGTCAGTCTGTTGTTTACGTCAAATACAAATTTGTAGTATCTTTCGTAAGAATACTAATTTTTATAAGGTTCCTTATATTTTTGGGGTAGGTTATGGAAACTTTTTCCCTTTACGGCATTGCTGTGGCTTGATTTTTCAACCAATGTGCTATATTTTGGTGTTGATGAATAGATCAGCGTCTGAACTTTCCAAAAAATATAAATTTGTGGTATGTCGCAAAAGTTTAAGGGCGGGTTTAGTGGCTGAAAGCCAAAAAAATCCCAATTTTTTACGTGTTAACTCCCCAAAACTTTAAATGGCTTTTTCTCCCCTTAAACGTGCGAATTTCGCGTTTTTACGTTTTCATTTAAAGGATCAACCCAAACTAGAGTTTTGATGGTCGGAACATGTTTTAGGCAAAATATCTGGAAATTGCGGTCTCTAGAACACGTGCAGTTTTCGTGCAGATTTTCAGCTTTGACTGCTTACTGTGCCCGTAATTTTAATCCTATTGTTGAAATTTTGGTCTTATCTTATAGTTGCGTTTGTTTAGTTTGCGTCAAGTGCAAATATGTAGTAATTTGCATGAAAATACTAATTTTTATGACGCTTAGGAGGCATAGACATGTATTTGTCTAAAATACGTAAATTTCCTTGTCAGACCTCTGGCTTTAATCGTTCACTGTAGCCACAATTTCGATTCGATTATCAAAATTTTGGTCTCATTTTGTAGCTGTCAGTCTGTTGTTTACGTCAAATACAAATTTGTAGTATCTTTCGTAAGAATACTAATTTTTATAAGGTTCCTTATATTTTTGGGGGCAGGTTATGGAAACTTTTTCCCTTTACGGCATTGCTGTGGCTTGATTTTTCAACCGATGTGCTATATTTTGGTGTTGATGAATAAATCAGCGTCTGAGCTTTCCAAAAAGTATAAATTTGTGGTATGTTGCAAAAGTCTAATGGCGGGTTTAGTGGCTGAAAGCCAAAAAAATCCCAATTTTTTACGTGTTAACTCCCCAAAACTTTAAATGGCTTTTTCTCCCCTTAAACGTGCGAATTTCGCGTTTTTACGTTTTCATTTAAAGGATCAACCCAAACTAGAGTTTTGATGGTCGGAACATGTTTTAGGCAAAATATCTGGAAATTGCGGTCTCTAGAACACGTGCAGTTTTTGTGCAGATTTTCAGCTTTGACTGCTTACTGTGCCCGTAATTTTAATCCGATTGTTGAAATTTTGGTCTTATCTTATAGTTGCGTTTGTTTAGTTTGCGTCAAGCGCAAATATGTAGTAATTTGCATGAAAATACTAATTTTTATGACGCTTAGGAGGCATAGACATGTATTTGTCTAAAATACGTAAATTTCCTTGTCAGACCTCTGGCTTTAATCGTTCACTGTAGCCACAATTTCGATTCGATTATCAAAATTTTGGTCTCATTTTGTAGCTGTTAGTCTGTTGTTTACGTCAAATACAAATTTGTAGTATCTTTCGTAAGAATACTAATTTTTATAAGGTTCCTTATATTTTTGGGGTAGGTTATGGAAACTTTTTCCCTTTACGGCATTGCTGTGGCTTGATTTTTCAACCGATGTGCTATATTTTGATGTTGATGAATAGATCAGCGTCTGAACTTTCCAAAAAGTATAAATTTGTGGTATGTCGCAAAAGTTTAAGGGCGGGTTTAGTGGCTGAAAGCCAATAAAATCCCAATTTTTTACGTGTTAACTCCCCAAAACTTTAAATGGCTTTTTCTCCCCTTAAACGTGCGAATTTCGCGTTTTTACGTTTTCATTTAAAGGATCAACCCAAACTAGAGTTTTGATGGTCGGAACATGTTTTAGGCAAAATATCTGGAAATTGCGGTCTCTAGAACACGTGCAGTTTTTGTGCAGATTTTCAGCTTTGACTGCTTACTGTGCCCGTAATTTTAATCCGATTGTTGAAATTTTGGTCTTATCTTATAGTTGCGTTTGTTTAGTTTGCGTCAAGTGCAAATATGTAGTAATTTGCATGAAAATACTAATTTTTATGACGCTTAGGAGGCATAGACATGCATTTGTCTAAAATACGTAAATTTCCTTGTCAGACCTCTGGCTTTAATCGTTCACTGTAGCCACAATTTCGATTCGATTATCAAAATTTTGGTCTCATTTTGAAGCTGTCAGTCTGTTGTTTACGTCAAATACAAATTTGTAGTACTTTTCGTAAGAATACTAATTTTTATAAGGTTCCTTATATTTTTGGGGGCAGGTTAAGGAGACTTTTTCCCTTTACGGCATTGCTGTGGCTTGATTTTTCAAGCGATGTGCTATATTTTGGTGTTGATGAATAGATCAGCGTCTGAGCTTTCCAAAAAGTATAAATTTGTGGTATGTTGCAAAAGTCTAAGGGCGGGTTTAGTGGCTGAAAGCCAAAAAAATCCCAATTTTTTACGTGTTAACTCCCCAAAACTTTAAATGGCTTTTTCTCCCCTTAAACGTGCGAATTTCGCGTTTTTACGTTTTCATTTAAAGGATCAAACCAAACTAAAGTTTTGATGGTCGGAACATGTTTTAGGCAAAATATCTGGAAATTGCGGTCTCTAGAACACGTGCAGTTTTTGTGCAGATTTTCAGCTTTGACTGCTTACTGTGCCCGTAATTTTAATCCGATTGTTGAAATTTTGGTCTTATCTTATAGTTGCGTTTGTTTAGTTTGCGTCAAGTGCAAATATGTAGTAATTTGCATGAAAATACTAATTTTTATGACGCTTAGGAGGCATAGACATGTATTTGTCTAAAATACGTAAATTTCCTTGTCAGACCTCTGGCTTTAATCGTTCACTGTAGCCACAATTTCGATTCGATTATCAAAATTTTGGTCTCATTTTGAAGCTGTCAGTCTGTTGTTTACGTCAAATACAAATTTGTAGTACTTTTCGTAAGAATACTAATTTTTATAAGGTTCCTTATATTTTTGGGGGCAGGTTAAGGAGACTTTTTCCCTTTACGGCATTGCTGTGGCTTGATTTTTCAACCGATGTGCTATATTTTGGTGTTGATGAATAGATCAGCGTCTGAACTTTCCAAAAAGTATAAATTTGTGGTATGTCGCAAAAGTTTAAGGGCGGGTTTAGTGGCTGAAAGCCAAAAAAATCCCAATTTTTTACGTGTTAACTCCCCAAAACTTTAAATGAGTTTTTCTCCCCTTAAACGTGCGAATTTCGCGTTTTTACGTTTTCATTTAAAGGATCAACCCAAACTAGAGTTTTGATGGTCGGAACATGTTTCAGGCAAAATATCTGGAAATTGCGGTCTTTAGAACACGTGCAGTGTTTGTGCAGATTTTCAGCTTTGACTGCTTACTGTGCCCGTAATTTTAATCCGATTGTTGAAATTTTGGTCTTATCTTATAGTTGCGTTTGTTTAGTTTGCGTCAAGTGCAAATATGTAGTAATTTGCATGAAAATACTAATTTTTATGACGCTTAGGAGGCATAGACATGTATTTGTCTAAAATACGTAAATTTCCTTGTCAGACCTCTGGCTTTAATCGTTCACTGTAGCCACAATTTCGATTCGATTATCAAAATTTTGGTCTCATTTTGTAGCTGTCAGTCTGTTGTTTACGCCAAATACAAATTTGTAGTATCTTTCGTAAGAATACTAATTTTTATAAGGTTCCTTATATTTTTGGGGGCAGGTTAAGGAGACTTTTTCCCTTTACGGCATTGCTGTGGCTTGATTTTTCAACCGATGTGCTATATTTTGGTGTTGATGAATAGATCAGCGTCTGAGCTTTCCAAAAAGTATAAATTTGTGGTATGTCGCAAAAGTCTAAGGGCGGGTTTAGTGGCTGAAAGCCAAAAAAATCCCAATTTTTTACGTGTTAACTCCCCAAAACTTTAAATGGCTTTTTCTCCCCTTAAACGTGCGAATTTCGCGTTTTTACGTTTTCATTTAAAGGATCAAACCAAACTAAAGTTTTGTTGGTCGGAACATGTTTTAGGCAAAATATCTGGAAATTGCGGTCTCTAGAACACGTGCAGTTTTTGTGCAGATTTTCAGCTTTGACTGCTTACTGTGCCCGTAATTTTAATCCGATTGTTGAAATTTTGGTCTTATCTTATAGTTGCGTTTGTTTAGTTTGCGTCAAGTGCAAATGTGTAGTAATTTGCATGAAAATACTAATTTTTATGACGCTTAGGAGGCATAGACATGTATTTGTCTTAAATACGTAAATTTCCTTGTCAGACCTCTGGCCTTAATCGTTCACTGTAGCCACAATTTCAATTCGATTATCAAAATTTTGGTCTCATTTTGTAGCTGTCAGTCTGTTGTTTACGCCAAATACAAATTTGTAGTATCTTTCGTAAGAATACTAATTTTTATAAGGTTCCTTATATTTTTGGGGGCAGGTTAAGGAGACTTTTTCCCTTTACGGCATTGCTGTGGCTTGATTTTTCAACCGATGTGCTATATTTTGGTGTTGATGAATAGATCAGCGTCTGAGCTTTCCAAAAAGTATAAATTTGTGGTATGTCGCAAAAGTCTAAGGGCGGGTTTAGTGGCTGAAAGCCAAAAAAATCCCAATTTTTTACGTGTTAACTCCCCAAAACTTTAAATGGCTTTTTCTCCCCTTAAACGTGCGAATTTCGCGTTTTTACGTTTTCATTTAAAGGATCAACCCAAACTAGAGTTTTGATGGTCGGAACATGTTTTAGGCAAAATATCTGGAAATTGCGGTCTCAAGAACACGTGCAGTTTTTGTGCAGATTTTCAGCTTTGACTGCTTACTGTGCCCGTAATTTTAATCCGATTGTTGAAATTTTGGTCTTATCTTATAGTTGCGTTTGTTTAGTTTGCGTCAAGTGCAAATATGTAGTAATTTGCATGAAAATACTAATTTTTATGACGCTTAGGAGGCATAGACATGTATTTGTCTAAAATACGTAAATTTCCTTGTCAGACCTCTGGCTTTAATCGTTCACTGTAGCCACAATTTCGATTCGATTATCAAAATTTTGGTCTCATTTTGTAGCTGTCAGTCTGTTGTTTACGTCAAATACAAATTTGTAGTATCTTTCGTAAGAATACTAATTTTTATAAGGTTCCTTATATTTTTGGGGTAGGTTATGGAAACTTTTTCCCTTTACGGCATTGCTGTGGCTTGATTTTTCAACCGATGTGCTATATTTTGGTGTTGATGAATAGATCAGCGTCTGAACTTTCCAAAAAGTATAAATTTGTGGTATGTCGCAAAAGTTTAAGGGCGGGTTTAGTGGCTGAAAGCCAAAAAAATCCCAATTTTTTACGTGTTAACTCCCCAAAACTTTAAATGGCTTTTTCTCCCCTTAAACGTGCGAATTTCGCGTTTTTACGTTTTCATTTAAAGGATCAACCCAAACTAGAGTTTTGATGGTCGGAACATGTTTTAGGCAAAATATCTGGAAATTGCGGTCTCAAGAACACGTGCAGTTTTTGTGCAGATTTTCAGCTTTGACTGCTTACTGTGCCCGTAATTTTAATCCGATTGTTGAAATTTTGGTCTTATCTTATAGTTGCGTTTGTTTAGTTTGCGTCAAGTGCAAATATGTAGTAATTTGCATGAAAATACTAATTTTTATGACGCTTAGGAGGCATAGACATGTATTTGTCTAAAATACGTAAATTTCCTTGTCAGACCTCTGGCTTTAATCGTTCACTGTAGCCACAATTTCGATTCGATTATCAAAATTTTGGTCTTATTTTGTAGCTGTCAGTCTGTTGTTTACGTCAAATACAAATTTGTAGTATCTTTCGTAAGAATACTAATTTTTATAAGGTTCCTTATATTTTTGGGGTAGGTTATGGAAACTTTTTCCCTTTACGGCATTGCTGTGGCTTGATTTTTCAACCGATGTGCTATATTTTGGTGTTGATGAATAGATCAGCGTCTGAACTTTCCAAAAAATATAAATTTGTGGTATGTCGCAAAAGTTTAAGGGCGGGTTTAGTGGCTGAAAGCCAAAAAAATCCCAATTTTTTACGTGTTAACTCCCCAAAACTTTAAATGGCTTTTTCTCCCCTTAAACGTGCGAATTTCGCGTTTTTACGTTTTCATTTAAAGGATCAACCCAAACTAGAGTTTTGATGGTCGGAACATGTTTTAGGCAAAATATCTGGAAATTGCGGTCTCTAGAACACGTGCAGTTTTCGTGCAGATTTTCAGCTTTGACTGCTTACTGTGCCCGTAATTTTAATCCGATTGTTGAAATTTTGGTCTTATCTTATAGTTGCGTTTGTTTAGTTTGCGTCAAGTGCAAATATGTAGTAATTTGCATGAAAATACTAATTTTTATGACGCTTAGGAGGCATAGACATGTATTTGTCTAAAATACGTAAATTTCCTTGTCAGACCTCTGGCTTTAATCGTTCACTGTAGCCACAATTTCGATTCGATTATCAAAAATTTGGTCTCATTTTGTAGCTGTCAGTCTGTTGTTTACGTCAAATACAAATTTGTAGTATCTTTCGTAAGAATACTAATTTTTATAAGGTTCCTTATATTTTTGGGGGCAGGTTATGGAAACTTTTTCCCTTTACGGCATTGCTGTGGCTTGATTTTTCAACCGATGTGCTATATTTTGGTGTTGATGAATAAATCAGCGTCTGAGCTTTCCAAAAAGTATAAATTTGTGGTATGTTGCAAAAGTCTAATGGCGGGTTTAGTGGCTGAAAGCCAAAAAAATCCCAATTTTTTACGTGTTAACTCCCCAAAACTTTAAATGGCTTTTTCTCCCCTTAAACGTGCGAATTTCGCGTTTTTACGTTTTCATTTAAACAATCAACCCAAACTAGAGTTTTGATGGTCGGAACATGTTTTAGGCAAAATATCTGGAAATTGCGGTCTCTAGAACACGTGCAGTTTTTGTGCAGATTTTCAGCTTTGACTGCTTACTGTGCCCGTAATTTTAATCCGATTGTTGAAATTTTGGTCTTATCTTATAGTTGCGTTTGTTTAGTTTGCGTCAAGTGCAAATATGTAGTAATTTGCATGAAAATACTAATTTTTATGACGCTTAGGAGCCATAGACATGTATTTGTCTAAAATACGTAAATTTCCTTGTCAGACCTCTGGCTTTAATCGTTCACTGTAGCCACAATTTCGATTCGATTATCAAAATTTTGGTCTCATTTTGTAGCTGTTAGTCTGTTGTTTACGTCAAATACAAATTTGTAGTATCTTTCGTAAGAATACTAATTTTTATAAGGTTCCTTATATTTTTGGGGTAGGTTATGGAAACTTATTCCCTTTACGGCATTGCTGTGGCTTGATTTTTCAACCGATGTGCTATATTTTGATGTTGATGAATAGATCAGCGTCTGAACTTTCCAAAAAGTATAAATTTGTGGTGTGTCGCAAAAGTTTAAGGGCGGGTTTAGTGGCTGAAAGCCAATAAAATCCCAATTTTTTACGTGTTAACTCCCCAAAACTTTAAATGGCTTTTTCTCCCCTTAAACGTGCGAATTTCGCGTTTTTACGTTTTCATTTAAACAATCAACCCAAACTAGAGTTTTGATGGTCGGAACATGTTTTAGGCAAAATATCTGGAAATTGCGGTCTCTAGAACACGTGCAGTTTTTGTGCAGATTTTCAGCTTTGACTGCTTACTGTGCCCGTAATTTTAATCCGATTGTTGAAATTTTGGTCTTATCTTATAGTTGCGTTTGTTTAGTTTGCGTCAAGTGCAAATATGTAGTAATTTGCATGAAAATACTAATTTTTATGACGCTTAGGAGGCATAGACATGCATTTGTCTAAAATACGTAAATTTCCTTGTCAGACCTCTGGCTTTAATCGTTCACTGTAGCCACAATTTCGATTCGATTATCAAAATTTTGGTCTCATTTTGAAGCTGTCAGTCTGTTGTTTACGTCAAATACAAATTTGTAGTACTTTTCGTAAGAATACTAATTTTTATAAGGTTCCTTATATTTTTGGGGGCAGGTTAAGGAGACTTTTTCCCTTTACGGCATTGCTGTGGCTTGATTTTTCAACCGATGTGCTATATTTTGGTGTTGATGAATAGATCAGCGTCTGAGCTTTCCAAAAAGTATAAATTTGTGGTATGTAGCAAAAGTCTAAGGGCGGGTTTAGTGGCTGAAAGCCAAAAAAATCCCAATTTTTTACGTGTTAACGCCCCAAAACTTTAAATGGCTTTTTCTCCCCTTAAACGTGCGAATTTCGCGTTTTTACGTTTTCATTTAAAGGATCAAACCAAACTAAAGTTTTGATGGTCGGAACATGTTTTAGGCAAAATATCTGGAAATTGCGGTCTCTAGAACACGTGCAGTTTTTGTGCAGATTTTCAGCTTTGACTGCTTACTGTGCCCGTAATTTTAATCCGATTGTTGAAATTTTGGTCTTATCTTATAGTTGCGTTTGTTTAGTTTGCGTCAAGTGCAAATATGTAGTAATTTGCATGAAAATACTAATTTTTATGACGCTTAGGAGGCATAGACATGCATTTGTCTAAAATACGTAAATTTCCTTGTCAGACCTCTGGCTTTAATCGTTCACTGTAGCCACAATTTCGATTCGATTATCAAAATTTTGGTCTCATTTTGAAGCTGTCAGTCTGTTGTTTACGTCAAATACAAATTTGTAGTACTTTTCGTAAGAATACTAATTTTTATAAGGTTCCTTATATTTTTGGGGGCAGGTTAAGGAGACTTTTTCCCTTTACGGCATTGCTGTGGCTTGATTTTTCAACCGATGTGCTATATTTTGGTGTTGATGAATAGATCAGCGTCTGAGCTTTCCAAAAAGTATAAATTTGTGGTATGTTGCAAAAGTCTAAGGGCGGGTTTAGTGGCTGAAAGCCAAAAAAATCCCAATTTTTTACGTGTTAACTCCCCAAAACTTTAAATGGCTTTTTCTCCCCTTAAACGTGCGAATTTCGCGTTTTTACGTTTTCATTTAAAGGATCAAACCAAACTAAAGTTTTGATGGTCGGAACATGTTTTAGGCAAAATATCTGGAAATTGCGGTCTCTAGAACACGTGCAGTTTTTGTACAGATTTTCAGCTTTGACTGCTTACTGTGCCCGTAATTTTAATCCGATTGTTGAAATTTTGGTCTTATCTTATAGTTGCGTTTGTTTAGTTTGCGTCAAGTGCAAATATGTAGTAATTTGCATGAAAATACTAATTTTTATGACGCTTAGGAGGCATAGACATGTATTTGTCTAAAATACGTAAATTTCCTTGTCAGACCTCTGGCTTTAATCGTTCACTGTAGCCACAATTTCGATTCGATTATCAAAACTTTGGTCTCATTTTGTAGCTGTCAGTCTGTTGTTTACGTCAAATACAAATTTGTAGTACTTTTCGTAAGAATACTAATTTTTATAAGGTTCCTTATATTTTTGGGGTAGGTTATGGAAACTTTTTCCCTTTACGGCATTGCTGTGGCTTGATTTTTCAACCGATGTGCTATATTTTGATGTTGATGAATAGATCAGCGTCTGAACTTTCCAAAAAGTATAAATTTGTGGTATGTCGCAAAAGTTTAAGGGCGGGTTTAGTGGCTGAAAGCCAATAAAATCCCAATTTTTTACGTGTTAACTTCCCAAAACTTTAAATGGCTTTTTCTCCCCTTAAACGTGCGAATTTCGCGTTTTTACGTTTTCATTTAAACAATCAACCCAAACTAGAGTTTTGATGGTCGGAACATGTTTTAGGCAAAATATCTGGAAATTGCGGTCTCTAGAACACGTGCAGTTTTTGTGCAGATTTTCAGCTTTGACTGCTTACTGTGCCCGTAATTTTAATCCGATTGTTGAAATTTTGGTCTTATCTTATAGTTGCGTTTGTTTAGTTTGCGTCAAGTGCAAATATGTAGTAATTTGCATGAAAATACTAATTTTTATGACGCTTAGGAGGCATAGACATGTATTTGTCTAAAATACGTAAATTTCCTTGTCAGACCTCTGGCTTTAATCGTTCACTGTAGCCACAATTTCGATTCGATTATCAAAATTTTGGTCTCATTTTGAAGCTGTCAGTCTGTTGTTTACGTCAAATACAAATTTGTAGTATCTTTCGTAAGAATACTAATTTTTATAAGGTTCCTTATATTTTTGGGGTAGGTTATGGAAACTTTTTCCCTTTACGGCATTGCTGTGGCTTGATTTTTCAACCGATGTGCTATATTTTGGTGTTGATGAATAGATCAGCGTCTGAACTTTCCAAAAAGTATAAATTTGTGGTATGTCGCAAAAGTCTAAGGGCGGGTTTAGTGGCTGAAAGCCAAAAAAATCCCAATTTTTTACGTGTTAACTCCCCAAAACTTTAAATGGCTTTTTCTCCCCTTAAACGTGCGAATTTCGCGTTTTTACGTTTTCATTTAAAGGATCAACCCAAACTAGAGTTTTGATGGTCGGAACATGTTTTAGGCAAAATATCTGGAAATTGCGGTCTCTAGAACACGTGCAGTTTTTGTGCAGATTTTCAGCTTTGACTGCTTACTGTGCCCGTAATTTTAATCCGATTGTTGAAATTTTGGTCTTATCTTATAGTTGCGTTTGTTTAGTTTGCGTCAAGTGCAAATATGTAGTAATTTGCATGAAAATACTACTTTTTATGACGCTTAGGAGGCATAGACATGTATTTGTCTAAAATACGTAAATTTCCTTGTCAGACCTCTGGCTTTAATCGTTCACTGTAGCCACAATTTCGATTCGATTATCAAAATTTTGGTCTCATTTTGTAGCTGTCAGTCTGTTGTTTACGCCAAATACAAATTTGTAGTATCTTTCGTAAGAATACTAATTTTTATAAGGTTCCTTATATTTTTGGGGGCAGGTTAAGGAGACTTTTTCCCTTTACGGCATTGCTGTGGCTTGATTTTTCAACCGATGTGCTATATTTTGGTGTTGATGAATAGATCAGCGTCTGAGCTTTCCAAAAAGTATAAATTTGTGGTATGTCGCAAAAGTCTAAGGGCGGGTTTAGTGGCTGAAAGCCAAAAAAATCCCAATTTTTTACGTGTTAACTCCCCAAAACTTTAAATGGCTTTTTCTCCCCTTAAACGTGCGAATTTCGCGTTTTTACGTTTTCATTTAAAGGATCAAACCAAACTAAAGTTTTGATGGTCGGAACATGTTTCAGGCAAAATATCTGGAAATTGCGGTCTCTAGAACACGTGCAGTTTTTGTACAGATTTTCAGCTTTGACTGCTTACTGTGCCCGTAATTTTAATCCGATTGTTGAAATTTTAGTCTTATCTTATAGTTGCGTTTGTTTAGTTTGCGTCAAGTGCAAATATGTAGTAATTTGCATGAAAATACTAATTTTTATGACGCTTAGGAGGCATAGACATGTATTTGTCTAAAATACGTAAATTTCCTTGTCAGACCTCTGGCTTTAATCGTTCACTGTAGCCACAATTTCGATTCGATTATCAAAATTTTGGTCTCATTTTGTAGCTGTCAGTCTGTTGTTTACGTCAAATACAAATTTGTAGTACTTTTCGTAAGAATACTAATTTTTATAAGGTTCCTTATATTTTTGGGGTAGGTTATGGAAACTTTTTCCCTTTACGGCATTGCTGTGGCTTGATTTTTCAACCGATGTGCTATATTTTGATGTTGATGAATAGATCAGCGTCTGAACTTTCCAAAAAGTATAAATTTGTGGTATGTCGCAAAAGTTTAAGGGCGGGTTTAGTGGCTGAAAGCCAATAAAATCCCAATTTTTTACGTGTTAACTCCCCAAAACTTTAAATGGCTTTTTCTCCCCTTAAACGTGCGAATTTCGCGTTTTTACGTTTTCATTTAAACAATCAACCCAAACTAGAGTTTTGATGGTCGGAACATGTTTTAGGCAAAATATCTGGAAATTGCGGTCTCTAGAACACGTGCAGTTTTTGTGCAGATTTTCAGCTTTGACTGCTTACTGTGCCCGTAATTTTAATCCGATTGTTGAAATTTTGGTCTTATCTTATAGTTGCGTTTGTTTAGTTTGCGTCAAGTGCAAATATGTAGTAATTTGCATGAAAATACTAATTTTTATGACGCTTAGGAGGCATAGACATGTATTTGTCTAAAATACGTAAATTTCCTTGTCAGACCTCTGGCTTTAATCGTTCACTGTAGCCACAATTTCGATTCGATTATCAAAATTTTGGTCTCATTTTGAAGCTGTCAGTCTGTTGTTTACGTCAAATACAAATTTGTAGTATCTTTCGTAAGAATACTAATTTTTATAAGGTTCCTTATATTTTTGGGGTAGGTTATGGAAACTTTTTCCCTTTACGGCATTGCTGTGGCTTGATTTTTCAACCGATGTGCTATATTTTGGTGTTGATGAATAGATCAGCGTCTGAACTTTCCAAAAAGTATAAATTTGTGGTATGTCGCAAAAGTTTAAGGGCGGGCTTAGTGGCTGAAAGCCAAAAAAATCCCAATTTTTTACGTGTTAACTCCCCAAAACTTTAAATGGCTTTTTCTCCCCTTAAACGTGCGAATTTCGCGTTTTTACGTTTTCATTTAAAGGATCAACCCAAACTAGAGTTTTGATGGTCGGAACATGTTTTAGGCAAAATATCTGGAAATTGCGGTCTCTAGAACACGTGCAGTTTTTGTGCAGATTTTCAGCTTTGACTGCTTACTGTGCCCGTAATTTTAATCCGATTGTTGAAATTTTGGTCTTATCTTATAGTTGCGTTTGTTTAGTTTGCGTCAAGTGCAAATATGTAGTAATTTGCATGAAAATACTACTTTTTATGACGCTTAGGAGGCATAGACATGTATTTGTCTAAAATACGTAAATTTCCTTGTCAGACCTCTGGCTTTAATCGTTCACTGTAGCCACAATTTCGATTCGATTATCAAAATTTTGGTCTCATTTTGTAGCTGTCAGTCTGTTGTTTACGCCAAATACAAATTTGTAGTATCTTTCGTAAGAATACTAATTTTTATAAGGTTCCTTATATTTTTGGGGGCAGGTTAAGGAGACTTTTTCCCTTTACGGCATTGCTGTGGCTTGATTTTTCAACCGATGTGCTATATTTTGGTGTTGATGAATGGATCAGCGTCTGAGCTTTCCAAAAAATATAAATTTGTGGTATGTCGCAAAAGTCTAAGGGCGGGTTTAGTGGCTGAAAGCCAAAAAAATCCCAATTTTTTACGTGTTAACTCCCCAAAACTTTAAATGGCTTTTTCTCCCCTTAAACGTGCGAATTTCGCGTTTTTACGTTTTCATTTAAAGGATCAACCCAAACTAGAGTTTTGATGGTCGGAACATGTTTTAGGCAAAATATCTGGAAATTGCGGTCTCTAGAACACGTGCAGTTTTTGTGCAGATTTTCAGCTTTGACTGCTTACTGTGCCCGTAATTTTAATCCGATTGTTGAAATTTTGGTCTTATCTTATAGTTGCGTTTGTTTAGTTTGCGTCAAGTGCAAATATGTAGTAATTTGCATGAAAATACTAATTTTTATGACGCTTAGGAGGCATAGACATGTATTTGTCTAAAATACGTAAATTTCCTTGTCAGACCTCTGGCTTTAATCGTTCACTGTAGCCACAATTTCGATTCGATTATCAAAATTTTGGTCTCATTTTGTAGCTGTCAGTCTGTTGTTTACGTCAAATACAAATTTGTAGTACTTTTCGTAAGAATACTAATTTTTATAAGGTTCCTTATATTTTTGGGGTAGGTTATGGAAACTTTTTCCCTTTACGGCATTGCTGTGGCTTGATTTTTCAACCGATGTGCTATATTTTGATGTTGATGAATAGATCAGCGCCTGAACTTTCCAAAAAGTATAAATTTGTGGTATGTCGCAAAAGTTTAAGGGCGGGTTTAGTGGCTGAAAGCCAAAAAAATCCCAATTTTTTACGTGTTAACTCCCCAAAACTTTAAATGGCTTTTTCTCCCCTTAAACGTGCGAATCTCGCGTTTTTACGTTTTCATTTAAACGATCAACCCAAACTAGAGTTTTGATGGTCGGAACATGTTTTAGGCAAAATATCTGGAAATTGCGGTCTCTAGAACACGTGCAGTTTTTGTGCAGATTTTCAGCTTTGACTGCTTACTGTGCCCGTAATTTTAATCCGATTGTTGAAATTTTGGTCTTATCTTATAGTTGCGTTTGTTTAGTTTGCGTCAAGTGCAAATATGTAGTAATTTGCATGAAAATACTAATTTTTATGACGCTTAGGAGGCATAGACATGCATTTGTCTAAAATACGTAAATTTCCTTGTCAGACCTCTGGCTTTAATCGTTCACTGTAGCCACAATTTCGATTCGATTATCAAAATTTTGGTCTCATTTTGAAGCTGTCAGTCTGTTGTTTACGTCAAATACAAATTTGTAGTATCTTTCGTAAGAATACTAATTTTTATAAGGTTCCTTATATTTTTGGGGTAGGTTATGGAAACTTTTTCCCTTTACGGCATTGCTGTGGCTTGATTTTTCAACCGATGTGCTATATTTTGGTGTTGATGAATAGATCAGCGTCTGAACTTTCCAAAAAGTATAAATTTGTGGTATGTCGCAAAAGTTTAAGGGCGGGTTTAGTGGCTGAAAGCCAAAAAAATCCCAATTTTTTACGTGTTAACTCCCCAAAACTTTAAATGGCTTTTTCTCCCCTTAAACGTGCGAATTTCGCGTTTTTACGTTTTCATTTAAAGGATCAACCCAAACTAGAGTTTTGATGGTCGGAACATGTTTCAGGCAAAATATCTGGAAATTGCGGTCTCTAGAACACGTGCAGTTTTTGTGCAGATTTTCAGCTTTGACTGCTTACTGTGCCCGTAATTTTAATCCGATTGTTGAAATTTTGGTCTTATCTTATAGTTGCGTTTGTTTAGTTTGCGTCAAGTGCAAATATGTAGTAATTTGCATGAAAATACTAATTTTTATGACGCTTAGGAGGCATAGACATGTATTTGTCTAAAATACGTAAATCTCCTTGTCAGACCTCTGGCTTTAATCGTTCACTGTAGCCACAATTTCGATTCGATTATCAAAATTTTGGTCTCATTTTGTAGCTGTCAGTCTGTTGTTTACGCCAAATACAAATTTGTAGTATCTTTCGTAAGAATACTAATTTTTATAAGGTTCCTTATATTTTTGGGGGCAGGTTAAGGAGACTTTTTCCCTTTACGGCATTGCTGTGGCTTGATTTTTCAACCGATGTGCTATATTTTGGTGTTGATGAATAGATCAGCGTCTGAACTTTTCAAAAAGTATAAATTTGTGGTATGTCGCAAAAGTTTAAGGGCGGGTTTAGTGGCTGAAAGCCAAAAAAATCCCAATTTTTTACGTGTTAACTCCCCAAAACTTTAAATGGCTTTTTCTCCCCTTAAACGTGCGAATTTCGCGTTTTTACGTTTTCATTTAAAGGATCAACCCAAACTAGAGTTTTGATGGTCGGAACATGTTTCAGGCAAAATATCTGGAAATTGCGGTCTCTAGAACACGTGCAGTTTTTGTGCAGATTTTCAGCTTTGACTGCTTACTGTGCCCGTAATTTTAATCCGATTGTTGAAATTTTGGTCTTATCTTATAGTTGCGTTTGTTTAGTTTGCGTCAAGTGCAAATATGTAGTAATTTGCATGAAAATACTAATTTTTATGACGCTTAGGAGGCATAGACATGTATTTGTCTAAAATACGTAAATTTCCTTGTCAGACCCCTGGCTTTAATCGTTCACTGTAGCCACAATTTCGATTCGATTATCAAAATTTTGGTCTCATTTTGTAGCTGTCAGTCTGTTGTTTACGCCAAATACAAATTTGTAGTATCTTTCGTAAGAATACTAATTTTTATAAGGTTCCTTATATTTTTGGGGGCAGGTTAAGGAGACTTTTTCCCTTTACGGCATTGCTGTGGCTTGATTTTTCAACCGATGTGCTATATTTTGGTGTTGATGAATAGATCAGCGTCTGAACTTTTCAAAAAGTATAAATTTGTGGTATGTCGCAAAAGTCTAAGGGCGGGTTTAGTGGCTGAAAGCCAAAAAAATCCCAATTTATTACGTGTTAACTCCCCAAAACTTTAAATGGCTTTTTCTCCCCTTAAACGTGCGAATTTCGCGTTTTCACGTTTTCATTTAAAGGATCAACCCAAACTAGAGTTTTGATGGTCGGAACATGTTTCAGGCAAAATATCTGGAAATTGCGGTCTCTAGAACACGTGCAGTTTTTGTGCAGATTTTCAGCTTTGACTGCTTACTGTGCCCGTAATTTTAATCCGATTGTTGAAATTTTGGTCTTATCTTATAGTTGCGTTTGTTTAGTTTGCGTCAAGTGCAAATATGTAGTAATTTGCATGAAAATACTAATTTTTATGACGCTTAGGAGGCATAGACATGTATTTGTCTAAAATACGTAAATTTCCTTGTCAGACCTCTGGCTTTAATCGTTCACTGTAGCCACAATTTCGATTCGATTATCAAAATTTTGGTCTCATTTTGTAGCTGTCAGTCTGTTGTTAACGTCAAATACAAATTTGTAGTACTTTTCGTAAGAATACTAATTTTTATAAGGTTCCTTATATTTTTGGGGCCAGGTTAAGGAGACTTTTTCCCTTTACGGCATTGCTGTGGCTTGATTTTTCAACCGATGTGCTATATTTTGGTGTTGATGAATAGATCAGCGTCTGAGCTTTCCAAAAAGTATAAATTTGTGGTATGTCGCAAAAGTTTAAGGGCGGGTTTAGTGGCTGAAAGCCAAAAAAATCCCAATTTTTTACGTGTTAACTCCCCAAAACTTTAAATGGCTTTTTCTCCCCTTAAACGTGCGAATTTCGCGTTTTTACGTTTTCATTTAAAGGATCAAACCAAACTAAAGTTTTGATGGTCGGAACATGTTTTAGGCAAAATATCTGGAAATTGCGGTCTCTAGAACACGTGCAGTTTTTGTGCAGATTTTCAGCTTTGACTGCTTACTGTGCCCGTAATTTTAATCCGATTGTTGAAATTTTGGTCTTATCTTATAGTTGCGTTTGTTTAGTTTGCGTCAAGTGCAAATATGTAGTAATTTGCATGAAAATACTAATTTTTATGACGCTTAGGAGGCATAGACATGTATTTGTCTAAAATACGTAAATTTCCTTGTCAGACCTCTGGCTTTAATCGTTCACTGTAGCCACAATTTCGATTCGATTATCAAAATTTTGGTCTCATTTTGTAGCTGTCAGTCTGTTGTTTACGCCAAATACAAATTTGTAGTACTTTTCGTAAGAATACTAATTTTTATAAGGTTCCTTATATTTTTGGGGTAGGTTATGGAAACTTTTTCCCTTTACGGCATTGCTGTGGCTTGATTTTTCAACCGATGTGCTATATTTTGATGTTGATGAATAGATCAGCGTCTGAACTTTCCAAAAAGTATAAATTTGTGGTATGTCGCAAAAGTTTAAGGGCGGGTTTAGTGGCTGAAAGCCAAAAAAATCCCAATTTTTTACGTGTTAACTCCCCAAAACTTTAAATGGCTTTTTCTCCCCTTAAACGTGCGAATTTCGCGTTTTTACGTTTTCATTTAAACGATCAACCCAAACTAGAGTTTTGATGGTCGGAACATGTTTCAGGCAAAATATCTGGAAATTGCGGTCTCTAGAACACGTGCAGTTTTTGTGCAGATTTTCAGCTTTGACTGCTTACTGTGCCCGTAATTTTAATCCGATTGTTGAAATTTTGGTCTTATCTTATAGTTGCGTTTGTTTAGTTTGCGTCAAGTGCAAATATGTAGTAATTTGCATGAAAATACTAATTTTTATGACGCTTAGGAGGCATAGACATGTATTTGTCTAAAATACGTAAATTTCCTTGTCAGACCTCTGGCTTTAATCGTTCACTGTAGCCACAATTTCGATTCGATTATCAAAATTTTGGTCTCATTTTGAAGCTGTCAGTCTGTTGTTTACGTCAAATACAAATTTGTAGTATCTTTCGTAAGAATACTAATTTTTATAAGGTTCCTTATATTTTTGGGGTAGGTTATGGAAACTTTTTCCCTTTACGGCATTGCTGTGGCTTGATTTTTCAACCGATGTGCTATATTTTGGTGTTGATGAATAGATCAGCGTCTGAACTTTCCAAAAAGTATAAATTTGTGGTATGTCGCAAAAGTTTAAGGGCGGGTTTAGTGGCTGAAAGCCAAAAAAATCCCAATTTTTTACGTGTTAACTCCCCAAAACTTTAAATGGCTTTTTCTCCCCTTAAACGTGCGAATTTCGCGTTTTTACGTTTTCATTTAAAGGATCAACCCAAACTAGAGTTTTGATGGTCGGAACATGTTTTAGGCAAAATATCTGGAAATTGCGGTCTCTAGAACACGTGCAGTTTTTGTGCAGATTTTCAGCTTTGACTGCTTACTGTGCCCGTAATTTTAATCCGATTGTTGAAATTTTGGTCTTATCTTATAGTTGCGTTTGTTTAGTTTGCGTCAAGTGCAAATATGTAGTAATTTGCATGAAAATACTAATTTTTATGACGCTTAGGAGGCATAGACATGTATTTGTCTAAAATACGTAAATTTCCTTGTCAGACCTCTGGCTTTAATCGTTCACTGTAGCCACAATTTCGATTCGATTATCAAAATTTTGGTCTCATTTTGTAGCTGTCAGTCTGTTGTTTACGCCAAATACAAATTTGTAGTATCTTTCGTAAGAATACTAATTTTTATAAGGTTCCTTATATTTTTGGGGGCAGGTTAAGGAGACTTTTTCCCTTTACGGCATTGCTGTGGCTTGATTTTTCAACCGATGTGCTATATTTTGGTGTTGATGAATAGATAAGCGTCTGAACTTTCCAAAAAGTATAAATTTGTGGTATGTCGCAAAAGTTTAAGGGCGGGTTTAGTGGCTGAAAGCCAAAAAAATCCCAATTTTTTACGTGTTAGCTCCCCAAAACTTTAAATGGCTTTTTCTCCCCTTAAACGTGCGAATTTCGCGTTTTTACGTTTTCATTTAAAGGATCAAACCAAACTAAAGTTTTGATGGTCGGAACATGTTTTAGGCAAAACATCTGGAAATTGCGGTCTCTAGAACACGTGCAGTTTTTGTGCAGATTTTCAGCTTTGACTGCTTACTGTGCCCGTAATTTTAATCCGATTGTTGAAATTTTGGTCTTATCTTATAGTTGCGTTTGTTTAGTTTGCGTCAAGTGCAAATATGTAGTAATTTGCATGAAAATACTAATTTTTATGACGCTTAGGAGGCATAGACATGCATTTGTCTAAAATACGTAAATTTCCTTGTCAGACCTCTGGCTTTAATCGTTCACTGTAGCCACAATTTCGATTCGATTATCAAAATTTTGGTCTCATTTTGTAGCTGTCAGTCTGTTGTTTACGCCAAATACAAATTTGTAGTATCTTTCGTAAGAATACTAATTTTTATAAGGTTCCTTATATTTTTGGGGGCAGGTTAAGGAGACTTTTTCCCTTTACGGCATTGCTGTGGCTTGATTTTTCAACCGATGTGCTATATTTTGGTGTTGATGAATAGATCAGCGTCTGAGCTTTTCAAAAAGTATAAATTTGTGGTATGTCGCAAAAGTCTAAGGGCGGGTTTAGTGGCTGAAAGCCAAAAAAATCCCAATTTTTTACGTGTTAACTCCCCAAAACTTTAAATGGCTTTTTCTCCCCTTAAACGTGCGAATTTCGCGTTTTTACGTTTTCATTTAAAGGATCAAACCAAACTAAAGTTTTGATGGTCGGAACATGTTTTAGGCAAAATATCTGGAAATTGCGGTCTCTAGAACACGTGCAGTTTTTGTGCAGATTTTCAGCTTTGACTGCTTACTGTGCCCGTAATTTTAATCCGATTGTTGAAATTTTGGTCTTATCTTATAGTTGCGTTTGTTTAGTTTGCGTCAAATGCAAATATGTAGTAATTTGCATGAAAATACTAATTTTTATGACGCTTAGGAGGCATAGACATGTATTTGTCTAAAATACGTAAATTTCCTTGTCAGACCTCTGGCTTTAATCGTTCACTGTAGCCACAATTTCGATTCGATTATCAAAATTTTGGTCTCATTTTGTAGCTGTCAGTCTGTTGTTTACGCCAAATACAAATTTGTAGTATCTTTCGTAAGAATACTAATTTTTATAAGGTTCCTTATATTTTTGGGGGCAGGTTAAGGAGACTTTTTCCCTTTACGGCATTGCTGTGACTTGATTTTTCAACCGATGTGCTATATTTTGGTGTTGATGAATAGATCAGCGTCTGAGCTTTCCAAAAAGTATAAATTTGTGGTATGTCGCAAAAGTCTAAGGGCGGGTTTAGTGGCTGAAAGCCAAAAAAATCCCAATTTTTTACGTGTTAACTCCCCAAAACTTTAAATGGCTTTTTCTCCCCTTAAACGTGCGAATTTCGCGTTTTTACGTTTTCATTTAAAGGATCAACCCAAACTAGAGTTTTGATGGTCGGAACATGTTTTAGGCAAAATATCTGGAAATTGCGGTCTCTAGAACACGTGCAGTTTTTGTGCAGATTTTCAGCTTTGACTGCTTACTGTGCCCGTAATTTTAATCCGATTGTTGAAATTTTGGTCTTATCTTATAGTTGCGTTTGTTTAGTTTGCGTCAAGTGCAAATATGTAGTAATTTGCATGAAAATACTAATTTTTATGACGCTTAGGAGGCATAGACATGCATTTGTCTAAAATACGTAAATTTCCTTGTCAGACCTCTGGCTTTAATCGTTCACTGTAGCCACAATTTCGATTCGATTATCAAAATTTTGGTCTCATTTTGTAGCTGTCAGTCTGTTGTTTACGTCAAATACAAATTTGTAGTATCTTTCGTAAGAATACTAATTTTTATAAGGTTCCTTATATTTTTGGGGTAGGTTATGGAAACTTTTTCCCTTTACGGCATTGCTGTGGCTTGATTTTTCAACCGATGTGCTATATTTTGGTGTTGATGAATAGATCAGCGTCTGAACTTTCCGAAAAGTATAAAACTAGAGTTTTGATGGTCGGAACATGTTTTAGGCAAAATATCTGGAAATTGCGGTCTCTAGAACACGTGCAGTTTTTGTGCAGATTTTCAGCTTTGACTGCTTACTGTGCCCGTAATTTTAATCCGATTGTTGAAATTTTGGTCTTATCTTATAGTTGCGTTTGTTTAGTTTGCGTCAAGTGCAAATATGTAGTAATTTGCATGAAAATACTAATTTTTATGACGCTTAGGAGGCATAGACATGTATTTGTCTAAAATACGTAAATTTCCTTGTCAGACCTCTGGCTTTAATCGTTCACTGTAGCCACAATTTCGATTCGATTATCAAAATTTTGGTCTCATTTTGTAGCTGTCAGTGTGTTGTTTACGTCAAATACAAATTTGTAGTATCTTTCGTAAGAATACTAATTTTTATAAGGTTCCTTATATTTTTGGGGTAGGTTATGGAAACTTTTTCCCTTTACGGCATTGCTGTGGCTTGATTTTTCAACCGATGTGCTATATTTTGGTGTTGATGAATAGATCAGCGTCTGAACTTTCCAAAAAGTATAAATTTGTGGTATGTCGCAAAAGTTTAAGGGCGGGTTTAGTGGCTGAAAGCCAAAAAAATCCCAATTTTTTACGTGTTAACTCCCCAAAGCTTTAAATGGCTTTTTCTCCCCTTAAACGTGTGAATTTCGCGTTTTTACGTTTTCATTTAAAGGATCAACCCAAACTAGAGTTTTGATGGTCGGAACATGTTTTAGGCAAAATATCTGGAAATTGCGGTCTCTAGAACACGTGCAGTTTTTGTGCAGATTTTCAGCTTTGACTGCTTACTGTGCCCGTAATTTTAATCCGATTGTTGAAATTTTGGTCTTATCTTATAGTTGCGTTTGTTTAGTTTGCGTCAAGTGCAAATATGTAGTAATTTGCATGAAAATACTAATTTTTATGACGCTTAGGAGGCATAGACATGTATTTGTCTAAAATACGTAAATTTCCTTGTCAGACCTCTGGCTTTAATCGTTCACTGTAGCCACAATTTCGATTCGATTATCAAAATTTTGGTCTCATTTTGTAGCTGTCAGTCTGTTGTTTACGCCAAATACAAATTTGTAGTATCTTTCGTAAGAATACTAATTTTTATAAGGTTCCTTATATTTTTGGGGGCAGGTTAAGGAGACTTTTTCCCTTTACGGCATTGCTGTGGCTTGATTTTTCAACCGATGTGCTATATTTTGGTGTTGATGAATAGATCAGCGTCTGAACTTTCCAAAAAGTATAAATTTGTGGTATGTCGCAAAAGTCTAAGGGCGGGTTTAGTGGCTGAAAGCCAAAAAAATCCCAATTTTTTACGTGTTAACTCCCCAAAACTTTAAATGGCTTTTTCTCCCCTTAAACGTGCGAATTTCGCGTTTTTACGTTTTCATTTAAACGATCAAACCAAACTAAAGTTTTGATGGTCGGAACATGTTTTAGGCAAAATATCTGGAAATTGCGGTCTCTAGAACACGTGCAGTTTTTGTGCAGATTTTCAGCTTTGACTGCTTACTGTGCCCGTAATTTTAATCCGATTGTTGAAATTTTGGTCTTATCTTATAGTTGCGTTTGTTTAGTTTGCGTCAAGTGCAAATATGTAGTAATTTGCATGAAAATACTAATTTTTATGACGCTTAGGAGGCATAGACATGTATTTGTCTAAAATACGTAAATTTCCTTGTCAGACCTCTGGCTTTAATCGTTCACTGTAGCCACAATTTCGATTCGATTATCAAAATTTTGGTCTCATTTTGAAGCTGTCAGTCTGTTGTTTACGTCAAATACAAATTTGTAGTATCTTTCGTAAGAATACTAATTTTTATAAGGTTCCTTATATTTTTGGGGGCAGGTTATGGAAACTTTTTCTCTTTACGGCATTGCTGTGGCTTGATTTTTCAACCGATGTGCTATATTTTGGTGTTGATGAATAGATCAGCGTCTGAACTTTCCAAAAAGTATAAATTTGTGGTATGTCGCAAAAGTTTAAGGGCGGGTTTAGTGGCTGAAAGCCAAAAAAATCCCAATTTTTTACGTGTTAACTCCCCAAAACTTTAAATGGCTTTTTCTCCCCTTAAACGTGCGAATTTCGCGTTTTTACGTTTTCATTTAAAGGATCAACCCAAACTAGAGTTTTGATGGTCGGAACACGTTTCAGGCAAAATATCTGGAAATTGCGGTCTCTAGAACACGTGCAGTTTTTGTGCAGATTTTCAGCTTTGACTGCTTACTGTGCCCGTAATTTTAATCCGATTGTTGAAATTTTGGTCTTATCTTATAGTTGCGTTTGTTTAGTTTGCGTCAAGTGCAAATATGTAGTAATTTGCATGAAAATACTAATTTTTATGACGCTTAGGAGGCATAGACATGTATTTGTCTAAAATACGTAAATTTCCTTGTCAGACCTCTGGCTTTAATCGTTCACTGTAGCCACAATTTCGATTCGATTATCAAAATTTTGGTCTCATTTTGTAGCTGTCAGTCTGTTGTTTACGTCAAATACAAATTTGTAGTATCTTTCGTAAGAATACTAATTTTTATAAGGTTCCTTATATTTTTGGGGTAGGTTATGGAGACTTTTTCCCTTTACGGCATTGCTGTGGCTTGATTTTTCAACCGATGTGCTATATTTTGGTGTTGATGAATAGATCAGCGTCTGAACTTTCCAAAAAGTATAAATTTGTGGTATGTCGCAAAAGTTTAAGGGCGGGTTTAGTGGCTGAAAGCCAAAAAAATCCCAATTTTTTACGTGTTAACTCCCCAAAACTTTAAATGGCTTTTTCTCCCCTTAAACGTGCGAATTTCGCGTTTTTACGTTTTCATTTAAAGGATCAACCCAAACTAGAGTTTTGATGGTCGGAACATGTTTTAGGCAAAATATCTGGAAATTGCGGTCTCTAGAACACGTGCAGTTTTTGTGCAGATTTTCAGCTTTGACTGCTTACTGTGCCCGTAATTTTAATCCGATTGTTGAAATTTTGGTCTTATCTTATAGTTGCGTTGGTTTAGTTTGCGTCAAGTGCAAATATGTAGTAATTTGCATGAAAATACTAATTTTTATGACGCTTAGGAGGCATAGACATGTATTTGTCTAAAATACGTAAATTTCCTTGTCAGACCTCTGGCTTTAATCGTTCACTGTAGCCACAATTTCGATTCGATTATCAAAATTTTGGTCTCATTTTGTAGCTGTCAGTCTGTTGTTTACGCCAAATACAAATTTGTAGTATCTTTCGTAAGAATACTAATTTTTATAAGGTTCCTTATATTTTTGGGGGCAGGTTAAGGAGACTTTTTCCCTTTACGGCATTGCTGTGGCTTGATTTTTCAACCGATGTGCTATATTTTGGTGTTGATGAATAGATCAGCGTCTGAACTTTCCAAAAAGTATAAATTTGTGGTATGTCGCAAAAGTTTAAGGGCGGGTTTAGTGGCTGAAAGCCAAAAAAATCCCAATTTTTTACGTGTTAACTCCCCAAAACTTTAAATGGCTTTTTCTCCCCTTAAACGTGCGAATTTCGCGTTTTTACGTTTTCATTTAAAGGATCAACCCAAACTAGAGTTTTGATGGTCGGAACATGTTTCAGGCAAAATATCTGGAAATTGCGGTCTCTAGAACACGTGCAGTTTTTGTGCAGATTTTCAGCTTTGACTGCTTACTGTGCCCGTAATTTTAATCCGATTGTTGAAATTTTGGTCTTATCTTATAGTTGCGTTTGTTTAGTTTGCGTCAAGTGCAAATATGTAGTAATTTGCATGAAAATACTAATTTTTATGACGCTTAGGAGGCATAGACATGTATTTGTCTAAAATACGTAAATTTCCTTGTCAGACCTCTGGCATTAATCGTTCACTGTAGCCACAATTTCGATTCGATTATCAAAATTTTGGTCTCATTTTGAAGCTGTCAGTCTGTTGTTTACGTCAAATACAAATTTGTAGTATCTTTCGTAAGAATACTAATTTTTATAAGGTTCCTTATATTTTTGGGGTAGGTTATGGAAACTTTTTCCCTTTACGGCATTGCTGTGGCTTGATTTTTCAACCGATGTGCTATATTTTGGTGTTGATGAATAGATCAACGTCTGAACTTTCCAAAAAGTATAAATTTGTGGTATGTCGCAAAAGTTTAAGGGCGGGTTTAGTGGCTGAAAGCCAAAAAAATCCCAATTTTTTACGTGTTAACTCCCCAAAACTTTAAATGGCTTTTTCTCCCCTTAAACGTGCGAATTTCGCGTTTTTACGTTTTCATTTAAAGGATCAACCCAAACTAGAGTTTTGATGGTCGGAGCATGTTTTAGGCAAAATATCTGGAAATTGCGGTCTCTAGAACACGTGCAGTTTTTGTGCAGATTTTCAGCTTTGACTGCTTACTGTGCCCGTAATTTTAATCCGATTGTTGAAATTTTGGTCTTATCTTATAGTTGCATTTGTTTAGTTTGCGTCAAGTGCAAATATGTAGTAATTTGCATGAAAATACTAATTTTTATGACGCTTAGGAGGCATAGACATGTATTTGTCTAAAATACGTAAATTTCCTTGTCAGACCTCTGGCTTTAATCGTTCACTGTAGCCACAATTTCGATTCGATTATTAAAATTTTGGTCTCATTTTGTAGCTGTCAGTCTGTTGTTTACGTCAAATACAAATTTGTAGTATCTTTCGTAAGAATACTAATTTTTATAAGGTTCCTTATATTTTTGGGGTAGGTTATGGAAACTTTTTCCCTTTACGGCATTGCTGTGGCTTGATTTTTCAACCGATGTGCTATATTTTGGTGTTGATGAATAGATCAGCGTCTGAACTTTCCAAAAAGTATAAATTTGTGGTATGTCGCAAAAGTTTAAGGGCGGGTTTAGTGGCTGAAAGCCAAAAAAAATCCCAATTTTTTACGTGTTAACTCCCCAAAACTTTAAATGGCTTTTTCTCCCCTTAAACATGCGAATTTCGCGTTTTTACGTTTTCATTTAAAGGATCAACCCAAACTAGAGTTTTGATGGTCGGAACATGTTTTAGGCAAAATATCTGGAAATTGCGGTCTCTAGAACACGTGCAGTTTTTGTGCAGATTTTCAGCTTTGACTGCTTACTGTGCCCGTAATTTTAATCCGATTGTTGAAATTTTGGTCTTATCTTATAGTTGCGTTTGTTTAGTTTGCGTCAAGTGCAAATATGTAGTAATTTGCATGAAAATACTAATTTTTATGACGCTTAGGAGGCATAGACATGTATTTGTCTAAAATACGTAAATTTCCTTGTCAGACCTCTGGCTTTAATCGTTCACTGTAGCCACAATTTCGATTCGATTATCAAAATTTTGGTCTCATTTTGTAGCTGTCAGTCTGTTGTTTCCGCCAAATACAAATTTGTAGTATCTTTCGTAAGAATACTAATTTTTATAAGGTTCCTTATATTTTTGGGGGCAGGTTAAGGAGACTTTTTCCCTTTACGGCATTGCTGTGGCTTGATTTTTCAACCGATGTGCTATATTTTGGTGTTGATGAATAGATCAGCGTCTGAACTTTCCAAAAAGTATAAATTTGTGGTATGTCGCAAAAGTTTAAGGGCGGGTTTAGTGGCTGAAAGCCAAAAATATCCCAATTTTTTACGTGTTAACTCCCCAAAACTTTAAATGGCTTTTTCTCCCCTTAAACGTGCGAATTTCGCGTTTTTACGTTTTCATTTAAAGGATCAACCCAAACTAGAGTTTTGATGGTCGGAACATGTTTCAGGCAAAATATCTGGAAATTGCGGTCTCTAGAACACGTGCAGTTTTTGTGCAGATTTTCAGCTTTGACTGCTTACTGTGCCCGTAATTTTAATCCGATTGTTGAAATTTTGGTCTTATCTTATAGTTGCGTTTGTTTAGTTTGCCTCAAGTGCAAATATGTAGTAATTTGCATGAAAATACTATTTTTATGACGCTTAGGAGGCATAGACATGTATTTGTCTAAAATACGTAAATTTCCTTGTCAGACCTCTGGCTTTAATCGTTCACTGTAGCCACAATTTCGATTCGATTATCAAAATTTTGGTCTCATTTTGAAGCTGTTAGTCTGTTGTTTACGTCAAATACAAATTTGTAGTATCTTTCGTAAGAATACTAATTTTTATAAGGTTCCTTATATTTTTGGGGTAGGTTATGGAAACTTTTTCCCTTTACGGCATTGCTGTGGCTTGATTTTTCAACCGATGTGCTATATTTTGGTGTTGATGAATAGATCAGCGTCTGAGCTTTCCAAAAAATATAAATTTGTGGTATGTCGCAAAAGTCTAAGGGCGGGTTAGTGGCTGAAAGCCAAAAAAATCCCAATTTTTTACGTGTTAACTCCCCAAAACTTTAAATGGCTTTTTCTCCCCTTAAACGTGCGAATTTCGCGTTTTTACGTTTTCATTTAAAGGATCAACCCAAACTAGAGTTTTGATGGTCGGAACATGTTTTAGGCAAAATATCTGGAAATTGCGGTCTCTAGAACACGTGCAGTTTTTGTGCAGATTTTCAGCTTTGACTGCTTACTGTGCCCGTAATTTTAATCCGATTGTTGAAATTTTGGTCTTATCTTATAGTTGCGTTTGTTTAGTTTGCGTCAAGTGCAAATATGTAGTAATTTACATGAAAATACTAATTTTTATGACGCTTAGGAGGCATAGACATGTATTTGTCTAGAATACGTAAATTTCCTTGTCAGACCTCTGGCTTTAATCGTTCACTGTAGCCACAATTTCGATTCGATTATCAAAATTTTGGTCTCATTTTGTAGCTGTCAGTCTGTTGTTTACGTCAAATACAAATTTGTAGTATCTTTCGTAAGAATACTAATTTTTATAAGGTTCCTTATATTTTTGGGGTAGGTTATGGAAACTTTTTCCCTTTACGGCATTGCTGTGGCTTGATTTTTCAACCGATGTGCTATATTTTGGTGTTGATGAATAGATCAGCGTCTGAACTTTCCAAAAAGTATAAATTTGTGGTATGTCGCAAAAGTCTAAGGGCGGGTTTAGTGGCTGAAAGCCAAAAAAATCCCAATTTTTTACGTGTTAGCTCCCCAAAACTTTAAATGGCTTTTTCTCCCCTTAAACGTGCGAATTTCGCGTTTTTACGTTTTCATTTAAAGGATCAACCCAAACTAGAGTTTTGATGGTCGGAACATGTTTTAGGCAAAATATCTGGAAATTGCGGTCTCTAGAACACGTGCAGTTTTTGTGCAGATTTTCAGCTTTGACTGCTTACTGTGCCCGTAATTTTAATCCGATTGTTGAAATTTTGGTCTTATCTTATAGTTGCGTTTGTTTAGTTTGCGTCAAGTGCAAATATGTAGTAATTTGCATGAAAATACTAATTTTTATGACGCTTAGGAGGCATAGACATGTATTTGTCTAAAATACGTAAATTTCCTTGTCAGACCTCTGGCTTTAATCGTTCACTGTAGCCACGATTTCGATTCGATTATCAAAATTTTGGTCTCATTTTGTAGCTGTCAGTCTGTTGTTTACGTCAAATACAAATTTGTAGTATCTTTCGTAAGAATACTAATTTTTATAAGGTTCCTTATATTTTTGGGGGCAGGTTAAGGAGACTTTTTCCCTTTACGGCATTGCTGTGGCTTGATTTTTCAACCGATGTGCTATATTTTGGTGTTGATGAATAGATCAGCGTCTGAACTTTCCAAAAAGTATAAATTTGTGGTATGTCGCAAAAGTTTAAGGGCGGGTTTAGTGGCTGAAAGCCAAAAAATCCCAATTTTTTACGTGTTAACTCCCCAAAACTTTAAATGGCTTTTTCTCCCCTTAAACGTCCGAATTTCGCGTTTTTACGTTTTCATTTAAAGGATCAACCCAAACTAGAGTTTTGATGGTCGGAACATGTTTCAGGCAAAATATCTGGAAGTTGCGGTCTCTAGAACACGTGCAGTTTTTGTGCAGATTTTCAGCTTTGACTGCTTACTGTGCCCGTAATTTTAATCCGATTGTTGAAATTTTGGTCTTATCTTATAGTTGCGTTTGTTTAGTTTGCGTCAAGTGCAAATATGTAGTAATTTGCATGAAAATACTAATTTTTATGACGCTTAGGAGGCATAGACATGTATTTGTCTAAAATACGTAAATTTCCTTGTCAGACCTCTGGCTTTAATCGTTCACTGTAGCCACAATTTCGATTCGATTATCAAAACTTTGGTCTCATTTTGTAGCTGTCAGTCTGTTGTTTACGTCAAATACAAATTTGTAGTATCTTTCGTAAGAATACTAATTTTTATAAGGTTCCTTATATTTTTGGGGGCAGGTTAAGGAGACTTTTTCCCTTTACGACATTGCTGTGGCTTGATTTTTCAACCGATGTGCTATATTTTGGTGTTGATGAATAGATCAGCGTCTGAGCTTTCCAAAAAGTATAAATTTGTGGTATGTCGCAAAAGTCTAAGGGCGGGTTCAGTGGCTGAAAGCCAAAAAATCCCAATTTTTTACGTGTTAACTCCCCAAAACTTTAAATGGCTTTTTCTCCCCTTAAACGTGCGAATTTCGCGTTTTTACGTTTTCATTTAAAGGATCAAACCAAACTAAAGTTTTGATGGTCGGAACATGTTTTAGGCAAAATATCTGGAAATTGCGGTCTCTAGAACACGTGCAGTTTTTGTGCAGATTTTCAGCTTTGACT
Organism: Odontomyia ornata; assembly: GCA_963969285.1. Taxonomy (NCBI): domain Eukaryota; kingdom Metazoa; phylum Arthropoda; class Insecta; order Diptera; family Stratiomyidae; genus Odontomyia; species Odontomyia ornata. The sequence goes on along the minus strand of OZ017738.1, from coordinate 125,215,965 downwards.
GCTTACTGTGCCCGTAATTTTAATCCGATTGTTGAAATTTTGGTCTTATCTTATAGTTGCGTTTGTTTAGTTTGCGTCAAGTGCAAATATGTAGTAATTTGCATGAAAATACTAATTTTTATGACGCTTAGGAGGCATAGACATGTATTTATCTAAAATACGTAAATTTCCTTGTCAGACCTCTGGCTTTAATCGTTCACTGTAGCCACAATTTCGATTCGATTATCAAAATTTTGGTCTCATTTTGTAGCTGTCAGTCTGTTGTTTACGTTAAATACAAATTACTTTTCGTAAGAATACTAATTTTTATAAGGTTCCTTGTATTTTTGGGGTAGGTTATGGAAACTTTTTCCCTTTACGGCATTGCTGTGGCTTGATTTTTCAACCGATGTGCTATATTTTGATGTTGATGAATAGATCAGCGTCTGAACTTTCCAAAAAGTATAAATTTGTGGTATGTCGCAAAAGTTTAAGGGCGGGTTTAGTGGCTGAAAGCCAAAAAAATCCCAATTTTTTACGTGTTAACTCCCCAAAACTTTAAATGGCTTTTTCTCCCCTTAAACGTGCGAATTTCGCGTTTTTACGTTTTCATTTAAAGGATCAACCCAAACTAGAGTTTTGATGGTCGGAACATGTTTTAGGCAAAATATCTGGAAATTGCGGTCTCTAGAACACGTGCAGTTTTTGTGCAGATTTTCAGCTTTGACTGCTTACTGTGCCCGTAATTTTAATCCGATTGTTGAAATTTTGGTCTTATCTTATAGTTGCGTTTGTTTAGTTTGCGTCAAGTGCAAATATGTAGTAATTTGCATGAAAATACTACTTTTTATGACGCTTAGGAGGCATAGACATGTATTTGTCTAAAATACGTAAATTTCCTTGTCAGACCTCTGGCTTTAATCGTTCACTGTAGCCACAATTTCGATTCGATTATCAAAATTTTGGTCTCATTTTGTAGCTGTCAGTCTGTTGTTTACGCCAAATACAAATTTGTAGTATCTTTCGTAAGAATACTAATTTTTATAAGGTTCCTTATATTTTTGGGGTAGGTTATGGAAACTTTTTCCCTTTACGGCATTGCTGTGGCTTGATTTTTCAACCGATGTGCTATATTTTGATGTTGATGAATAGATCAGCGTCTGAACTTTCCAAAAAGTATAAATTTGTGGTATGTCGCAAAAGTCTAAGGGCGGGTTTAGTGGCTGAAAGCCAAAAAAATCCCAATTTTTACGTGTTAACTCCCCAAAACTTTAAATGGCTTTTTCTCCCCTTAAACGTGCGAATTTCGCGTTTTTACGTTTTCATTTAAAGGATCAACCCAAACTAGAGTTTTGATGGTCGGAACATGTTTTAGGCAAAATATCTGGAAATTGCGGTCTCTAGAACACGTGCAGTTTTTGTGCAGATTTTCAGCTTTGCCTGCTTACTGTGCCCGTAATTTTAATCCGATTGTTGAAATTTTGGTCTTATCTTATAGTTGCGTTTGTTTAGTTTGCGTCAAGTGCAAATATGTAGTAATTTGCATGAAAATACTAATTTTTATGACGCTTAGGAGGCATAGACATGTATTTGTCTAAAATACGTAAATTTCCTTGTCAGACCTCTGGCTTTAATCGTTCACTGTAGCCACAATTTCGATTCGATTATCAAAATTTTGGTCTCATTTTGAAGCTGTCAGTCTGTTGTTTACGTCAAATACAAATTTGTAGTATCTTTCGTAAGAATACTAATTTTTATAAGGTTCCTTATATTTTTGGGGTAGGTTATGGAAACTTTTTCCCTTTACGGCATTGCTGTGGCTTGATTTTTCAACCGATGTGCTATATTTTGGTGTTGATGAATAGATCAGCGTCTGAACTTTCCAAAAAGTATAAATTTGTGGTATGTCGCAAAAGTTTAAGGGCGGGTTTAGTGGCTGAAAGCCAAAAAAATCCCAATTTTTTACGTGTTAACTCCCCAAAACTTTAAATGGCTTTTTCTCCCCTTAAACGTGCGAATTTCGCGTTTTTACGTTTTCATTTAAAGGATAAACCCAAACTAGAGTTTTGATGGTCGGAACATGTTTTAGGCAAAATATCTGGAAATTGCGGTCTCTAGAACACGTGCAGTTTTTGTGCAGATTTTCAGCTTTGCCTGCTTACTGTGCCCGTAATTTTAATCCGATTGTTGAAATTTTGGTCTTATCTTATAGTTGCGTTTGTTTAGTTTGCGTCAAGTGCAAATATGTAGTAATTTGCATGAAAATACTAATTTTTATGACGCTTAGGAGGCATAGACATGTATTTGTCTAAAATACGTAAATTTCCTTGTCAGACCTCTGGCTTTAATCGTTCACTGTAGCCACAATTTCGATTCGATTATCAAAATTTTGGTCTCATTTTGTAGCTGTCAGTCTGTTGTTTACGTCAAATACAAATTTGTAGTACTTTTCGTAAGAATACTAATTTTTATAAGGTTCCTTATATTTTTGGGGTAGGTTATGGAAACTTTTTCCCTTTACGGCATTGCTGTGGCTTGATTTTTCAACCGATGTGCTATATTTTGATGTTGATGAATAGATCAGCGTCTGAACTTTCCAAAAAGTATAAATTTGTGGTATGTCGCAAAAGTCTAAGGGCGGGTTTAGTGGCTGAAAGCCAAAAAAATCCCAATTTTTACGTGTTAACTCCCCAAAACTTTAAATGGCTTTTTCTCCCCTTAAACGTGCGAATTTCGCGTTTTTACGTTTTCATTTAAACGATCAACCCAAACTAGAGTTTTGATGGTCGGAACATGTCTTAGGCAAAATATCTGGAAATTGCGGTCTCTAGAACACGTGCAGTTTTTGTGCAGATTTTCAGCTTTGACTGCTTACTGTGCCCGTAATTTTAATCCGATTGTTGAAATTTTGGTCTTATCTTATAGTTGCGTTTGTTTAGTTTGCGTCAAGTGCAAATATGTAGTAATTTGCATGAAAATACTAATTTTTATGACGCTTAGGAGGCATAGACATGTATTTGTCTAAAATACGTAAATTTCCTTGTCAGACCTCTGGCTTTAATCGTTCACTGTAGCCACAATTTCGATTCGATTATCAAAATTTTGGTCTCATTTTGTAGCTGTCAGTCTGTTGTTTACGCCAAATACAAATTTGTAGTATCTTTCGTAAGAATACTAATTTTTATAAGGTTCCTTATATTTTTGGGGGCAGGTTAAGGAGACTTTTTCCCTTTACGGCATTGCTGTGGCTTGATTTTTCAACCGATGTGCTATATTTTGATGTTGATGAATAGATCAGCGTCTGAACTTTCCAAAAAGTATAAATTTGTGGTATGTCGCAAAAGTCTAAGGGCGGGTTTAGTGGCTGAAAGCCAAAAATATCCCAATTTTTTACGTGTTAACTCCCCAAAACTTTAAATGGCTTTTTCTCCCCTTAAACGTGCGAATTTCGCGTTTTTACGTTTTCATTTAAAGGATCAACCCAAACTAGAGTTTTGATGGTCGGAACATGTTTTAGGCAAAATATCTGGAAATTGCGGTCTCTAGAACACGTGCAGTTTTTGTGCAGATTTTCAGCTTTGACTGCTTACTGTGCCCGTAATTTTAATCCGATTGTTGAAATTTTGGTCTTATCTTATAGTTGCGTTTGTTTAGTTTGCGTCAAGTGCAAATATGTAGTAATTTGCATGAAAATACTAATTTTTATGACGCTTAGGAGGCATAGACATGCATTTGTCTAAAATACGTAAATTTCCTTGTCAGACCTCTGGCTTTAATCGTTCACTGTAGCCACAATTTCGATTCGATTATCAAAATTTTGGTCTCATTTTGTAGCTGTCAGTCTGTTGTTTACGTCAAATACAAATTTGTAGTATCTTTCGTAAGAATACTAATTTTTATAAGGTTCCTTATATTTTTGGGGTAGGTTATGGAAACTTTTTCCCTTTACGGCATTGCTGTGGCTTGATTTTTCAACCGATGTGCTATATTTTGATGTTGATGAATAGATCAGCGTCTGAACTTTCCAAAAAGTATAAATTTGTGGTATGTCGCAAAAGTTTAAGGGCGGGTTTAGTGGCTGAAAGCCAAAAAAATCCCAATTTTTTACGTGTTAACTCCCCAAAACTTTAAATGGCTTTTTCTCCCCTTAAACGTGCGAATTTCGCGTTTTTACGTTTTCATTTAAAGGATCAACCCAAACTAGAGTTTTGATGGTCGGAACATGTTTTAGGCAAAATATCTGGAAATTGCGGTCTCTAGAACACGTGCAGTTTTTGTGCAGATTTTCAGCTTTGACTGCTTACTGTGCCCGTAATTTTAATCCGATTGTTGAAATTTTGGTCTTATCTTATAGTTGCGTTTGTTTAGTTTGCGTCAAGTGCAAATATGTAGTAATTTGCATGAAAATACTAATTTTTATGACGCTTAGGAGGCATAGACATGTATTTGTCTAAAATACGTAAATTTCCTTGTCAGACCTCTGGCTTTAATCGTTCACTGTAGCCACAATTTCGATTCGATTATCAAAATTTTGGTCTCATTTTGTAGCTGTCAGTCTGTTGTTTACGCCAAATACAAATTTGTAGTATCTTTCGTAAGAATACTAATTTTTATAAGGTTCCTTATATTTTTGGGGTAGGTTATGGAAACTTTTTCCCTTTACGGCATTGCTGTGGCTTGATTTTTCAACCGATGTGCTATATTTTGGTGTTGATGAATAGATCAGCGTCTGAGCTTTCCAAAAAGTATAAATTTGTGGTATGTCGCAAAAGTCTAAGGGCGGGTTTAGTGGCTGAAAGCCAAAAAAATCCCAATTTTTTACGTGTTAACTCCCCAAAACTTTAAATGGCTTTTTCTCCCCTTAAACGTGCGAATTTCGCGTTTTTACGTTTTCATTTAAAGGATCAACCCAAACTAGAGTTTTGATGGTCGGAACATGTTTTAGGCAAAATATCTGGAAATTGCGGTCTCTAGAACACGTGCAGTTTTTGTGCAGATTTTCAGCTTTGACTGCTTACTGTGCCCGTAATTTTAATCCGATTGTTGAAATTTTGGTCTTATCTTATAGTTGCGTTTGTTTAGTTTGCGTCAAGTGCAAATATGTAGTAATTTGCATGAAAATACTAATTTTTATGACGCTTAGGAGGCATAGACATGCATTTGTCTAAAATACGTAAATTTCCTTGTCAGACCTCTGGCTTTAATCGTTCACTGTAGCCACAATTTCGATTCGATTATCAAAATTTTGGTCTCATTTTGAAGCTGTCAGTCTGTTGTTTACGTTAAATACAAATTTGTAGTATCTTTCGTAAGAATACTAATTTTTATAAGGTTCCTTATATTTTTGGGGTAGGTTATGGAAACTTTTTCCCTTTACGGCATTGCTGTGGCTTGATTTTTCAACCGATGTGCTATATTTTGATGTTGATGAATAGATCAGCGTCTGAACTTTCCAAAAAGTATAAATTTGTGGTATGTCGCAAAAGTTTAAGGGCGGGTTTAGTGGCTGAAAGCCAAAAAAATCCCAATTTTTTACGTGTTAACTCCCCAAAACTTTAAATGGCTTTTTCTCCCCTTAAACGTGCGAATTTCGCGTTTTTACGTTTTCATTTAAAGGATCAACCCAAACTAGAGTTTTGATGGTCGGAACATGTTTTAGGCAAAATATCTGGAAATTGCGGTCTCTAGAACACGTGCAGTTTTTGTGCAGATTTTCAGCTTTGACTGCTTACTGTGCCCGTAATTTTAATCCGATTGTTGAAATTTTGGTCTTATCTTATAGTTGCGTTTGTTTAGTTTGCGTCAAGTGCAAATATGTAGTAATTTGCATGAAAATACTAATTTTTATGACGCTTAGGAGGCATAGACATGTATTTGTCTAAAATACGTAAATTTCCTTGTCAGACCTCTGGCTTTAATCGTTCACTGTAGCCACAATTTCGATTCGATTATCAAAATTTTGGTCTCATTTTGTAGCTGTCAGTCTGTTGTTTACGCCAAATACAAATTTGTAGTATCTTTCGTAAGAATACTAATTTTTATAAGGTTCCTTATATTTTTGGGGTAGGTTATGGAAACTTTTTCCCTTTACGGCATTGCTGTGGCTTGATTTTTCAACCGATGTGCTATATTTTGGTGTTGATGAATAGATCAGCGTCTGAACTTTCCAAAAAGTATAAATTTGTGGTATGTCGCAAAAGTTTAAGGGCGGGTTTAGTGGCTGAAAGCCAAAAAAATCCCAATTTTTTACGTGTTAACTCCCCAAAACTTTAAATGGCTTTTTCTCCCCTTAAACGTGCGAATTTCGCGTTTTTACGTTTTCATTTAAAGGATCAACCCAAACTAGAGTTTTGATGGACGGAACATGTTTCAGGCAAAATATCTGGAAATTGCGGTCTCTAGAACACGTGCAGTTTTTGTGCAGATTTTCAGCTTTGACTGCTTACTGTGCCCGTAATTTTAATCCGATTGTTGAAATTTTGGTCTTATCTTATAGTTGCGTTGGTTTAGTTTGCGTCAAGTGCAAATATGTAGTAATTTGCATGAAAATACTAGTTTTTATGACGCTTAGGAGGCATAGACATGTATTTGTCTAAAATACGTAAATTTCCTTGTCAGACCTCTGGCTTTAATCGTTCACTGTAGCCACAATTTCGATTCGATTATCAAAATTTTGGTCTCATTTTGTAGCTGTCAGTCTGTTGTTTACGCCAAATACAATTTTGTAGTATCTTTCGTAAGAATACTAATTTTTATAAGGTTCCTTATATTTTTGGGGGCAGGTTAAGGAGACTTTTTCCCTTTACGGCATTGCTGTGGCTTGATTTTTCAACCGATGTGCTATATTTTGGTGTTGATGAATAGATCAGCGTCTGAACTTTCCAAAAAGTATAAATTTGTGGTATGTCGCAAAAGTTTAAGGGCGGGTTTAGTGGCTGAAAGCCAAAAAAAATCCCAATTTTTTACGTGTTAACTCCCCAAAACTTTAAATGGCTTTTTCTCCCCTTAAACGTGCGAATTTCGCGTTTTTACGTTTTCATTTAAAGGATCAAACCAAACTAAAGTTTTGATGGTCGGAACATGTTTTAGGCAAAATATCTGGAAATTGCGGTCTCTAGAACACGTGCAGTTTTTGTGCAGATTTTCAGCTTTGACTGCTTACTGTGCCCGTAATTTTAATCCGATTGTTGAAATTTTGGTCTTATCTTATAGTTGCGTTTGTTTAGTTTGCGTCAAGTGCAAATATGTAGTAATTTGCATGAAAATACTAATTTTTATGACGCTTAGGAGGCATAGACATGTATTTGTCTAAAATACGTAAATTTCCTTGTCAGACCTCTGGCTTTAATCGTTCACTGTAGCCACAATTTCGATTCGATTATCAAAATTTTGGTCTCATTTTGTAGCTGTCAGTCTGTTGTTTACGCCAAATACAAATTTGTAGTATCTTTCGTAAGAATACTAATTTTTATAAGGTTCCTTATATTTTTGGGGGCAGGTTAAGGAGACTTTTTCCCTTTACGGCATTGCTGTGGCTTGATTTTTCAACCGATGTGCTATATTTTGGTGTTGATGAATAGATCAGCGTCTGAGCTTTCCAAAAAGTATAAATTTGTGGTATGTCGCAAAAGTCTAAGGGCGGGTTTAGTGGCTGAAAGCCAAAAAAATCCCAATTTTTTACGTGTTAACTCCCCAAAACTTTAAATGGCTTTTTCTCCCCTTAAACGTGCGAATTTCGCGTTTTTACGTTTTCATTTAAACGATCAACCCAAACTAGAGTTTTGATGGTCGGAACATGTTTTAGGCAAAATATCTGGAAATTGCGGTCTCTAGAACACGTGCAGTTTTTGTGCAGATTTTCAGCTTTGACTGCTTACTGTGCCCGTAATTTTAATCCGATTGTTGAAATTTTGGTCTTATCTTATAGTTGCGTTTGTTTAGTTTGCGTCAAGTGCAAATATGTAGTAATTTGCATGAAAATACTAATTTTTATGACGCTTAGGAGGCATAGACATGCATTTGTCTAAAATACGTAAATTTCCTTGTCAGACCTCTGGCTTTAATCGTTCACTGTAGCCACAATTTCGATTCGATTATCAAAATTTTGGTCTCATTTTGAAGCTGTCAGTCTGTTGTTTACGTCAAATACAAATTTGTAGTATCTTTCGTAAGAATACTAATTTTTATAAGGTTCCTTATATTTTTGGGGTAGGTTATGGAAACTTTTTCCCTTTACGGCATTGCTGTGGCTTGATTTTTCAACCGATGTGCTATATTTTGATGTTGATGAATAGATCAGCGTCTGAACTTTCCAAAAAGTATAAATTTGTGGTATGTCGCAAAAGTTTAAGGGCGGGTTTAGTGGCTGAAAGCCAAAAAAATCCCAATTTTTTACGTGTTAACTCCCCAAAACTTTAAATGGCTTTTTCTCCCCTTAAACGTGCGAATTTCGCGTTTTTACGTTTTCATTTAAAGGATCAACCCAAACTAGAGTTTTGATGGTCGGAACATGTTTTAGGCAAAATATCTGGAAATTGCGGTCTCTAGAACACGTGCAGTTTTTGTGCAGATTTTCAGCTTTGACTGCTTACTGTGCCCGTAATTTTAATCCGATTGTTGAAATTTTGGTCTTATCTTATAGTTGCGTTTGTTTAGTTTGCGTCAAGTGCAAATATGTAGTAATTTGCATGAAAATACTAATTTTTATGACGCTTAGGAGGCATAGACATGTATTTGTCTAAAATACGTAAATTTCCTTGTCAGACCTCTGGCTTTAATCGTTCACTGTAGCCACAATTTCGATTCGATTATCAAAATTTTGGTCTCATTTTGTAGCTGTCAGTCTGCTGTTTACGCCAAATACAAATTTGTAGTATCTTTCGTAAGAATACTAATTTTTATAAGGTTCCTTATATTTTTGGGGTAGGTTATGGAAACTTTTTCCCTTTACGGCATTGCTGTGGCTTGATTTTTCAACCGATGTGCTATATTTTGGTGTTGATGAATAGATCAGCGTCTGAACTTTCCAAAAAGTATAAATTTGTGGTATGTCGCAAAAGTTTAAGGGCGGGTTTAGTGGCTGAAAGCCAAAAAAATCCCAATTTTTTACGTGTTAACTCCCCAAAACTTTAAATGGCTTTTTCTCCCCTTAAACGTGCGAATTTCGCGTTTTTACGTTTTCATTTAAAGGATCAACCCAAACTAGAGTTTTGATGGTCGGAACATGTTTTAGGCAAAATATCTGGAAATTGCGGTCTCTAGAACACGTGCAGTTTTCGTGCAGATTTTCAGCTTTGACTGCTTACTGTGCCCGTAATTTTAATCCGATTGTTGAAATTTTGGTCTTATCTTATAGTTGCGTTGGTTTAGTTTGCGTCAAGTGCAAATATGTAGTAATTTGCATGAAAATACTAGTTTTTATGACGCTTAGGAGGCATAGACATGTATTTGTCTAAAATACGTAAATTTCCTTGTCAGACCTCTGGCTTTAATCGTTCACTGTAGCCACAATTTCGATTCGATTATCAAAATTTTGGTCTCATTTTGTAGCTGTCAGTCTGTTGTTTACGCCAAATACAAATTTGTAGTATCTTTCGTAAGAATACTAATTTTTATAAGGTTCCTTATATTTTTGGGGGCAGGTTAAGGAGACTTTTTCCCTTTACGGCATTGCTGTGGCTTGATTTAAACGATCAACCCAAACTAGAGTTTTGATGGTCGGAACATGTTTTAGGCAAAATATCTGGAAATTGCGGTCTCTAGAACACGTGCAGTTTTTGTGCAGATTTTCAGCTTTGACTGCTTACTGTGCCCGTAATTTTAATCCGATTGTTGAAATTTTGGTCTTATTTTATAGTTGCGTTTGTTTAGTTTGCGTCAAGTGCAAATATGTAGTAATTTGCATGAAAATACTAATTTTTATGACGCTTAGGAGGCATAGACATGTATTTGTCTAAAATACGTAAATTTCCTTGTCAGACCTCTGGCTTTAATCGTTCACTGTAGCCACAATTTCGATTCGATTATCAAAATTTTGGTCTCATTTTGTAGCTGTCAGTCTGTTGTTTACGCCAAATACAAATTTGTAGTATTTTTCGTAAGAATACTAATTTTTATAAGGTTCCTTATATTTTTGGGGTAGGTTATGGAAACTTTTTCCCTTTACGGCATTGCTGTGGCTTGATTTTTCAACCGATGTGCTATATTTTGGTGTTGATGAATAGATCAGCGTCTGAACTTTCCAAAAAGTATAAATTTGTGGTATGTCGCAAAAGTTTAAGGGCGGGTTTAGTGGCTGAAAGCCAAAAAAATCCCAATTTTTTACGTGTTAACTCCCCAAAACTTTAAATGGCTTTTTCTCCCCTTAAACGTGCGAATTTCGCGTTTTTACGTTTTCATTTAAACGATCAACCCAAACTAGAGTTTTGATGGTCGGAACATGTTTTAGGCAAAATATCTGGAAATTGCGGTCTCTAGAACACGTGCAGTTTTTGTGCAGATTTTCAGCTTTGACTGCTTACTGTGCCCGTAATTTTAATCCGATTGTTGAAATTTTGGTCTTATCTTATAGTTGCGTTTGTTTAGTTTGCGTCAAGTGCAAATATGTAGTAATTTGCATGAAAATACTAGTTTTTATGACGCTTAGGAGGCATAGACATGTATTTGTCTAAAATACGTAAATTTCCTTGTCAGACCTCTGGCTTTAATCGTTCACTGTAGCCACAATTTCGATTCGATTATCAAAATTTTGGTCTCATTTTGTAGCTGTCAGTCTGTTGTTTACGCCAAATACAAATTTGTAGTATCTTTCGTAAGAATACTAATTTTTATAAGGTTCCTTATATTTTTGGGGGCAGGTTAAGGAGACTTTTTCCGTTTACGGCATTGCTGTGGCTTGATTTTTCAACCGATGTGCTATATTTTGGTGTTGATGAATAGATCAGCGTCTGAACTTTCCAAAAAGTATAAATTTGTGGTATGTCGCAAAAGTTTAAGGGCGGGTTTAGTGGCTGAAAGCCAAAAAAATCCCAATTTTTTACGTGTTAACTCCCCAAAACTTTAAATGGATTTTTCTCCCCTTAAACGTGCGAATTTCGCGTTTTTACGTTTTCATTTAAAGGATCAACCCAAACTAGAGTTTTGATGGTCGGAACATGTTTTAGGCAAAATATCTGGAAATTGCGGTCTCTAGAACACGTGCAGTTTTTGTGCAGATTTTCAGCTTTGACTGCTTACTGTGCCCGTAATTTTAATCCGATTGTTGAAATTTTGGTCTTATCTTATAGTTGCGTTTGTTTAGTTTGCGTCAAGTGCAAATATGTAGTAATTTGCATGAAAATACTAATTTTTATGACGCTTAGGAGGCATAGACATGTATTTGTCTAAAATACGTAAATTTCCTTGTCAGACCTCTGGCTTTAATCGTTCACTGTAGCCACAATTTCGATTCGATTATCAAAATTTTGGTCTCACTTTGAAGCTGTCAGTCTGTTGTTTACGTCAAATACAAATTTGTAGTATCTTTCGTAAGAATACTAATTTTTATAAGGTTCCTTATATTTTTGGGGTAGGTTATGGAAACTTTTTCCCTTTACGGCATTGCTGTGGCTTGATTTTTCAACCGATGTGCTATATTTTGGTGTTGATGAATAGATCAGCGTCCGAACTTTCCAAAAAGTATAAATTTGTGGTATGTCGCAAAAGTTTAAGGGCGGGTTTAGTGGCTGAAAGCCAAAAAAATCCCAATTTTTTACGTGTTAACTCCCCAAAACTTTAAATGGCTTTTTCTCCCCTTAAACGTGCGAATTTCGCGTTTTTACGTTTTCATTTAAAGGATCAACCCAAACTAGAGTTTTGATGGTCGGAACATGTTTTAGGCAAAATATCTGGAAATTGCGGTCTCTAGAACACGTGCAGTTTTTGTGCAGATTTTCAGCTTTGACTGCTTACTGTGCCCGTAATTTTAATCCGATTGTTGAAATTTTGGTCTTATCTTATAGTTGCGTTTGTTTAATTTGCGTCAAGTGCAAATATGTAGTAATTTGCATGAAAATACTAATTTTTATGACGCTTAGGAGGCATAGACATGTATTTGTCTAAAATACGTAAATTTCCTTGTCAGACCTCTGGCTTTAATCGTTCACTGTAGCCACAATTTCGATTCGATTATCAAAATTTTGGTCTCATTTTGTAGCTGTCAGTCTGTTGTTTACGCCAACTACAAATTTGTAGTATCTTTCGTAAGAATACTAATTTTTATAAGGTTCCTTATATTTTTGGGGGCAGGTTAAGGAGACTTTTTCCCTTTACGGCATTGCTGTGGCTTGATTTTTCAACCGATGTGCTATATTTTGGTGTTGATGAATAGATCAGCGTGTGAGCTTTCCAAAAAGTATAAATTTGTGGTATGTCGCAAAAGTCTAAGGGCGGGTTTAGTGGCTGAAAGCCAAAAAAATCCCAATTTTTTACGTGTTAACTCCCCAAAACTTTAAATGGCTTTTCCTCCCCTTAAACGTGCGAATTTCGCGTTTTTACGTTTTCATTTAAACGATCAACCCAAACTAGAGTTTTGATGGTCGGAACATGTTTCAGGCAAAATATCTGGAAATTGCGGTCTCTAGAACACGTGCAGTTTTTGTGCAGATTTTCAGCTTTGACTGCTTACTGTGCCCGTAATTTAAATCCGATTGTTGAAATTTTGGTCTTATCTTATAGTTGCGTTTGTTTAGTTTGCGTCAAGTGCAAATATGTAGTAATTTGCATGAAAATACTAATTTTTATGACGCTTAGGAGGCATAGACATGTATTTGTCTAAAATACGTAAATTTCCTTGTCAGACCTCTGGCTTTAATCGTTCACTGTAGCCACAATTTCGATTCGATTATCAAAATTTTGGTCTCATTTTGTAGCTGTCAGTCTGTTGTTTACGCCAAATACAAATTTGTAGTATCTTTCGTAAGAATACTAATTTTTATAAGGTTCCTTATATTTTTGGGGGCAGGTTAAGGAGACTTTTTCCCTTTACGGCATTGCTGTGGCTTGATTTTTCAACCGATGTGCTATATTTTAGTGTTGATGAATAGATCAGCGTCTGAACTTTCCAAAAAGTATAAATTTGTGGTATGTCGCAAAAGTTTAAGGGCGGGTTTAGTGGCTGAAAGCCAAAAAAATCCCAATTTTTTACGTGTTAACTCCCCAAAACTTTAAATGGCTTTTTCTCCCCTTAAACGTGCGAATTTCGCGTTTTTACGTTTTCATTTAAACGATCAACCCAAACTAGAGTTTTGATGGTCGGAACATGTTTTAGGCAAAATATCTGGAAATTGCGGTCTCTAGAACACGTGCAGTTTTTGTGCAGATTTTCAGCTTTGACTGCTTACTGTGCCCGTAATTTTAATCCGATTGTTGAAATTTTGGTCTTATCTTATAGTTGCGTTTGTTTAGTTTGCGTCAAGTGCAAATATGTAGTAATTTGCATGAAAATACTAATTTTTATGACGCTTAGGAGGCATAGACATGTATTTGTCTAAAATACGTAAATTTCCTTGTCAGACCTCTGGCTTTAATCGTTCACTGTAGCCACAATTTCGATTCGATTATCAAAATTTTGGTCTCATTTTGTAGCTGTCAGTCTGTTGTTTACGCCAAATACAAATTTGTAGTATCTTTCGTAAGAATACTAATTTTTATAAGGTTCCTTATATTTTTGGGGGCAGGTTAAGGAGACTTTTTCCCTTTACGGCATTGCTGTGGCTTGATTTTTCAACCGATGTGCTATATTTTGGTGTTGATGAATAGATCAGCGTCTGAGCTTTCCAAAAAGTATAAATTTGTGGTATGTCGCAAAAGTCTAAGGGCGGGTTTAGTGGCTGAAAGCCAAAAAAATCCCAATTTTTTACGTGTTAACTCCCCAAAACTTTAAATGGCTTTTTCTCCCCTTAAACGTGCGAATTTCGCGTTTTTACGTTTTCATTTAAAGGATCAAACCAAACTAAAGTTTTGATGGTCGGAACATGTTTTAGGCAAAATATCTGGAAATTGCGGTCTCTAGAACACGTGCAGTTTTTGTGCAGATTTTCAGCTTTGACTGCTTACTGTGCCCGTAATTTTAATCCGATTGTTGAAATTTTGGTCTTATCTTATAGTTGCGTTTGTTTAGTTTGCGTCAAGTGCAAATATGTAGTAATTTGCATGAAAATACTAATTTTTATGACGCTTAGGAGGCATAGACATGTATTTGTCTAAAATACGTAAATTTCCTTGTCAGACCTCTGGCTTTAATCGTTCACTGTAGCCACAATTTCGATTCGATTATCAAAATTTTGGTCTCATTTTGTAGCTGTCAGTCTGTTGTTTACGTCAAATACAAATTTGTAGTACTTTTCGTAAGAATACTAATTTTTATAAGGTTCCTTATATTTTTGGGGTAGGTTATGGAAACTTTTTCCCTTTACGGCATTGCTGTGGCTTGATTTTTCAACCGATGTGCTATATTTTGATGTTGATGAATAGATCAGCGTCTGAACTTTCCAAAAAGTATAAATTTGTGGTATGTCGCAAAAGTTTAAGGGCGGGTTTAGTGGCTGAAAGCCTAAAATATCCCAATTTTTTACGTGTTAACTCCCCAAAACTTTAAATGGCTTTTTCTCCCCTTAAACGTGCGAATTTCGCGTTTTTACGTTCTCATTTAAACGATCAACCCAAACTAGAGTTTTGATGGTCGGAACATGTTTTAGGCAAAATATCTGGAGATTGCGGTCTCTAGAACACGTGCAGTTTTTGTGCAGATTTTCAGCTTTGACTGCTTACTGTGCCCGTAATTTTAATCCGATTGTTGAAATTTTGGTCTTATCTTATAGTTGCGTTTGTTTAGTTTACGTCAAGTGCAAATATGTAGTAATTTGCATGAAAATACTAATTATGACGCTTAGGAGGCATAGGACCATGTATTTGTCCTAAAATACGTAAATTTCCTTGTCAGACCTCTGGCTTTAATCGTTCACTGTAGCCACAATTTCGATTCGATTATCAAAATTTTGGTCTCATTTTGTAGCTGTCAGTCTGTTGTTTACGTCAATTACAAATTTGTAGTATCTTTCGTAAGAATACTAATTTTTATAAGGTTCCTTATATTTTTGGGGTAGGTTATGGAAACTTTTTCCCTTTACGGCATTGCTGTGGCTTGATTTTTCAACCGATGTGCTATATTTTGGTGTTGATGAATAGATCAGCGTCTGAACTTTCCAAAAAGTATAAATTTGTGGTATGTCGCAAAAGTTTAAGGGCGGGTTTAGTGGCTGAAAGCCAAAAAAATCCCAATTTTTTACGTGTTAACTCCCCAAAACTTTAAATGGCTTTTTCTCCCCTTAAACGTGCGAATTTCGCGTTTTTACGTTTTCATTTGAAGGATCAACCCAAACTAGAGTTTTGATGGTCGGAACATGTTTTAGGCAAAATATCTGGAAATTGCGGTCTCTAGAACACGTGCAGTTTTTGTGCAGATTTTCAGCTTTGACTGCTTACTGTGCCCGTAATTTTAATCCGATTGTTGAAATTTTGGTCTTATCTTATAGTTGCGTTTGTTTAGTTTGCGTCAAGTGCAAATATGTAGTAATTTGCATGAAAATACTAATTTTTATGACGCTTAGGAGGCATAGACATGTATTTGTCTAAAATACGTAAATTTCCTTGTCAGACCTCTGGCTTTAATCGTTCACTGTAGCCACAATTTCGATTCGATTATCAAAATTTTGGTCTCATTTTGTAGCTGCCAGTCTGTTGTTTACGTCAAATACAAATTTGTAGTATCTTTCGTAAGAATACTAATTTTTATAAGGTTCCTTATATTTTTGGGGTAGGTTATGGAAACTTTTTCCCTTTACGGCATTGCTGTGGCTTGATTTTTCAACCGATGTGCTATATTTTGGTGTTGATGAATAGATCAGCGTTTGAACTTTCCAAAAAGTATAAATTTGTGGTATGTCGCAAAAGTTTAAGGGCGGGTTTAGTGGCTGAAAGCCAAAAAAATCCCAATTTTTTACGTGTTAACTCCCCAAAACTTTAAATGGCTTTTTCTCCCCTTAAACGTGCGAATTTCGCGTTTTTACGTTTTCATTTAAAGGATCAACCCAAACTAGAGTTTTGATGGTCGGAACATGTTTTAGGCAAAATATCTGGAAATTGCGGTCTCTAGAACACGTGCAGTTTTTGTGCAGATTTTCAGCTTTGACTGCTTACTGTGCCCGTATTTTAATCCGATTGTTGAAATTTTGGTCTTATCTTATAGTTGGCGTTTGTTTAGTTTGCGTCAAGTGCAAATATGTAGTAATTTGCATGAAAATACTAATTTTTATGACGCTTAGGAGGCATAGACATGTATTTGTCTAAAATACGTAAATTTCCTTGTCAGACCTCTGGCTTTAATCGTTCACTGTAGCCACAATTTCGATTCGATTATCAAAATTTTGGTCTCATTTTGTAGCTGTCAGTCTGTTGTTTACGTCAAATACAAATTTGTAGTACTTTTCGTAAGAATACTAATTTTTATAAGGTTCCTTATATTTTTGGGGTAGGTTATGGAAACTTTTTCCCTTTACGGCATTGCTGTGGCTTGATTTTTCAACCGATGTGCTATATTTTGATGTTGATGAATAGATCAGCGTCTGAACTTTCCAAAAAGTATAAATTTGTGGTATGTCGCAAAAGTTTAAGGGCGGGTTTAGTGGCTGAAAGCCTAAAATATCCCAATTTTTTACGTGTTAACTCCCCAAAACTTTAAATGGCTTTTTCTCCCCTTAAACGTGCGAATTTCGCGTTTTTACGTTCTCATTTAAACGATCAACCCAAACTAGAGTTTTGATGGTCGGAACATGTTTTAGGCAAAATATCTGGAGATTGCGGTCTCTAGAACACGTGCAGTTTTTGTGCAGATTTTCAGCTTTGACTGCTTACTGTGCCCGTAATTTTAATCCGATTGTTGAAATTTTGGTCTTATCTTATAGTTGCGTTTGTTTAGTTTGCGTCAAGTGCAAATATGTAGTAATTTGCATGAAAATACTAATTTTTATGACGCTTAGGAGGCATAGACATGTATTTGTCTAAAATACGTAAATTTCCTTGTCAGACCTCTGGCTTTAATCGTTCACTGTAGCCACAATTTCGATTCGATTATCAAAATTTTGGTCTCATTTTGTAGCTGCCAGTCTGTTGTTTACGTCAAATACAAATTTGTAGTACTTTTCGTAAGAATACTAATTTTTATAAGGTTCCTTATATTTTTGGGGTAGGTTATGGAAACTTTTTCCCTTTACGGCATTGCTGTGGCTTGATTTTTCAACCGATGTGCTATATTTTGGTGTTGATGAATAGATCAGCGTTTGAACTTTCCAAAAAGTATAAATTTGTGGTATGTCGCAAAAGTTTAAGGGCGGGTTTAGTGGCTGAAAGCCAAAAAAATCCCAATTTTTTACGTGTTAACTCCCCAAAACTTTAAATGGCTTTTTCTCCCCTTAAACGTGCGAATTTCGCGTTTTTACGTTTTCATTTGAAGGATCAACCCAAACTAGAGTTTTGATGGTCGGAACATGTTTTAGGCAAAATATCTGGAAATTGCGGTCTCTAGAACACGTGCAGTTTTTGTGCAGATTTTCAGCTTTGACTGCTTACTGTGCCCGTAATTTTAATCCGATTGTTGAAATTTTGGTCTTATCTTATAGTTGCGTTTGTTTAGTTTGCGTCAAGTGCAAATATGTAGTAATTTGCATGAAAATACTAATTTTTATGACGCTTAGGAGGCATAGACATGTATTTGTCTAAAATACGTAAATTTCCTTGTCAGACCTCTGGCTTTAATCGTTCACTGTAGCCACAATTTCGATTCGATTATCAAAATTTTGGTCTCATTTTGTAGCTGCCAGTCTGTTGTTTACGTCAAATACAAATTTGTAGTATCTTTCGTAAGAATACTAATTTTTATAAGGTTCCTTATATTTTTGGGGTAGGTTATGGAAACTTTTTCCCTTTACGGCATTGCTGTGGCTTGATTTTTCAACCGATGTGCTATATTTTGGTGTTGATGAATAGATCAGCGTTTGAACTTTCCAAAAAGTATAAATTTGTGGTATGTCGCAAAAGTTTAAGGGCGGGTTTAGTGGCTGAAAGCCAAAAAAATCCCAATTTTTTACGTGTTAACTCCCCAAAACTTTAAATGGCTTTTTCTCCCCTTAAACGTGCGAATTTCGCGTTTTTACGTTTTCATTTAAAGGATCAACCCAAACTAGAGTTTTGATGGTCGGAACATGTTTTAGGCAAAATATCTGGAAATTGCGGTCTCTAGAACACGTGCAGTTTTTGTGCAGATTTTCAGCTTTGACTGCTTACTGTGCCCGTAATTTTAATCCGATTGTTGAAATTTTGGTCTTATCTTATAGTTGCGTTTGTTTAGTTTGCGTCAAGTGCAAATATGTAGTAATTTGCATGAAAATACTAATTTTTATGACGCTTAGGAGGCATAGACATGTATTTGTCTAAAATACGTAAATTTCCTTGTCAGACCTCTGGCTTTAATCGTTCACTGTAGCCACAATTTCGATTCGATTATCAAAATTTTGGTCTCATTTTGTAGCTGTCAGTCTGTTGTTTACGTCAAATACAAATTTGTAGTACTTTTCGTAAGAATACTAATTTTTATAAGGTTCCTTATATTTTTGGGGTAGGTTATGGAAACTTTTTCCCTTTACGGCATTGCTGTGGCTTGATTTTTCAACCGATGTGCTATATTTTGATGTTGATGAATAGATCAGCGTCTGAACTTTCCAAAAAGTATAAATTTGTGGTATGTCGCAAAAGTTTAAGGGCGGGTTTAGTGGCTGAAAGCCAAAAATATCCCAATTTTTTACGTGTTAACTCCCCAAAACTTTAAATGGCTTTTTCTCCCCTTAAACGTGCGAATTTCGCGTTTTTACGTTCTCATTTAAACGATCAACCCAAACTAGAGTTTTGATGGTCGGAACATGTTTTAGGCAAAATATCTGGAGATTGCGGTCTCTAGAACACGTGCAGTTTTTGTGCAGATTTTCAGCTTTGACTGCTTACTGTGCCCGTAATTTTAATCCGATTGTTGAAATTTTGGTCTTATCTTATAGTTGCGTTTGTTTAGTTTACGTCAAGTGCAAATATGTAGTAATTTGCATGAAAATACTAATTTTTATGACGCTTAGGAGGCATAGACATGTATTTGTCTAAAATACGTAAATTTCCTTGTCAGACCTCTGGCTTTAATCGTTCACTGTAGCCACAATTTCGATTCGATTATCAAAATTTTGGTCTCATTTTGTAGCTGTCAGTCTGTTGTTTACGTCAATTACAAATTTGTAGTATCTTTCGTAAGAATACTAATTTTTATAAGGTTCCTTATATTTTTGGGGTAGGTTATGGAAACTTTTTCCCTTTACGGCATTGCTGTGGCTTGATTTTTCAACCGATGTGCTATATTTTGGTGTTGATGAATAGATCAGCGTCTGAACTTTCCAAAAAGTATAAATTTGTGGTATGTCGCAAAAGTTTAAGGGCGGGTTTAGTGGCTGAAAGCCAAAAAAATCCCAATTTTTTACGTGTTAACTCCCCAAAACTTTAAATGGCTTTTTCTCCCCTTAAACGTGCGAATTTCGCCGTTTTTACGTTTTCATTTGAAGGATCAACCCAAACTAGAGTTTTGATGGTCGGAACATGTTTTAGGCAAAATATCTGGAAATTGCGGTCTCTAGAACACGTGCAGTTTTTGTGCAGATTTTCAGCTTTGACTGCTTACTGTGCCCGTAATTTTAATCCGATTGTTGAAATTTGGTCTTATCTTATAGTTGCGTTTGTTTAGTTTGCGTCAAGTGCAAATATGTAGTAATTTGCATGAAAATACTAATTTTTATGACGCTTAGGAGGCATAGACATGTATTTGTCTAAAATACGTAAATTTCCTTGTCAGACCTCTGGCTTTAATCGTTCACTGTAGCCACAATTTCGATTCGATTATCAAAATTTTGGTCTCATTTTGTAGCTGCCAGTCTGTTGTTTACGTCAAATACAAATTTGTAGTATCTTTCGTAAGAATACTAATTTTTATAAGGTTCCTTATATTTTTGGGGTAGGTTATGGAAACTTTTTCCCTTTACGGCATTGCTGTGGCTTGATTTTTCAACCGATGTGCTATATTTTGGTGTTGATGAATAGATCAGCGTTTGAACTTTCCAAAAAGTATAAATTTGTGGTATGTCGCAAAAGTTTAAGGGCGGGTTTAGTGGCTGAAAGCCAAAAAAATCCAATTTTTTACGTGTTAACTCCCCAAAACTTTAAATGGCTTTTTCTCCCCTTAAACGTGCGAATTTCGCGTTTTTACGTTTTCATTTAAACGATCAACCCAAACTAGAGTTTTGATGGTCGGAACATGTTTTAGGCAAAATATCTGGAAATTGCGGTCTCTAGAACACGTGCAGTTTTTGTGCAGATTTTCAGCTTTGACTGCTTACTGTGCCCGTAATTTTAATCCGATTGTTGAAAATTTTGGTCTTATCTTATAGTTGCGTTTGTTTAGTTTGCGTCAAGTGCAAATATGTAGTAATTTGCATGAAAATACTAATTTTTATGACGCTTAGGAGGCATAGACATGTATTTGTCTAAAATACGTAAATTTCCTTGTCAGACCTCTGGCTTTAATCGTTCACTGTAGCCACAATTTCGATTCGATTATCAAAATTTTGGTCTCATTTTGTAGCTGTCAGTCTGTTGTTTACGTCAAATACAAATTTGTAGTACTTTTCGTAAGAATACTAATTTTTATAAGGTTCCTTATATTTTTGGGGTAGGTTATGGAAACTTTTTCCCTTTACGGCATTGCTGTGGCTTGATTTTTCAACCGATGTGCTATATTTTGATGTTGATGAATAGATCAGCGTCTGAACTTTCCAAAAAGTATAAATTTGTGGTATGTCGCAAAAGTTTAAGGGCGGGTTTAGTGGCTGAAAGCCTAAAATATCCCAATTTTTTACGTGTTAACTCCCCAAAACTTTAAATGGCTTTTTCTCCCCTTAAACGTGCGAATTTCGCGTTTTTACGTTCTCATTTAAACGATCAACCCAAACTAGAGTTTTGATGGTCGGAACATGTTTTAGGCAAAATATCTGGAGATTGCGGTCTCTAGAACACGTGCAGTTTTTGTGCAGATTTTCAGCTTTGACTGCTTACTGTGCCCGTAATTTTAATCCGATTGTTGAAATTTTGGTCTTATCTTATAGTTGCGTTTGTTTAGTTTACGTCAAGTGCAAATATGTAGTAATTTGCATGAAAATACTAATTTTTATGACGCTTAGGAGGCATAGACATGTATTTGTCTAAAATACGTAAATTTCCTTGTCAGACCTCTGGCTTTAATCGTTCACTGTAGCCACAATTTCGATTCGATTATCAAAATTTTGGTCTCATTTTGTAGCTGTCAGTCTGTTGTTTACGTCAATTACAAATTTGTAGTATCTTTCGTAAGAATACTAATTTTTATAAGGTTCCTTATATTTTTGGGGTAGGTTATGGAAACTTTTCCCTTTACGGCATTGCTGTGGCTTGATTTTTCAACCGATGTGCTATATTTTGGTGTTGATGAATAGATCAGCGTCTGAACTTTCCAAAAAGTATAAATTTGTGGTATGTCGCAAAAGTTTAAGGGCGGGTTTAGTGGCTGAAAGCCAAAAAAATCCCAATTTTTTACGTGTTAACTCCCCAAAACTTTAAATGGCTTTTTCTCCCCTTAAACGTGCGAATTTCGCGTTTTTACGTTTTCATTTGAAGGATCAACCCAAACTAGAGTTTTGATGGTCGGAACATGTTTTAGGCAAAATATCTGGAAATTGCGGTCTCTAGAACACGTGCAGTTTTTGTGCAGATTTTCAGCTTTGACTGCTTACTGTGCCCGTAATTTTAATCCGATTGTTGAAATTTTGGTCTTATCTTATAGTTGCGTTTGTTTAGTTTGCGTCAAGTGCAAATATGTAGTAATTTGCATGAAAATACTAATTTTTATGACGCTTAGGAGGCATAGACATGTATTTGTCTAAAATACGTAAATTTCCTTGTCAGACCTCTGGCTTTAATCGTTCACTGTAGCCACAATTTCGATTCGATTATCAAAATTTTGGTCTCATTTTGTAGCTGCCAGTCTGTTGTTTACGTCAAATACAAATTTGTAGTATCTTTCGTAAGAATACTAATTTTTATAAGGTTCCTTATATTTTTGGGGTAGGTTATGGAAACTTTTTCCCTTTACGGCATTGCTGTGGCTTGATTTTTCAACCGATGTGCTATATTTTGGTGTTGATGAATAGATCAGCGTCTGAACTTTCCAAAAAGTATAAATTTGTGGTATGTCGCAAAAGTTTAAGGGCGGGTTTAGTGGCTGAAAGCCAAAAAAATCCCAATTTTTTACGTGTTAACTCCCCAAAACTTTAAATGGCTTTTTCTCCCCTTAAACGTGCGAATTTCGCGTTTTTACGTTTTCATTTAAAGGATCAACCCAAACTAGAGTTTGATGGTCGGAACATGTTTCAGGCAAAATATCTGGAAATTGCGGTCTCTAGAACATGTGCAGTTTTTGTGCAGATTTTCAGCTTTGACTGCTTACTGTGCCCGTAATTTTAATCCGATTGTTGAAATTTTGGTCTTATCTTATAGTTGCGTTTGTTTAGTTTGCGTCAAGTGCAAATATGTAGTAATTTGCATGAAAATACTAATTTTTATGACGCTTAGGAGGCATAGACATGTATTTGTCTAAAATACGTAAATTTCCTTGTCAGACCTCTGGCTTTAATCGTTCACTGTAGCCACAATTTCGATTCGATTATCAAAATTTTGGTCTCATTTTGTAGCTGTCAGTCTGTTGTTTACGCCAAATACAAATTTGTAGTATCTTTCGTGAGAATACTAATTTTTATAAGGTTCCTTATATTTTTGGGGGAAGGTTAAGGAGACTTTTTCCCTTTACGGCATTGCTGTGGCTTGATTTTCAACCGATGTGCTATATTTTGGTGTTGATGAATGGATCAGCGTCTGAGCTTTCCACAAAAGTATAAATTTGTGGTATGTCGCAAAAGTCTAAGGGCGGGTTTAGTGGCTGAAAGCCAAAAAAATCCCAATTTTTTACGTGTTAACTCCCCAAAACTTTAAATGGCTTTTTCTCCCCTTAAACGTGCGAATTTCGCGTTTTACGTTTTCATTTAAAGGATCAAAACCAAACTAAAGTTTTGATGGTCGGAACATGTTTTAGGCAAATATCTGGAAATTGCGGTCTCTAGAACACGTGCAGTTTTTGTGCAGATTTTCAGCTTTGACTGCTTACTGTGCCCGTAATTTTAATCCGATTGTTGAAATTTTGGTCTTATCTTATAGTTGCGTTTGTTTAGTTTGCGTCAAGTGCAAATATGTAGTAATTTGCATGAAAATACTAATTTTTATGACGCTTAGGAGGTATAGACATGTATTTGTCTAAAATACGTAAATTTCCTTGTCAGACCTCTGGCTTTAATCGTTCACTGTAGCCACAATTTCGATTCGATTATCAAAATTTTGGTCTCATTTTGTAGCTGTCAGTCTGTTGTTTACGTCAAATACAAATTTGTAGTACTTTTCGTAAGAATACTAATTTTTATAAGGTTCCTTATATTTTTGGGGTAGGTTATGGAAACTTTTTCCCTTTACGGCATTGCTGTGGCTTGATTTTTCAACCGATGTGCTATATTTTGATGTTGATGAATAGATCAGCGTCTGAACTTTCCAAAAAATATAAATTTGTGGTATGTCGCAAAAGTCTAAGGGCGGGTTTAGTGGCTGAAAGCCAAAAAATCCCAATTTTTTACGTGTTAACTCCCCAAAACTTTAAATGGCTTTTTCTCCCCTTAAACGTGCGAATTTCGCGTTTTTACGTTTTCATTTAAACGATCAACCCAAACTAGAGTTTTGATGGTCGGAACATGTTTTAGGCAAAATATCTGGAAATTGCGGTCTCTAGAACACGTGCAGTTTTTGTGCAGATTTTCAGCTTTGACTGCTTACTGTGCCCGTAATTTTAATCCGATTGTTGAAATTTTGGTCTTATCTTATAGTTGCGTTTGTTTAGTTTGCGTCAAGTGCAAATATGTAGTAATTTGCATGAAAATACTAATTTTTATGACGCTTAGGAGGCATAGACATGTATTTGTCTAAAATACGTAAATTTCCTTGTCAGACCTCTGGCTTTAATCGTTTACTGTAGCCACAATTTCGATTCGATTATCAAAATTTTGGTCTCATTTTGTAGCTGTCAGTCTGTTGTTTACGCCAAATACAAATTTGTAGTATCTTTCGTGAGAATACTAATTTTTATAAGGTTCCTTATATTTTTGGGGGCAGGTTAAGGAGACTTTTTCCCTTTACGGCATTGCTGTGGCTTGATTTTTCAACCGATGTGCTATGTTTTGGTGTTGATGAATAGATCAGCGTCTGAGCTTTCCAAAAAGTATAAATCTGTGGTATGTCGCAAAAGTCTAAGGGCGGGTTTAGTGGCTGAAAGCCAAAAAAATCCCAATTTTTTACGTGTTAACTCCCCAAAACTTTAAATGGCTTTTTCTCCCCTTAAACGTGCGAATTTCGCGTTTTTACGTTTTCATTTAAAGGATCAAACCAAACTAAAGTTTTGATGGTCGGAACATGTTTTAGGCAAAATATCTGGAAATTGCGGTCTCTAGAACACGTGCAGTTTTTGTGCAGATTTTCAGCTTTGACTGCTTACTGTGCCCGTAATTTTAATCCGATTGTTGAAATTTTGGTCTTATCTTATAGTTGCGTTTGTTTAGTTTGCGTCAAGTGCAAATATGTAGTAATTTGCATGAAAATACTAATTTTTATGACGCTTAGGAGGCATAGACATGTATTTGTCTAAAATACGTAAATTTCCTTGTCAGACCTCTGGCTTTAATCGTTCACTGTAGCCACAATTTCGATTCGATTATCAAAATGTTGGTCTCATTTTGTAGCTGTCAGTCTGTTGTTTACGTCAAATACAAATTTGTAGTACTTTTCGTAAGAATACTAATTTTTATAAGGTTCCTTATATTTTTGGGGTAGGTTATGGAAACTTTTTCCCTTTACGGCATTGCTGTGGCTTGATTTTTCAACCGATGTGCTATATTTTGATGTTGATGAATAGATCAGCGTCTGAACTTTCCAAAAAGTATAAATTTGTGGTATGTCGCAAAAGTTTAAGGGCGGGTTTAGTGGCTGAAAGCCTAAAATATCCCAATTTTTTACGTGTTAACTCCCCAAAACTTTAAATGGCTTTTTCTCCCCTTAAACGTGCGAATTTCGCGTTTTTACGTTCTCATTTAAACGATCAACCCAAACTAGAGTTTTGATGGTCGGAACATGTTTTAGGCAAAATATCTGGAGATTGCGGTCTCTAGAACACGTGCAGTTTTTGTGCAGATTTTCAGCTTTGACTGCTTACTGTGTCCGTAATTTTAATCCGATTGTTGAAATTTTGGTCTTATCTTATAGTTGCGTTTGTTTAGTTTACGTCAAGTGCAAATATGTAGTAATTTGCATGAAAATACTAATTTTTATGACGCTTAGGAGGCATAGACATGTATTTGTCTAAAATACGTAAATTTCCTTGTCAGACCTCTGGCTTTAATCGTTTACTGTAGCCACAATTTCGATTCGATTATCAAAATTTTGGTCTCATTTTGTAGCTGTCAGTCTGTTGTTTACGCCAAATACAAATTTGTAGTATCTTTCGTGAGAATACTAATTTTTATAAGGTTCCTTATATTTTTGGGGGCAGGTTAAGGAGACTTTTTCCCTTTACGGCATTGCTGTGGCTTGATTTTTCAACCGATGTGCTATGTTTTGGTGTTGATGAATAGATCAGCGTCTGAGCTTTCCAAAAAGTATAAATCTGTGGTATGTCGCAAAAGTCTAAGGGCGGGTTTAGTGGCTGAAAGCCAAAAAAATCCCAATTTTTTACGTGTTAACTCCCCAAAACTTTAAATGGCTTTTTCTCCCCTTAAACGTGCGAATTTCGCGTTTTTACGTTTTCATTTAAAGGATCAAACCAAACTAAAGTTTTGATGGT
Source organism: Odontomyia ornata (assembly GCA_963969285.1). Lineage (NCBI taxonomy): Eukaryota > Metazoa > Arthropoda > Insecta > Diptera > Stratiomyidae > Odontomyia > Odontomyia ornata. Next base: position 125,189,843 of record OZ017738.1, on the reverse strand, counting down.
CGGAACATGTTTTAGGCAAAATATCTGGAAATTGCGGTCTCTAGAACACGTGCAGTTTTTGTGCAGATTTTCAGCTTTGACTGCTTACTGTGCCCGTAATTTTAATCCGATTGTTGAAATTTTGGTCTTATCTTATAGTTGCGTTTGTTTAGTTTGCGTCAAGTGCAAATATGTAGTAATTTGCATGAAAATACTAATTTTTATGACGCTTAGGAGGCATAGACATGTATTTGTCTAAAATACGTAAATTTCCTTGTCAGACCTCTGGCTTTAATCGTTCACTGTAGCCACAATTTCGATTCGATTATCAAAATGTTGGTCTCATTTTGTAGCTGTCAGTCTGTTGTTTACGTCAAATACAAATTTGTAGTACTTTTCGTAAGAATACTAATTTTTATAAGGTTCCTTATATTTTTGGGGTAGGTTATGGAAACTTTTTCCCTTTACGGCATTGCTGTGGCTTGATTTTTCAACCGATGTGCTATATTTTGATGTTGATGAATAGATCAGCGTCTGAACTTTCCAAAAAGTATAAATTTGTGGTATGTCGCAAAAGTTTAAGGGCGGGTTTAGTGGCTGAAAGCCTAAAATATCCCAATTTTTTACGTGTTAACTCCCCAAAACTTTAAATGGCTTTTTCTCCCCTTAAACGTGCGAATTTCGCGTTTTTACGTTCTCATTTAAACGATCAACCCAAACTAGAGTTTTGATGGTCGGAACATGTTTTAGGCAAAATATCTGGAGATTGCGGTCTCTAGAACACGTGCAGTTTTTGTGCAGATTTTCAGCTTTGACTGCTTACTGTGTCCGTAATTTTAATCCGATTGTTGAAATTTTGGTCTTATCTTATAGTTGCGTTTGTTTAGTTTGCGTCAAGTGCAAATATGTAGTAATTTGCATGAAAATACTAATTTTTATGACGCTTAGGAGGCATAGACATGTATTTGTCTAAAATACGTAAATTTCCTTGTCAGACCTCTGGCTTTAATCGTTCACTGTAGCCACAATTTCGATTCGATTATCAAAATTTTGGTCTCATTTTGTAGCTGTCAGTCTGTTGTTTACGTCAATTACAAATTTGTAGTATCTTTCGTAAGAATACTAATTTTTATAAGGTTCCTTATATTTTTGGGGTAGGTTATGGAAACTTTTTCCCTTTACGGCATTGCTGTGGCTTGATTTTTCAACCGATGTGCTATATTTTGGTGTTGATGAATAGATCAGCGTCTGAACTTTCCAAAAAGTATAAATTTGTGGTATGTCGCAAAAGTTTAAGGGCGGGTTTAGTGGCTGAAAGCCAAAAAAATCCCAATTTTTTACGTGTTAACTCCCCAAAACTTTAAATGGCTTTTTCTCCCCTTAAACGTGCGAATTTCGCGTTTTTACGTTTTCATTTGAAGGATCAACCCAAACTAGAGTTTTGATGGTCGGAACATGTTTTAGGCAAAATATCTGGAAATTGCGGTCTCTAGAACACGTGCAGTTTTTGTGCAGATTTTCAGCTTTGACTGCTTACTGTGCCCGTAATTTTAATCCGATTGTTGAAATTTTGGTCTTATCTTATAGTTGCGTTTGTTTAGTTTGCGTCAAGGGCAAATATGTAGTAATTTGCATGAAAATACTAATTTTTATGACGCTTAGGAGGCATAGACATGTATTTGTCTAAAATACGTAAATTTCCTTGTCAGACCTCTGGCTTTAATCGTTCACTGTAGCCACAATTTCGATTCGATTATCAAAATTTTGGTCTCATTTTGTAGCTGCCAGTCTGTTGTTTACGTCAAATACAAATTTGTAGTATCTTTCGTAAGAATACTAATTTTTATAAGGTTCCTTATATTTTTGGGGTAGGTTATGGAAACTTTTTCCCTTTACGGCATTGCTGTGGCTTGATTTTTCAACCGATGTGCTATATTTTGGTGTTGATGAATAGATCAGCGTTTGAACTTTCCAAAAAGTATAAATTTGTGGTATGTCGCAAAAGTTTAAGGGCGGGTTTAGTGGCTGAAAGCCAAAAAAATCCCAATTTTTTACGTGTTAACTCCCCAAAACTTTAAATGGCTTTTTCTCCCCTTAAACGTGCGAATTTCGCGTTTTTACGTTTTCATTTAAAGGATCAACCCTAACTAGAGTTTTGATGGTCGGAACATGTTTCAGGCAAAATATCTGGAAATTGCGGTCTCTAGAACACGTGCAGTTTTTGTGCAGATTTTCAGCTTTGACTGCTTACTGTGCCCGTAATTTTAATCCGATTGTTGAAATTTTGGTCTTATCTTATAGTTGCGTTTGTTTAGTTTGCGTCAAGTGCAAATATGTAGTAATTTGCATGAAAATACTAATTTTTATGACGCTTAGGAGGCATAGACATGTATTTGTCTAAAATACGTAAATTTCCTTGTCAGACCTCTGGCTTTAATCGTTCACTGTAGCCACAATTTCGATTCGATTATCAAAATTTTGGTCTCATTTTGTAGCTGTCAGTCTGTTGTTTACGCCAAATACAAATTTGTAGTATCTTTCGTGAGAATACTAATTTTTATAAGGTTCCTTATATTTTTGGGGGAAGGTTAAGGAGACTTTTTCCCTTTACGGCATTGCTGTGGCTTGATTTTTCAACCGATGTGCTATATTTTGGTGTTGATGAATGGATCAGCGTCTGAGCTTTCCAAAAAGTATAAATTTGTGGTATGTCGCAAAAGTCTAAGGGCGGGTTTAGTGGCTGAAAGCCAAAAAAATCCCAATTTTTTACGTGTTAACTCCCCAAAACTTTAAATGGCTTTTTCTTCCCTTAAACGTGCGAATTTCGCGTTTTTACGTTTTCATTTAAAGGATCAAACCAAACTAAAGTTTTGATGGTCGGAACATGTTTTAGGCAAAATATCTGGAAATTGCGGTCTCTAGAACACGTGCAGTTTTTGTGCAGATTTTCAGCTTTGACTGCTTACTGTGCCCGTAATTTTAATCCGATTGTTGAAATTTTGGTCTTATCTTATAGTTGCGTTTGTTTAGTTTGCGTCAAGTGCAAATATGTAGTAATTTGCATGAAAATACTAATTTTTATGACGCTTAGGAGGCATAGACATGTATTTGTCTAAAATACGTAAATTTCCTTGTCAGACCTCTGGCTTTAATCGTTTACTGTAGCCACAATTTCGATTCGATTATCAAAATTTTGGTCTCATTTTGTAGCTGTCAGTCTGTTGTTTACGCCAAATACAAATTTGTAGTATCTTTCGTGAGAATACTAATTTTTATAAGGTTCCTTATATTTTTGGGGGCAGGTTAAGGAGACTTTTTCCCTTTACGGCATTGCTGTGGCTTGATTTTTCAACCGATGTGCTATATTTTGGTGTTGATGAATAGATCAGCGTCTGAGCTTTCCAAAAAGTATAAATTTGTGGTATGTCGCAAAAGTCTAAGGGCGGGTTTAGTGGCTGAAAGCCAAAAAAATCCCAATTTTTTACGTGTTAACTCCCCAAAACTTTAAATGGCTTTTTCTCCCCTTAAACGTGCGAATTTCGCGTTTTTACGTTTTCATTTAAAGGATCAAACCAAACTAAAGTTTTGATGGTCGGAACATGTTTTAGGCAAAATATCTGGAAATTGCGGTCTCTAGAACACGTGCAGTTTTTGTGCAGATTTTCAGCTTTGACTGCTTACTGTGCCCGTAATTTTAATCCGATTGTTGAAATTTTGGTCTTATCTTATAGTTGCGTTTGTTTAGTTTGCGTCAAGTGCAAATATGTAGTAATTTGCATGAAAATACTAATTTTTATGACGCTTAGGAGGCATAGACATGTATTTGTCTAAAATACGTAAATTTCCTTGTCAGACCTCTGGCTTTAATCGTTCACTGTAGCCACAATTTCGATTCGATTATCAAAATTTTGGTCTCATTTTGTAGCTGTCAGTCTGTTGTTTACGTCAAATACAAATTTGTAGTACTTTTCGTAAGAATACTAATTTTTATAAGGTTCCTTATATTTTTGGGGTAGGTTATGGAAACTTTTTCCCTTTACGGCATTGCTGTGGCTTGATTTTTCAACCGATGTGCTATATTTTGATGTTGATGAATAGATCAGCGTCTGAACTTTCCAAAAAGTATAAATTTGTGGTATGTCGCAAAAGTTTAAGGGCGGGTTTAGTGGCTGAAAGCCAAAAAAATCCCAATTTTTTACGTGTTAACTCCCCAAAACTTTAAATGGCTTTTTCTCCCCTTAAACGTGCGAATTTCGCGTTTTTACGTTTTCATTTAAACGATCAACCCAAACTAGAGTTTTGATGGTCGGAACATGTTTTAGGCAAAATATCTGGAAATTGCGGTCTCTAGAACACGTGCAGTTTTTGTGCAGATTTTCAGCTTTGACTGCTTACTGTGCCCGTAATTTTAATCCGATTGTTGAAATTTTGGTCTTATCTTATAGTTGCGTTTGTTTAGTTTGCGTCAAGGGCAAATATGTAGTAATTTGCATGAAAATACTAATTTTTATGACGCTTAGGAGGCATAGACATGTATTTGTCTAAAATACGTAAATTTCCTTGTCAGACCTCTGGCTTTAATCGTTCACTGTAGCCACAATTTCGATTCGATTATCAAAATTTTGGTCTCATTTTGTAGCTGTCAGTCTGTTGTTTACGTCAAATACAAATTTGTAGTATCTTTCGTAAGAATACTAATTTTTATAAGGTTCCTTATATTTTTGGGGTAGGTTATGGAAACTTTTTCCCTTTACGGCATTGCTGTGGCTTGATTTTTCAACCGATGTGCTATATTTTGGTGTTGATGAATAGATCAGCGTCTGAGCTTTCCAAAAAGTATAAATTTGTGGTATGTCGCAAAAGTCTAAGGGCGGGTTTAGTGGCTGAAAGCCAAAAAAATCCCAATTTTTTACGTGTTAACTCCCCAAAACTTTAAATGGCTTTTTCTCCCCTTAAACGTGCGAATTTCGCGTTTTTACGTTTTCATTTAAAGGATCAAACCAAACTAAAGTTTTGATGGTCGGAACATGTTTTAGGCAAAATATCTGGAAATTGCGGTCTCTAGAACACGTGCAGTTTTTGTGCAGATTTTCAGCTTTGACTGCTTACTGTGCCCGTAATTTTAATCCGATTGTTGAAATTTTGGTCTTATCTTATAGTTGCGTTTGTTTAGTTTGCGTCAAGTGCAAATATGTAGTAATTTGCATGAAAATACTAATTTTTATGACGCTTAGGAGGCATAGACATGTATTTGTCTAAAATACGTAAATTTCCTTGTCAGACCTCTGGCTTTAATCGTTCACTGTAGCCACAATTTCGATTCGATTATCAAAATTTTGGTCTCATTTTGTAGCTGTCAGTCTGTTGTTTACGTCAAATACAAATTTGTAGTACTTTTCGTAAGAATACTAATTTTTATAAGGTTCCTTATATTTTTGGGGTAGGTTATGGAAACTTTTTCCCTTTACGGCATTGCTGTGGCTTGATTTTTCAACCGATGTGCTATATTTTGATGTTGATGAATAGATCAGCGTCTGAACTTTCCAAAAAGTATAAATTTGTGGTATGTCGCAAAAGTTTAAGGGCGGGTTTAGTGGCTGAAAGCCAAAAAAATCCCAATTTTTTACGTGTTAACTCCCCAAAACTTTAAATGGCTTTTTCTCCCCTTAAACGTGCGAATTTCGCGTTTTTACGTTTTCATTTAAACGATCAACCCAAACTAGAGTTTTGATGGTCGGAACATGTTTTAGGCAAAATATCTGGAAATTGCGGTCTCTAGAACACGTGCAGTTTTTGTGCAGATTTTCAGCTTTGACTGCTTACTGTGCCCGTAATTTTAATCCGATTGTTGAAATTTTGGTCTTATCTTATAGTTGCGTTTGTTTAGTTTGCGTCAAGGGCAAATATGTAGTAATTTGCATGAAAATACTAATTTTTATGACGCTTAGGAGGCATAGACATGTATTTGTCTAAAATACGTAAATTTCCTTGTCAGACCTCTGGCTTTAATCGTTCACTGTAGCCACAATTTCGATTCGATTATCAAAATTTTGGTCTCATTTTGTAGCTGTCAGTCTGTTGTTTACGTCAAATACAAATTTGTAGTATCTTTCGTAAGAATACTAATTTTTATAAGGTTCCTTATATTTTTGGGGTAGGTTATGGAAACTTTTTCCCTTTACGGCATTGCTGTGGCTTGATTTTTCAACCGATGTGCTATATTTTGGTGTTGATGAATAGATCAGCGTCTGAACTTTCCAAAAAGTATAAATTTGTGGTATGTCGCAAAAGTTTAAGGGCGGGTTTAGTGGCTGAAAGCCAAAAAAAATCCCAATTTTTTACGTGTTAACTCCCCAAAACTTTAAATGGCTTTTTCTCCCCTTAAACGTGCGAATTTCGCGTTTTTACGTTTTCATTTAAAGGATCAACCCAAACTAGAGTTTTGATGGTCGGAACATGTTTTAGGCAAAATATCTGGAAATTGCGGTCTCTAGAACACGTGCAGTTTTTGTGCAGATTTTCAGCTTTGACTGCTTACTGTGCCCGTAATTTTAATCCGATTGTTGAAATTTTGGTCTTATCTTATAGTTGCGTTTGTTTAGTTTGCGTCAAGGGCAAATATGTAGTAATTTGCATGAAAATACTAATTTTTATGACGCTTAGGAGGCATAGACATGTATTTGTCTAAAATACGTAAATTTCCTTGTCAGACCTCTGGCTTTAATCGTTCACTGTAGCCACAATTTCGATTCGATTATCAAAATTTTGGTCTCATTTTGTAGCTGTCAGTCTGTTGTTTACGTCAAATACAAATTTGTAGTATCTTTCGTAAGAATACTAATTTTTATAAGGTTCCTTATATTTTTGGGGGCAGGTTAAGGAGACTTTTTCCCTTTACGGCATTGCTGTGGCTTGATTTTTCAACCGATGTGCTATATTTTGGTGTTGATGAATAGATCAGCGTCTGAGCTTTCCAAAAAGTATAAATTTGTGGTATGTCGCAAAAGTCTAAGGGCGGGTTTAGTGGCTGAAAGCCAAAAAAATCCCAATTTTTTACGTGTTAACTCCCCAAAACTTTAAATGGCTTTTTCTCCCTTAAACGTGCGAATTTCGCGTTTTTACGTTTTCATTTAAAGGATCAAACCAAACTAAAGTTTTGATGGTCGGAACATGTTTTAGGCAAAATATCTGGAAATTGCGGTCTCTAGAACACGTGCAGTTTTTGTGCAGATTTTCAGCTTTGACTGCTTACTGTGCCCGTAATTTTAATCCGATTGTTGAAATTTTGGTCTTATCTTATAGTTGCGTTTGTTTAGTTTGCGTCAAGTGCAAATATGTAGTAATTTGCATGAAAATACTAATTTTTATGACGCTTAGGAGGCATAGACATGCATTTGTCTAAAATACGTAAATTTCCTTGTCAGACCTCTGGCTTTAATCGTTCACTGTAGCCACAATTTCGATTCGATTATCAAAATTTTGGTCTCATTTTGAAGCTGTCAGTCTGTTGTTTACGTCAAATACAAATTTGTGGTATCTTTCGTAAGAATACTAATTTTTATAAGGTTCCTTATATTTTTGGGGTAGGTTATGGAAACTTTTTCCCTTTACGGCATTGCTGTGGCTTGATTTTTCAACCGATGTGCTATATTTTGGTGTTGATGAATAGATCAGCGTCTGAACTTTCCAAAAAGTATAAATTTGTGGTATGTCGCAAAAGTTTAAGGGCGGGTTTAGTGGCTGAAAGCCAAAAAAATCCCAACTTTTTACGTGTTAACTCCCCAAAACTTTAAATGGCTTTTTCTCCCCTTAAACGTGCGAATTTCGCGTTTTTACGTTTTCATTCAAAGGATCAACCCAAACTAGAGTTTTGATGGTCGGAACATGTTTTAGGCAAAATATCTGGAAATTGCGGTCTCTAGAACACGTGCAGTTTTTGTGCAGATTTTCAGCTTTGACTGCTTACTGTGCCCGTAATTTTAATCCGATTGTTGAAATTTTGGTCTTATCTTATAGTTGCGTTTGTTTAGTTTGCGTCAAGTGCAAATATGTAGTAATTTGCATGAAAATACTAATTTTTATGACGCTTAGGAGGCATAGACATGTATTTGTCTAAAATACGTAAATTTCCTTGTCAGACCTCTGGCTTTAATCGTTCACTGTAGCCACAATTTCGATTCGATTATCAAAATTTTGGTCTCATTTTGTAGCTGTCAGTCTGTTGTTTACGTCAAATACAAATTTGTAGTACTTTTCGTAAGAATACTAATTTTTATAAGGTTCCTTATATTTTTGGGGTAGGTTATGGAAACTGTTTCCCTTTACGGCATTGCTGTGGCTTGATTTTTCAACCGATGTGCTATATTTTGGTGTTGATGAATAGATCAGCGTCTGAACTTTCCAAAAAGTATAAATTTGTGGTATGTCGCAAAAGTTTAAGGGCGGGTTTAGTGGCTGAAAGCCAAAAAAATCCCAATTTTTTACGTGTTAACTCCCCAAAACTTTAAATGGCTTTTTCTCCCCTTAAACGTGCGAATTTCGCGTTTTTACGTTTTCATTTGAAGGATCAACCCAAACTAGAGTTTTGATGGTCGGAACATGTTTTAGGCAAAATATCTGGAAATTGCGGTCTCTAGAACACGTGCAGTTTTTGTGCAGATTTTCAGCTTTGACTGCTTACTGTGCCCGTAATTTTAATCCGATTGTTGAAATTTTGGTCTTATCTTATAGTTGCGTTTGTTTAGTTTACGTCAAGTGCAAATATGTAGTAATTTGCATGAAAATACTAATTTTTATGACGCTTAGGAGGCATAGACATGTATTTGTCTAAAATACGTAAATTTCCTTGTCAGACCTCTGGCTTTAATCGTTCACTGTAGCCACAATTTCGATTCGATTATCAAAATTTTGGTCTCATTTTGTAGCTGTCAGTCTGTTGTTTACGTCAAGTACAAATTTGTCGTATCTTTCGTAAGAATACTAATTTTTATAAGGTTCCTTATATTTTTGGGGTAGGTTATGGAAACTTTTTCCCTTTACGGCATTGCTGTGGCTTGATTTTTCAACCGATGTGCTATATTTTGGTGTTGATGAATGGATCAGCGTCTGAGCTTTCCAAAAAGTATAAATTTGTGGTATGTCGCAAAAGTCTAAGGGCGGGTTTAGTGGCTGAAAGCCAAAAAAATCCCAATTTTTTACGTGTTAACTCCCCAAAACTTTAAATGGCTTTTTCTCCCCTTAAACGTGCGAATTTCGCGTTTTTACGTTTTCATTTAAACGATCAACCCAAACTAGAGTTTTGATGGTCGGAACATGTTTTAGGCAAAATATCTGGAAATTGCGGTCTCTAGAACACGTGCAGTTTTTGTGCAGATTTTCAGCTTTGACTGCTTACTGTGCCCGTAATTTTAATCCGATTGTTGAAATTTTGGTCTTATCTTATAGTTGCGTTTGTTTAGTTTGCGTCAAGTGCAAATATGTAGTAATTTGCATGAAAATACTAATTTTTATGACGCTTAGGAGGCATAGACATGCATTTGTCTAAAATACGTAAATTTCCTTGTCAGACCTCTGGCTTTAATCGTTCACTGTAGCCACAATTTCGATTCGATTATCAAAATTTTGGTCTCATTTTGAAGCTGTCAGTCTGTTGTTTACGTCAAATACAAATTTGTAGTATCTTTCGTAAGAATACTAATTTTTATAAGGTTCCTTATATTTTTGGGGTAGGTTATGGAAACTTTTTCCCTTTACGGCATTGCTGTGGCTTGATTTTTCAACCGATGTGCTATATTTTGGTGTTGATGAATAGATCAGCGTCTGAACTTTCCAAAAAGTATAAATTTGTGGTATGTCGCAAAAGTTTAAGGGCGGGTTTAGTGGCTGAAAGCCAAAAAAATCCCAATTTTTTACGTGTTAACTCCCCAAAACTTTAAATGGCTTTTTCTCCCCTTAAACGTGCGAATTTCGCGTTTTTACGTTTTCATTTAAAGGATCAACCCAAACTAGAGTTTTGATGGTCGCAACATGTTTTAGGCAAAATATCTGGAAATTGCGGTCTCTAGAACACGTGCAGTTTTTGTGCAGATTTTCAGCTTTGACTGCTTACTGTGCCCGTAATTTTAATCCGATTGTTGAAATTTTGGTCTTATCTTATAGTTGCGTTTGTTTAGTTTGCGTCAAGTGCAAATATGTAGTAATTTGCATGAAAATACTAATTTTTATGACGCTTAGGAGGCATAGACATGTATTTGTCTAAAATACGTAAATTTCCTTGTCAGACCTCTGGCTTTAATCGTTCACTGTAGCCACAATTTCGATTCGATTATCAAAATTTTGGTCTCATTTTGTAGCTGTCAGTCTGCTGTTTACGCCAAATACAAATTTGTAGTATCTTTCGTAAGAATACTAATTTTTATAAGGTTCCTTATATTTTTGGGGGCAGGTTAAGGAGACTTTTTCTCTTTACGGCAATGCTGTGGCTTGATTTTTCAACCGATGTGCTATATTTTGGTGTTGATGAATAGATCAGCGTCTGAACTTTCCAAAAAGTATAAATTTGTGGTATGTCGCAAAAGTTTAAGGGCGGGTTTAGTGGCTGAAATCCAAACAAATCCCAATTTTTTACGTGTTAACTCCCCAAAACTTTAAATGGCTTTTTCTCCCCTTAAACGTGCGAATTTCGCGTTTTTACGTTTTCATTTAAAGGATCAACCCAAACTAGAGTTTTGATGGTCGGAACATGTTTCAGGCAAAATATCTGGAAATTGCGGTCTCTAGAACACGTGCAGTTTTTGTGCAGATTTTCAGCTTTGACTGCTTACTGTGCCCGTAATTTTAATCCGATTGTTGAAATTTTGGTCTTATCTTATAGTTGCGTTTGTTTAGTTTGCGTCAAGTGCAAATATGTAGTAATTTGCATGAAAATACTAATTTTTATGACGCTTAGGAGGCATAGACATGTATTTGTCTAAAATGCGTAAATTTCCTTGTCAGACCTCTGGCTTTAATCGTTCACTGTAGCCACAATTTCGATTCGATTATCAAAATTTTGGTCTCATTTTGTAGCTGTCAGTCTGTTGTTTACGCCAAATACAAATTTGTAGTATCTTTCGTAAGAATACTAATTTTTATAAGGTTCCTTATATTTTTGGGGGCAGGTTAAGGAGACTTTTTCCCTTTACGGCATTGCTGTGGCTTGATTTTTCAACCGATGTGCTATATTTTGGTGTTGATGAATAGATCAGCGTCTGAGCTTTCCAAAAAGTATAAATATGTGGTATGTCGCAAAAGTCTAAGGGCGGGTTTAGTGGCTGAAAGCCAAAAAAATCCCAATTTTTTACGTGTTAACTCCCCAAAACTTTAAATGGCTTTTTCTCCCCTTAAACGTGCGAATTTCGCGTTTTTACGTTTTCATTTAAAGGATCAAACCAAACTAAAGTTTCGATGGTCGGAACATGTTTTAGGCAAAATATCTGGAAATTGCGGTCTCTAGAACACGTGCAGTTTTTGTGCAGATTTTCAGCTTTGACTGCTTACTGTGCCCGTAATTTTAATCCGATTGTTGAAATTTTGGTCTTATCTTATAGTTGCGTTTGTTTAGTTTGCGTCAAGTGCAAATATGTAGTAATTTGCATGAAAATACTAATTTTTATGACGCTTAGGAGGCATAGACAAGCATTTGCCTAAAATACGTAAATTTCCTTGTCAGACCTCTGGCTTTAATCGTTCACTGTAGCCACAATTTCGATTCGATTATCAAAATTTTGGTCTCATTTTGAAGCTGTCAGTCTGTTGTTTACGTCAAATACAAATTTGTAGTATCTTTCGTAAGAATACTAATTTTTATAAGGTTCCTTATATTTTTGGGGTAGGTTATGGAAACTTTTTCCCTTTACGGCATTGCTGTGGCTTGATTTTTCAACCGATGTGCTATATTTTGGTGTTGATGAATAGATCAGCGTCTGAACTTTCCAAAAAGTATAAATTTGTGGTATGTCGCAAAAGTTTAAGGGCGGGTTTAGTGGCTGAAAGCCAAAAAAATCCCAATTTTTTACGTGTTAACTCCCCAAAACTTTAAATGGCTTTTTCTCCCCTTAAACGTGCGAATTTCGCGTTTTTACGTTTTCATTTAAAGGATCAACCCAAACTAGAGTTTTGATGGTCGGAACATGTTTCAGGCAAAATATCTGGAAATTGCGGTCTCTAGAACACGTGCAGTTTTTGTGCAGGTTTTCAGCTTTGACTGCTTACTGTGCCCGTAATTTTAATCCGATTGTTGAAATTTTGGTCTTATCTTATAGTTGCGTTTGTTTAGTTTGCGTCAAGTGCAAATATGTAGTAATTTGCATGAAAATACTAATTTTTATGACGCTTAGGAGGCATAGACATGTATTTGTCTAAAATACGTAAATTTCCTTGTCAGACCTCTGGCTTTAATCGTTCACTGTAGCCACAATTTCGATTCGATTATCAAAATTTTGGTCTCATTTTGTAGCTGTCAGTCTGTTGTTTACGCCAAATACAAATTTGTAGTATCTTTCGTAAGAATACTAATTTTTATAAGGTTCCTTATATTTTTGGGGGCAGGTTAAGGAGACTTTTTCCCTTTACGGCATTGCTGTGGCTTGATTTTTCAACCGATGTGCTATATTTTGGTGTTGATGAATAGATCAGCGTCTGAGCTTTCCAAAAAGTATAAATATGTGGTATGTCGCAAAAGTCTAAGGGCGGGTTTAGTGGCTGAAAGCCAAAAAAAATCCCAATTTTTTACGTGTTAACTCCCCAAAACTTTAAATGGCTTTTTCTCCCCTTAAACGTGCGAATTTCGCGTTTTTACGTTTTCATTTAAAGGATCAAACCAAACTAAAGTTTCGATGGTCGGAACATGTTTTAGGCAAAATATCTGGAAATTGCGGTCTCTAGAACACGTGCAGTTTTTGTGCAGATTTTCAGCTTTGACTGCTTACTGTGCCCGTAATTTTAATCCGATTGTTGAAATTTTGGTCTTATCTTATAGTTGCGTTTGTTTAGTTTGCGTCAAGTGCAAATATGTAGTAATTTGCATGAAAATACTAATTTTTATGACGCTTAGGAGGCATAGACAAGCATTTGTCTAAAATACGTAAATTTCCTTGTCAGACCTCTGGCTTTAATCGTTCACTGTAGCCACAATTTCGATTCGATTATCAAAATTTTGGTCTCATTTTGAAGCTGTCAGTCTGTTGTTTACGTCAAATACAAATTTGTAGTATCTTTCGTAAGAATACTAATTTTTATAAGGTTCCTTATATTTTTGGGGTAGGTTATGGAAACTTTTTCCCTTTACGGCATTGCTGTGGCTTGATTTTTCAACCGATGTGCTATATTTTGATGTTGATGAATAGATCAGCGTCTGAACTTTCCAAAAAGTATAAATTTGTGGTATGTCGCAAAAGTTTAAGGGCGGGTTTAGTGGCTGAAAGCCAAAAAAATCCCAATTTTTTACGTGTTAACTCCCCAAAACTTTAAATGGCTTTTTCTCCCCTTAAACGTGCGAATTTCGCGTTTTTACGTTTTCATTTAAAGGATCAACCCAAACTAGAGTTTTGATGGTCGGAACATGTTTCAGGCAAAATATCTGGAAATTGCGGTCTCTAGAACACGTGCAGTTTTTGTGCAGATTTTCAGCTTTGACTGCTTACTGTGCCCGTAATTTTAATCCGATTGTTGAAATTTTGGTCTTATCTTATAGTTGCGTTTGTTTAGTTTGCGTCAAGTGCAAATATGTAGTAATTCGCATGAAAATACTAATTTTTATGACGCTTAGGAGGCATAGACATGTATTTGTCTAAAATACGTAAATTTCCTTGTCAGACCTCTGGCTTTAATCGTTCACTGTAGCCACAATTTCGATTCGATTATCAAAATTTTGGTCTCATTTTGTAGCTGTCAGACTGTTGTTTACGTCAAATACAAATTTGTAGTATCTTTCGTAAGAATACTAATTTTTATAAGGTTCCTTATATTTTTGGGGTAGGTTATGGAAACTTTTTCCCTTTACGGCATTGCTGTGGCTTGATTTTTCAACCGATGTGCTATATTTTGGTGTTGATGAATAGATCAGCGTCTGAACTTTCCAAAAAGTATAAATTTGTGGTATGTCGCAAAAGTTTAAGGGCGGGTTTAGTGGCTGAAAGCCAAAAAAATCCCAATTTTTTACGTGTTAACTCCCCAAAACTTTAAATGGCTTTTTCTCCCCTTAAACGTGCGAATTTCGCGTTTTTACGTTTTCATTTAAAGGATCAACCCAAACTAGAGTTTTGATGGTCGGAACATGTTTCAGGCAAAATATCTGGAAATTGCGGTCTCTAGAACACGTGCAGTTTTTGTGCAGATTTTCAGCTTTGACTGCTTACTGTGCCCGTAATTTTAATCCGATTGTTGAAATTTTGGTCTTATCTTATAGTTGCGTTTGTTTAGTTTGCGTCAAGTGCAAATATGTAGTAATTTGCATGAAAATACTAATTTTTATGACGCTTAGGAGGCATAGACATGTATTTGTCTAAAATACGTAAATTTCCTTGTCAGACCTCTGGCTTTAATCGTTCACTGTAGCCACAATTTCGGTTCGATTATCAAAACTTTGGTCTCATTTTGTAGCTGTCAGTCTGTTGTTTACGTCAAATACAAATTTGTAGTACTTTTCGTAAGAATACTAATTTTTATAAGGTTCCTTATATTTTTGGGGTAGGTTATGGAAACTTTTTCCCTTTACGGCATTGCTGTGGCTTGATTTTTCAACCGATGTGCTATATTTTGGTGTTGATGAATAGATCAGCGTCTGAACTTTCCAAAAAGTATAAATTTGTGGTATGTCGCAAAAGTTTAAGGGCGGGTTTAGTGGCTGAAAGCCAAAAAAATCCCAATTTTTTACGTGTTAACTCCCCAAAACTTTAAATGGCTTTTTCTCCCCTTAAACGTGCGAATTTCGCGTTTTTACGTTTTCATTTAAAGGATCAACCCAAACTAGAGTTTTGATGGTCGGAACATGTTTCAGGCAAAATATCTGGAAATTGCGGTCTCTAGAACACGTGCAGTTTTTGTGCAGATTTTCAGCTTTGACTGCTTACTGTGCCCGTAATTTTAATCCGATTGTTGAAATTTTGGTCTTATCTTATAGTTGCGTTTGTTTAGTTTGCGTCAAGTGCAAATATGTAGTAATTTGCATGAAAATACTAATTTTTATGACGCTTAGGAGGCATAGACATGTATTTGTCTAAAATACGTAAATTTCCTTGTCAGACCTCTGGCTTTAATCGTTCACTGTAGCCACAACTTCGATTCGATTATCAAAATGTTGGTCTCATTTTGTAGCTGTCAGTCTGTTGTTTACGCCAAGTACAAACTTGTAGTATCTTTCGTAAGAATACTAATTTTTATAAGGTTCCTTATATTTTTGGGGGCAGGTTAAGGAGACTTTTTCCCTTTACGGCATTGCTGTGGCTTGATTTTTCAACCGATGTGCTATATTTTGGTGTTGATGAATAGATCAGCGTCTGAGCTTTCCAAAAAGTATAAATTTGTGGTATGTCGCAAAAGTCTAAGGGCGGGTTTAGTGGCTGAAAGCCAAAAAATCCCAATTTTTTACGTGTTAACTCCCCAAAACTTTAAATGGCTTTTTCTCCCCTTAAACGTGCGAATTTCGCGTTTTTACGTTTTCATTTAAAGGATCAAACCAAACTAAAGTTTCGATGGTCGGAACATGTTTTAGGCAAAATATCTGGAAATTGCGGTCTCTAGAACACGTGCAGTTTTTGTGCAGATTTTCAGCTTTGACTGCTTACTGTGCCCGTAATTTTAATCCGATTGTTGAAATTTTGGTCTTATCTTATAGTTGCGTTTGTTTAGTTTGCGTCAAGTGCAAATATGTAGTAATTTGCATGAAAATACTAATTTTTATGACGCTTAGGAGGCATAGACAAGCATTTGTCTAAAATACGTAAATTTCCTTGTCAGACCTCTGGCTTTAATCGTTCACTGTAGCCACAATTTCGATTCGATTATCAAAATTTTGGTCTCATTTTGAAGCTGTCAGTCTGTTGTTTACGTCAAACACAAATTTGTAGTATCTTTCGTAAGAATACTAATTTTTATAAGGTTCCTTATATTTTTGGGGTAGGTTATGGAAACTTTTTCCCTTTACGGCATTGCTGTGGCTTGATTTTTCAACCGATGTGCTATATTTTGGTGTTGATGAATAGATCAGCGTCTGAACTTTCCAAAAAGTATAAATTTGTGGTATGTCGCAAAAGTTTAAGGGCGGGTTTAGTGGCTGAAAGCCAAAAAAATCCCAATTTTTTACGTGTTAACTCCCCAAAACTTTAAATGGCTTTTTCTCCCCTTAAACGTGCGAATTTCGCGTTTTTACGTTTTCATTTAAAGGATCAACCCAAACTAGAGTTTTGATGGTCGGAACATGTTTCAGGCAAAATATCTGGAAATTGCGGTCTCTAGAACACGTGCAGTTTTTGTGCAGATTTTCAGCTTTGACTGCTTACTGTGCCCGTAATTTTAATCCGATTGTTGAAATTTTGGTCTTATCTTATAGTTGCGTTTGTTTAGTTTGCGTCAAGTGCAAATATGTAGTAATTCGCACGAAAATACTAATTTTTATGACGCTTAGGAGGCATAGACATGTATTTGTCTAAAATACGTAAATTTCCTTGTCAGACCTCTGGCTTTAATCGTTCACTGTAGCCACAATTTCGATTCGATTATCAAAATTTTGGTCTCATTTTGTAGCTGTCAGACTGTTGTTTACGTCAAATACAAATTTGTAGTATCTTTCGTAAGAATACTAATTTTTATAAGGTTCCTTATATTTTTGGGGTAGGTTATGGAAACTTTTTCCCTTTACGGCATTGCTGTGGCTTGATTTTTCAACCGATGTGCTATATTTTGGTGTTGATGAATAGATCAGCGTCTGAACTTTCCAAAAAGTATAAATTTGTGGTATGTCGCAAAAGTTTAAGGGCGGGTTTAGTGGCTGAAAGCCAAAAAAATCCCAATTTTTTACGTGTTAACTCCCCAAAACTTTAAATGGCTTTTTCTCCCCTTAAACGTGCGAATTTCGCGTTTTTACGTTTTCATTTAAAGGATCAACCCAAACTAGAGTTTTGATGGTCGGAACATGTTTCAGGCAAAATATCTGGAAATTGCGGTCTCTAGAACACGTGCAGTTTTTGTGCAGATTTTCAGCTTTGACTGCTTACTGTGCCCGTAATTTTAATCCGATTGTTGAAATTTTGGTCTTATCTTATAGTTGCGTTTGTTTAGTTTGCGTCAAGTGCAAATATGTAGTAATTTGCATGAAAATACTAATTTTTATGACGCTTAGGAGGCATAGACATGTATTTGTCTAAAATACGTAAATTTCCTTGTCAGACCTCTGGCTTTAATCGTTCACTGTAGCCACAACTTCGATTCGATTATCAAAATGTTGGTCTCATTTTGTAGCTGTCAGTCTGTTGTTTACGCCAAATACAAACTTGTAGTATCTTTCGTAAGAATACTAATTTTTATAAGGTTCCTTATATTTTTGGGGGCAGGTTAAGGAGACTTTTTCCCTTTACGGCATTGCTGTGGCTTGATTTTTCAACCGATGTGCTATATTTTGGTGTTGATGAATAGATCAGCGTCTGAGCTTTCCAAAAAGTATAAATTTGTGGTATGTCGCAAAAGTCTAAGGGCGGGTTTAGTGGCTGAAAGCCAAAAAATCCCAATTTTTTACGTGTTAACTCCCCAAAACTTTAAATGGCTTTTTCTCCCCTTAAACGTGCGAATTTCGCGTTTTTACGTTTTCATTTAAAGGATCAAACCAAACTAAAGTTTTGATGGTCGGAACATGTTTTAGGCAAAATATCTGGAAATTGCGGCCTCTAGAACACGTGCAGTTTTTGTGCAGATTTTCAGCTTTGACTGCTTACTGTGCCCGTAATTTTAATCCGATTGTTAAATTTTGGTCTTATCTTATAGTTGCGTTTGTTTAGTTTGCGTCAAATGCAAATATGTAGTAATTTGCATGAAAATACTAATTTTTATGACGCTTAGGAGGCATAGACATGTATTTGTCTAAAATACGTAAATTTCCTTGTCAGACCTCTGGCTTTAATCGTTCACTGTAGCCACAATTTCGATTCGATTATCAAAATTTTGGTCTCATTTTGTAGCTGTCAGTCTGTTGTTTACGTCAAATACAAATTTGTAGTACTTTTCGTAAGAATACTAATTTTTATAAGGTTCCTTATATTTTTGGGGTAGGTTATGGAAACTTTTTCCCTTTACGGCATTGCTGTGGCTTGATTTTTCAACCGATGTGCTATATTTTGATGTTGATGAATAGATCAGCGTCTGAACTTTCCAAAAATTATAAATTTGTGGTATGTCGCAAAAGTTTAAGGGCGGGTTTAGTGGCTGAAAGCCAAAAAAATCCCAATTTTTTACGTGTTAACTCCCCAAAACTTTAAATGGCTTTTTCTCCCCTTAAACGTGCGAATTTCGCGTTTTTACGTTTTCATTTAAACGATCAACCCAAACTAGAGTTTTGATGGTCGGAACATGTTTTAGGCAAAATATCTGGAAATTGCGGTCTCTAGAACACGTGCAGTTTTTGTGCAGATTTTCAGCTTTGACTGCTTACTGTGCCCGTAATTTTAATCCGATTGTTGAAATTTTGGTCTTATCTTATAGTTGCGTTTGTTTAGTTTGCGTCAAGTGCAAATATGTAGTAATTTGCATGAAAATACTAATTTTTATGACGCTTAGGAGGCATAGACATGTATTTGTCTAAAATACGTAAATTTCCTTGTCAGACCTCTGGCTTTAATCGTTCACTGTAGCCACAATTTCAATTCGATTATCAAAATTTTGGTCTCATTTTGTAGCTGTCAGTCTGTTGTTTACGTCAAATACAAATTTGTAGTATCTTTCGTAAGAATACTAATTTTTATAAGGTTCCTTATATTTTTGGGGTAGGTTATGGAAACTTTTTCCCTTTACGGCATTGCTGTGGCTTGATTTTTCAACCGATGTGCTATATTTTGGTGTTGATGAATAGATCAGCGTCTGAACTTTCCAAAAAGTATAAATTTGTGGTATGTCGCAAAAGTTTAAGGGCGGGTTTAGTGGCTGAAAGCCAAAAAAATCCCAATTTTTTACGTGTTAACTCCCCAAAACTTTAAATGGCTTTTTCTCCCCTTAAACGTGCGAATTTCGCGTTTTTACGTTTTCATTTAAAGGATCAACCCAAACTAGAGTTTTGATGGTCGGAACATGTTTTAGGCAAAATATCTGGAAATTGCGGTCTCTAGAACACGTGCAGTTTTTGTGCAGATTTTCAGCTTTGACTGCTTACTGTGCCCGTAATTTTAATCCGATTGTTGAAATTTTGGTCTTATCTTATAGTTGCGTTTGTTTAGTTTGCGTCAAGTGCAAATATGTAGTAATTTGCATGAAAATACTAATTTTTATGACGCTTAGGAGGCATAGACATGTATTTGTCTAAAATACGTAAATTTCCTTGTCAGACCTCTGGCTTTAATTGTTCACTGTAGCCACAATTTCGATTCGATTATCAAAATTTTGGTCTCATTTTGTAGCTGTCAGTCTGTTGTTTACGCCAAATACAAATTTGTAGTACTTTTCGTAAGAATACTAATTTTTATAAGGTTCCTTATATTTTTGGGGGAAGGTTAAGGAGACTTTTTCCCTTTACGGCATTGCTGTGGCTTGATTTTTCAACCGATGTGCTATATTTTGGTGTTGATGAATAGATCAGCGTCTGAACTTTCCAAAAAGTATAAATTTGTGGTATGTCGCAAAAGTTTAAGGGCGGGTTTAGTGGCTGAAAGCCAAAAAAATCCCAATTTTTTACGTGTTAACTCCCCAAAACTTTAAATGGCTTTTTCTCCCCTTAAACGTGCGAATTTCGCGTTTTTACGTTTTCATTTAAAGGATCAACCCAAACTAGAGTTTTGATGGTCGGAACATGTTTCAGGCAAAATATCTGGAAATTGCGGTCTCTAGAACACGTGCAGTTTTTGTGCAGATTTTCAGCTTTGACTGCTTACTGTGCCCGTAATTTTAATCCGATTGTTGAAATTTTGGTCTTATCTTATAGTTGCGTTTGTTTAGTTTGCGTCAAGTGCAAATATGTAGTAATTTGCATGAAAATACTAATTTTTATGACGCTTAGGAGGCATAGACATGTATTTGTCTAAAATACGTAAATTTCCTTGTCAGACCTCTGGCTTTAATCGTTCACTGTAGCCACAATTTCGATTCGATTATCAAAATTTTGGTCTCATTTTGTAGCTGTCAGTCTGTTGTTTACGCCAAATACAAATTTGTAGTATCTTTCGTAAGAATATTAATTTTTATAAGGTTCCTTATATTTTTGGGGGCAGGTTAAGGAGACTTTTTCCCTTTACGGCATTGCTGTGGCTTGATTTTTCAACCGATGTGCTATATTTTGGTGTTGATGAATAGATCAGCGTCTGAGCTTTCCAAAAAGTATAAATTTGTGGTATGTCGCAAAAGTCTAAGGGCGGGTTTAGTGGCTGAAAGCCAAAAAAATCCCAATTTTTTACGTGTTAACTCCCCAAAACTTTAAATGGCTTTTTCTTCCCTTAAACGTGCGAATTTCGCGTTTTTACGTTTTCATTTAAAGGATCAAACCAAACTAAAGTTTTGATGGTCGGAACATGTTTTAGGCAAAATATCTGGAAATTGCGGTCTCTAGAACACGTGCAGTTTTTGTGCAGATTTTCAGCTTTGACTGCTTACTGTGCCCGTAATTTTAATCCGATTGTTGAAATTTTGGTCTTATCTTATAGTTGCGTTTGTTTAGTTTGCGTCAAGTGCAAATATGTAGTAATTTGCATGAAAATACTAATTTTTATGACGCTTAGGAGGCATAGACATGTATTTGTCTAAAATACGTAAATTTCCTTGTCAGACCTCTGGCTTTAATCGTTCACTGTAGCCACAATTTCGATTCGATTATCAAAATTTTGGTCTCATTTTGAAGCTGTCAGTCTGTTGTTTACGTCAAATACAAATTTGTAGTATCTTTCGTAAGAATACTAATTTTTATAAGGTTCCTTATATTTTTGGGGTAGGTTATGAAAACTTTTTCCCTTTACGGCATTGCTGTGGCTTGATTTTTCAACCGATGTGCTATATTTTGGTGTTGATGAATAGATCAGCGTCTGACTTTTCCAAACAATATAAATTTGTGGTATGTCGCAAAAGTCTAAGGGCGGGTTTAGTGGCTGAAAGCCAAAAAAATCCCAATTTTTTACGTGTTAACTCCCCAAAACTTTAAATGGCTTTTTCTTCCCTTAAACGTGCGAATTTCGCGTTTTTACGTTTTCATTTAAAGGATCAAACCAAACTAAAGTTTTGATGGTCGGAACATGTTTTAGGCAAAATATCTGGAAATTGCGGTCTCTAGAACACGTGCAGTTTTTGTGCAGATTTTCAGCTTTGACTGCTTACTGTGCCCGTAATTTTAATCCGATTGTTGAAATTTTGGTCTTATCTTATAGTTGCGTTTGTTTAGTTTGCGTCAAGTGCAAATATGTAGTAATTTGCATGAAAATACTAATTTTTATGACGCTTAGGAGGCATAGACATGTATTTGTTTAAAATACGTAAATTTCCTTGTCAGACCTCTGGCTTTAATCGTTCACTGTAGCCACAATTTCGATTCGATTATCAAAATGTTGGTCTCATTTTATAGCTGTCAGTCTGTTGTTTACGTCAAATACAAATTTGTAGTACTTTTCGTAAGAATACTAATTTTTATAAGGTTCCTTATATTTTTGGGGTAGGTTATGGAAACTTTTTCCCTTTACGGCATTGCTGTGGCTTGATTTTTCAACCGATGTGCTATATTTTGGTGTTGATGAATAGATCAGCGTCTGAACTTTCCAAAAAGTATAAATTTGTGGTATGTCGCAAAAGTTTAAGGGCGGGTTTAGTGGCTGAAAGCCAAAAAAATCCCAATTTTTTACGTGTTAACTCCCCAAAACTTTAAATGGCTTTTTCTCCCCTTAAACGTGCGAATTTCGCGTTTTTACGTTTTCATTTAAACGATCAACCCAAACTAGAGTTTTGATGGTCGGAACATGTTTTAGGCAAAATATCTGGAAATTGCGGTCTCTAGAACACGTGCAGTTTTTGTGCAGATTTTCAGCTTTGACTGCTTACTGTGCCCGTAATTTTAATCCGATTGTTGAAATTTTGGTCTTATCTTATAGTTGCGTTTGTTTAGTTTGCGTCAAGTGCAAATATGTAGTAATTTGCATGAAAATACTAATTTTTATGACGCTTAGGAGGCATAGACATGCATTTGTCTAAAATACGTAAATTTCCTTGTCAGACCTCTGGCTTTAATCGTTCACTGTAGCCACAATTTCGATTCGATTATCAAAATTTTGGTCTCATTTTGAAGCTGTCAGTCTGTTGTTTACGCCAAATACAAATTTGTAGTATCTTTCGTAAGAATACTAATTTTTATAAGGTTCCTTATATTTTTGGGGTAGGTTATGGAAACTTTTTCCCTTTACGGCATTGCTGTGGCTTGATTTTTCAACCGATGTGCTAAATTTTGGTGTTGATGAATAGATCAGCGTCTGAACTTTCCAAAAAGTATAAATTTGTGGTATGTCGCAAAAGTTTAAGGGCGGGTTTAGTGGCTGAAAGCCAAAAAAATCCCAATTTTTTACGTGTTAACTCCCCAAAACTTTAAATGGCTTTTTCTCCCCTTAAACGTGCGAATTTCGCGTTTTTACGTTTTCATTTAAACGATCAACCCAAACTAGAGTTTTGATGGTCGGAACATGTTTTAGGCAAAATATCTGGAAATTGCGGTCTCTAGAACACGTGCAGTTTTTGTGCAGATTTTCAGCTTTGACTGCTTACTGTGCCCGTAATTTTAATCCGATTGTTGAAATTTTGGTCTTATCTTATAGTTGCGTTTGTTTAGTTTGCGTCAAGTGCAAATATGTAGTAATTTGCATGAAAATACTAATTTTTATGACGCTTAGGAGGCATAGACATGTATTTGTCTAAAATACGTAAATTTCCTTGTCAGACCTCTGGCTTTAATCGTTCACTGTAGCCACAATTTCGATTCGATTATCAAAATTTTGGTCTCATTTTGTAGCTGTCAGTCTGTTGTTTACGTCAAATACAAATTTGTAGTATCTTTCGTAAGAATACTAATTTTTATAAGGTTCCTTATATTTTTGGGGTAGGTTATGGAAACTTTTTCCCTTTACGGCATTGCTGGATTGATTTTTCAACCGATGTGCTATATTTTGATGTTGATGAATAGATCAGCGTCTGAACTTTCCAAAAAGTATAAATTTGTGGTATGTCGCAAAAGTTTAAGGGCGGGTTTAGTGGCTGAAAGCCAAAAAAATCCCAATTTTTTACGTGTTAACTCCCCAAAACTTTAAATGGCTTTTTCTCTTTTTCTCCTTAAAACGTGCGATTTTCGCGTTTTTTACGTTTTCATTAAAGTATCAACCCAAACTAGAGTTTTGATGGTCGGAACATGTTTCAGGCAAAATATCTGGAAATTGCGGTCTCTAGAACACGTGCAGTTTTTGTGCAGATTTTCAGCTTTGACTGCTTACTGTGCCCGTAATTTTAATCCGATTGTTGAAATTTTGGTCTTATCTTATAGTTGCGTTTGTTTAGTTTGCGTCAAGTGCAAATATGTAGTAATTTGCATGAAAATACTAATTTTTATGACGCTTAGGATGCATAGACATGTATTTGTCTTAAAATACGTAAATTTCCTTGTCAGACCTCTGGCTTTAATCGTTCACTGTAGCCACAATTTCAATTCGATTATCAAATTTTGGTCTCATTTTGAAGCTGTCAGTCTGTTGTTTACGTCAAATACAAATTTGTAGTATCTTTCGTAGAATACTAATTTTTATAAGGTTCCTTATAATTTTGGGGTAGGTTATGGAAACTTTTTCCCTTTACGGCATTGCTGTGGCTTGATTTTTCAACCGATGTGCTAAATTTTGGTGTTGATGAATAGATCAGCGTCTGAACTTTCCAAAAAGTATAAATTTGTGGTATGTCGCAAAAGTTTAAGGGCGGGTTTAGTGGCTGAAAGCCAAAAAAATCCCAATTTTTTACGTGTTAACTCCCCAAAACTTTAAATGGCTTTTTCTCCCCTTAAACGTGCGAATTTCGCGTTTTTACGTTTTCATTTAAAGGATCAACCCAAACTAGAGTTTTGATGGTCGGAACATGTTTTAGGCAAAATATCTGGAAATTGCGGTCTCTAGAACACGTGCAGTTTTGTGCAGATTTTCAGCTTTGACTGCTTACTGTGCCCGTAATTTTAATCCGATTGTTGAAATTTTGGTCTTATCTATAGTTGCGTTTGTTTAGTTTGCGTCAAGTGCAAATATGTAGTAATTTGCATGAAAATACTAATTTTTATGACGCTTAGGAGGCATAGACATGTATTTGTCTAAAATACGTAAATTTCCTTGTCAGACCTCTGGCTTTAATCGTTCACTGTAGCCACAATTTCGATTCGATTATCAAAATTTTGGTCTCATTTTGTAGCTGTCAGTCTGTTGTTTACGTCAAATACAAATTTGTAGTATCTTTCGTAAGAATACTATTTTATAAGGTTCCTTATATTTTTGGGGTAGGTTATGGAAACTTTTTCCCTTTACGGCATTGCTGTGGCTTGATTTTTCAACCGATGTGCTATATTTTGGTGTTGATGAATAGATCAGCGTCTGAACTTTCCAAAAGTATAAATTGTGGTATGTCGCAAAAGTTTAAGGGCGGGTTTAGTGGCTGAAAGCCAAAAAAATCCCAATTTTTTACGTGTTAACTCCCCAAAACTTTAAAATGGCTTTTTCTCCCCTTAAACGTGCGAATTTCGCGTTTTTACGTTTTCATTTAAAGGATCAACCCAAACTAGAGTTTGATGGTCGGAACATGTTTCAGGCAAAATATCTGGAAATTGCGGTCTCTAGAACACGTGCAGTTTTGTGCAGATTTTCAGCTTTGACTGCTTACTGTGCCCGTAATTTTAATCCGATTGTTGAAATTTTGGTCTTATCTTATAGTTGCGTTTGTTTAGGTTTGCGTCAGTGCAAATATGTAGTAATTTGCATGAAATACTAATTTTTATGACGCTTAGGAGGCAAAGACATGTATTTGTCTAAAATACGTAAATTTCCTTGTCAGACCTCTGGCTTTAATCGTTTCACTGTAGCCACAATTTCGATTCGATTATCAAAATTTGGTCTCATTTTGTAGCTGTCAGTCTGTTGTTTAAAGCCAAATACAAATTTGTAGTATCTTTCGTAAGAATACTAATTTTTATAAGGTTCCTTATATTTTTGGGGCAGGTTAAGGAGACTTTTTCCCTTTACGGCATTGCTGTGGCTTGATTTTTCAACCGATGTGCTATATTTTGGTGTTGATGAATAGATCAGCGTCTGAGCTTTCCAAAAAGTATAAATTTGTGGTATGTCGCAAAAGTCTAAGGGCGGGTTTAGTGGCTGAAAGCCAAAAAAATCCCAATTTTTTACGTGTTAACTCCCCAAAACTTTAAATGGCTTTTTCTCCCCTTAAGCGTGCGAATTTCGCGTTTTACGTTTTCATTTGAAGGATCAAACCAAACTAAAGTTTTGATGGTCGGAACATGTTTTAGGCAAAATATCTGGAAATTGCGGTCTCTAGAACACGTGCAGTTTTTGTGCAGATTTCAGCTTTGACTGCTTACTGTGCCGTAATTTTAATCCGATTGTTGAAATTTTGGTCTTATCTTATAGTTGCGTTTGTTTAGTTTGCGTCAAGTGCAAATATGTAGTAATTTGGCATGAAAATACTAATTTTTATGACGCTTAGGAGGCATAGACATGTATTTGTCTAAAATACGTAAATTTCCTTGTCAGACCTCTGGCTTTAATCGTTCACTGTAGCCACAATTTCGATTCGATTATCAAAATTTTGGTCTCATTTTGAAGCTGTCAGTCTGTTGTTTACGTCAAATACAAATTTGTAGTATCTTTCGTAAGAATACTAATTTTTATAAGGTTCCTTATATTTTTGGGGTAGGTTATGGAAACTTTTTCCCTTCACGGCATTGCTGTGGCTTGATTTTTCAACCGATGTGCTATATTTTGGTGTTGATGAATAGATCAGCGTCTGAACTTTCCAAAAATATAAATTTGTGGTATGTCGCAAAAGTTTAAGGCGGGTTTAGTGGCTGAAAGCCAAAAAAAATCCCAATTTTTTACGTGTTAACTCCCCAAAACTTTAAATGGCTTTTTCTCCCCTTAAACGTGCGAATTTCGCGTTTTTACGTTTTTCATTAAAGGATCAACCCAAACTAGAGTTTTGATGGTCGGAAACATGTTTCAGGCAAAAATATCTGGAAATTGCGGTCTCTAGAAACACGTGCAGTTTTTGTGCAGATTTTCAGCTTTGACTGCTTACTGTGCCCGTAATTTTATCCGATTGTTGAAATTTGGTCTTATCTTATAGTTGCGTTTGTTTAGTTTGCGTCAAGTGCAAATATGTAGTAATTTGCATGAAAATACTAATTTTTATGACGCTTAGGAGGCATAGACATGTATTTGTCTAAAATACGTAAATTTCCTTGTCAGACCTCTGGCTTTAATCGTTCACTGTAGCCACAATTTCGATTCGATTATCAAAATTTTGGTCTCATTTTGTAGCTGTCAGTCTGTTGTTTACGTCAAATACAAATTCGTAGTATCTTTCGTAAGAATACTAATTTTTATAAGGTTCCTTATATTTTTGGGGTAGGTTATGGAAACTTTTTCCCTTTACGGCATTGCTGTGGCTTGATTTTTCAACCGATGTGCTATATTTTGGTGTTGATGAATAGATCAGCGTCTGAACTTTCCAAAAAGTATAAATTTGTGGTATGTCGCAAAAGTTTAAGGGCGGGTTTAGTGGCTGAAAGCCAAAAAAATCCCAATTTTTTACGTGTTAACTCCCCAAAACTTTAAATGGCTTTTTCTCCCCTTAAACGTGCGAATTTCGCGTTTTTACGTTTTCATTTAAAGGATCAACCCAAACTAGAGTTTTGATGGTCGGAACATGTTTCAGGCAAAATATCTGGAAATTGCGGTCTCTAGAACACGTGCAGTTTTTGTGCAGATTTTCAGCTTTGACTGCTTACTGTGCCCGTAATTTTAATCCGATTGTTGAAATTTTGGTCTTATCTTATAGTTGCGTTTGTTTAGTTTGCGTCAAGTGCAAATATGTAGTAATTTGCATGAAAATACTAATTTTTATGACGCTTAGGAGGCATAGACATGTATTTGTCTAAAATACGTAAATTTCCTTGTCAGACCTCTGGCTTTAATCGTTCACTGTAGCCACAATTTCGATTCGATTATCAAAATTTTGGTCTCATTTTGTAGCTGTCAGTCTGTTGTTTAAGCCAAATACAAATTTGTAGTATCTTTCGTAAGAATACTAATTTTTATAAGGTTCCTTATATTTTTGGGGGCAGGTTAAGGAGACTTTTTCCCTTTACGGCATTGCTGTGGCTTGATTTTTCAACCGATGTGCTATATTTTGGTGTTGATGAATAGATCAGCGTCTGAGCTTTCCAAAAAGTATAAATTTGTGGTATGTCGCAAAAGTCTAAGGGCGGGTTTAGTGGCTGAAAGCCAAAAAAATCCCAATTTTTTACGTGTTAACTCCCCAAAACTTTAAATGGCTTTTTCTCCCCTTAAGCGTGCGAATTTCGCGTTTTTACGTTTTCATTTGAAGGATCAAACCAAACTAAAGTTTTGATGGTCGGAACATGTTTTAGGCAAAATATCTGGAAATTGCGGTCTCTAGAACACGTGCAGTTTTTGTGCAGATTTTCAGCTTTGACTGCTTACTGTGCCCGTAATTTTAATCCGATTGTTGAAATTTTGGTCTTATCTTATAGTTGCGTTTGTTTAGTTTGCGTCAAGTGCAAATATGTAGTAATTTGCATGAAAATACTAATTTTTATGACGCTTAGGAGGCATAGACATGTATTTGTCTAAAATACGTAAATTTCCTTGTCAGACCTCTGGCTTTAATCGTTCACTGTAGCCACAATTTCGATTCGATTATCAAAATTTTGGTCTCATTTTGTAGCTGTCAGTCTGTTGTTTACGTCAAATACAAATTTTTAGTACTTTTCGTAAGAATACTAATTTTTATAAGGTTCCTTATATTTTTGGGGTAGGTTATGGAAACTTTTTCCCTTTACGGCATTGCTGTGGCTTGACTTTTCAACCGATGTGCTATATTTTGGTGTTGATGAATAGATCAGCGTCTGAACTTTCCAAAAAGTATAAATTTGTGGTATGTAGCAAAAGTTTAAGGGTGGGTTTAGTGGCAAAAAGCCAAAAAAATCCCAATTTTTTACGTGTTAACTCCCCAAAACTTTAAATGGCTTTTTCTCCCCTTAAACGTGCGAATTTCGCGTTTTTACGTTTTCATTTGAACGATCAACCCAAACTAGAATTTTGATGGTCGGAACATGTTTTAGGCAAAATATCTGGAAATTGCGGTCTCTAGAACACGTGCAGTTTTTGTGCAGATTTTCAGCTTTGACTGCTTACTGTGCCCGTAATTTTAATCCGATTGTTGAAATTTTGGTCTTATCTTATAGTTGCGTTTGTTTAGTTTGCGTCAAGTGCAAATATGTAGTAATTTGCATGAAAATACTAATTTTTATGACGCTTAGGAGGCATAGACATGCATTTGTCTAAAATACGTAAATTTCCTTGTCAGACCTCTGGCTTTAATCGTTCACTGTAGCCACAATTTCGATTCGATTATCAAAATTTTGGTCTCATTTTGAAGCTGTCAGTCTGTTGTTTACGTCAAATACAAATTTGTAGTATCTTTCGTAAGAATACTAATTTTTATAAGGTTCCTTATATTTTTGGGGTAGGTTATGGAAACTTTTTCCCTTTACGGCATTGCTGTGGCTTGATTTTTCAACCGATGTGCTATATTTTGGTGTTGATGAATAGATCAGCGTCTGAACTTTCCAAAAAGTATAAATTTGTGGTATGTCGCAAAAGTTTAAGGGCGGGTTTAGTGGCTGAAAGCCAAAAAAAATCCCAATTTTTTACGTGTTAACTCCCCAAAACTTTAAATGGCTTTTTCTCCCCTTAAACGTGCGAATTTCGCGTTTTTACGTTTTCATTTAAACGATCAACCCAAACTAGAGTTTTGATGGTCGGAACATGTTTTAGGCAAAATATCTGGAAATTGCGGTCTCTAGAACACGTGCAGTTTTTGTGCAGATTTTCAGCTTTGACTGCTTACTGTGCCCGTAATTTTAATCCGATTGTTGAAATTTTGGTCTTATCTTATAGTTGCGTTTGTTTAGTTTGCGTCAAGTGCAAATATGTAGTAATTTGCATGAAAATACTAATTTTTATGACGCTTAGGAGGCAAAGACATGTATTTGTCTAAAATACGTAAATTTCCTTGTCAGACCTCTGGCTTTAATCGTTCACTGTAGCCACAATTTCGATTCGATTATCAAAATTTTGGTCTCATTTTGTAGCTGTCAATCTGTTGTTTACGTCAAATACAAATTTGTAGTATCTTTCGTAAGAATACTAATTTTTATAAGGTTCCTTATATTTTTGGGGTAGGTTATGGAAACTTTTTCCCTTTACGGCATTGCTGTGGCTTGATTTTTCAACCGATGTGCTATATTTTGGTGTTGATGAATAGATCAGCGTCTGAACTTTCCAAAAAGTATAAATTTGTGGTATGTCGCAAAAGTTTAAGGGCGGGTTTAGTGGCTGAAAGCCAAAAAAATCCCAATTTTTTACGTGTTAACTCCCCAAAACTTTAAATGGCTTTTTCTCCCCTTAAACGTGCGAATTTCGCGTTTTTACGTTTTCATTTAAAGGATCAACCCAAACTAGAGTTTTGATGGTCGGAACATGTTTCAGGCAAAATATCTGGAAATTGCGGTCTCTAGAACACGTGCAGTTTTTGTGCAGATTTTCAGCTTTGACTGCTTACTGTGCCCGTAATTTTAATCCGATTGTTGAAATTTTGGTCTTATCTTATAGTTGCGTTTGTTTAGTTTGCGTCAAGTGCAAATATGTAGTAATTTGCATGAAAATACTAATTTTTATGACGCTTAGGAGGCATAGACATGCATTTGTCTAAAATACGTAAATTTCCTTGTCAGACCTCGGCTTTAATCGTTCACTGTAGCCACAATTTCGATTCGATTATCAAAATTTTGGTCTCACTTTAAAGCTGTCAGTCTGTTGTTTACGTCAAATACAAATTTGTAGTATCTTTCGTAAGAATACTAGTTTTTATAAGGTTCCTTATATTTTTGGGGGCAGGTTAAGGAGACTTTTTCCCTTTACGGCATTGCTGTGGCTTGATTTTTCAACCGATGTGCTTTATTTTGGTGTTGATGAATAGATCAGCGTCTGAGCTTTCCAAAAAGTATAAATTTGTGGTATGTCGCAAAAGTTTAAGGGCGGGTTTAGTGGCTGAAAGCCAAAAAAATCCCAATTTTTTACGTGTTAACTCCCCAAAACTTTAAATGGCTTTTTCTCCCCTTAAACGTGCGAATTTCGCGTTTTTACGTTTTCATTTAAAGGATCAAACCAAACTAAAGTTTTGATGGTCGGAACATGTTTTAGGCAAAATATCTGGAAATTGCGGTCTCTAGAACACGTGCAGTTTTTGTGCAGATTTTCAGCTTTGACTGCTTACTGTGCCCGTAATTTTAATCCGATTGTTGAAATTTTGGTCTTATCTTATAGTTGCGTTTGTTTAGTTTGCGTCAAGTGCAAATATGTAGTAATTTGCATGAAAATACTAATTTTTATGACGCTTAGGAGGCATAGACATGTATTTGTCTAAAATACGTAAATTTCCTTGTCAGACCTCTGGCTTTAATCGTTCACTGTAGCCACAATTTCGATTCGATTATCAAAATTGTGGTCTCATTTTGTAGCTGTCAGTCTGTTGTTTACGTCAAATACAAATTTGTAGTACTTTTCGTAAGAATACTAATTTTTATAAGGTTCCTTATATTTTTGGGGTAGGTTATGGAAACTTTTTCCCTTTACGGCATTGCTGTGGCTTGATTTTTCAACCGATGTGCTATATTTTGATGTTGATGAATAGATCAGCGTCTGATCTTTCCAAAAAGTATAAATTTGTGGTATGTCGCAAAAGTTTAAGGGCGGGTTTAGTGGCTGAAAGCCAAAAAAATCCCAATTTTTTACGTGTTAACTCCCCAAAACTTTAAATGGCTTTTTCTCCCCTTAAACGTGCGAATTTCGCGTTTTTACGTTTTCATTTGAAGGATCAACCCAAACTAGAGTTTTGATGGTCGGAACATGTTTTAGGCAAAATATCTGGAAATTGCGGTCTCTAGAACACGTGCAGTTTTTGTGCAGATTTTCAGCTTTGACTGCTTACTGTGCCCGTAATTTAATCCGATTGTTGAAATTTTGGTCTTATCTTATAGTTGCGTTTGTTTAGTTTGCGTCAAGTGCAAATATGTAGTAATTTGCATGAAAATACTAATTTTTATGACGCTTAGGAGGCATAGACATGCATTTGTCTAAAATACGTAAATTTCCTTGTCAGACCTCGGCTTTAATCGTTCACTGTAGCCACAATTTCGATTCGATTATCAAAGTTTTGGTCTCACTTTAAAGCTGTCAGTCTGTTGTTTACGTCAAATACAAATTTGTAGTATCTTTCGTAAGAATACTAATTTTTATAAGGTTCCTTATATTTTTGGGGTAGGTTATGGAAACTTTTTCCCTTTACGGCATTGCTGTGGCTTGATTTTTCAACCGATGTGCTATATTTTGGTGTTGATGAATAGATCAGCGTCTGAACTTTCCAAAAAGTATAAATTTGTGGTATGTCGCAAAAGTTTAAGGGCGGGTTTAGTGGCTGAAAGCCAAAAAAATCCCAATTTTTTACGTGTTAACTCCCCAAAACTTTAAATGGCTTTTTCTCCCCTTAAACGTGCGAATTTCGCGTTTTTACGTTTTCATTTAAAGGATCAACCCAAACTAGAGTTTTGATGGTCGGAACATGTTTCAGGCAAAATATCTGGAAATTGCGGTCTCTAGAACACGTGCAGTTTTTGTGCAGATTTTCAGCTTTGACTGCTTACTGTGCCCGTAATTTTAATCCGATTGTTGAAATTTTGGTCTTATCTTATAGTTGCGTTTGTTTAGTTTGCGTCAAGTGCAAATATGTAGTAATTTGCATGAAAATACTAATTTTTATGACGCTTAGGAGGCATAGACATGTATTTGTCTAAAATACGTAAATTTCCTTGTCAGACCTCTGGCTTTAATCGTTCACTGTAGCCACAATTTCGATTCGATTATCAAAATTTTGGTCTCATTTTGTAGCTGTCAGTCTGTTGTTTACGCCAAATACAAATTTGTAGTATCTTTCGTAAGAATACTAATTTTTATAAGGTTCCTTATATTTTTGGGGGCAGGTTAAGGAGACTTTTTCCCTTTACGGCATTGCTGTGGCTTGATTTTTCAACCGATGTGCTTTATTTTGGTGTTGATGAATAGATCAGCGTCTGAGCTTTCCAAAAAGTATAAATTTGTGGTATGTCGCAAAAGTTTAAGGGCGGGTTTAGTGGCTGAAAGCCAAAAAAATCCCAATTTTTTACGTGTTAACTCCCCAAAACTTTAAATGGCTTTTTCTCCCCTTAAACGTGCGAATTTCGCGTTTTTACGTTTTCATTTAAACGATCAACCCAAACTAGAGTTTTGATGGTCGGAACATGTTTTAGGCAAAATATCTGGAAATTGCGGTCTCTAGAACACGTGCAGTTTTTGTGCAGATTTTCAGCTTTGACTGCTTACTGTGCCCGTAATTTTAATCCGATTGTTGAAATTTTGGTCTTATCTTATAGTTGCGTTTGTTTAGTTTGCGTCAAGTGCAAATATGTAGTAATTTGCATGAAAATACTAATTTTTATGACGCTTAGGAGGCATAGACATGTATTTGTCTAAAATACGTAAATTTCCTTGTCAGACCTCTGGCTTTAATCGTTCACTGTAGCCACAATTTCGATTCGATTATCAAAATTGTGGTCTCATTTTGTAGCTGTCAGTCTGTTGTTTACGTCAAATACAAATTTGTAGTACTTTTCGTAAGAATACTAATTTTTATAAGGTTCCTTATATTTTTGGGGTAGGTTATGGAAACTTTTTCCCTTTACGGCATTGCTGTGGCTTGATTTTTCAACCGATGTGCTATATTTTGATGTTGATGAATAGATCAGCGTCTGAACTTTCCAAAAAGTATAAATTTGTGGTATGTCGCAAAAGTTTAAGGGCGGGTTTAGTGGCTGAAAGCCAAAAAAATCCCAATTTTTTACGTGTTAACTCCCCAAAACTTTAAATGGCTTTTTCTCCCCTTAAACGTGCGAATTTCGCGTTTTTACGTTTTCATTTAAACGATCAACCCAAACTAGAGTTTTGATGGTCGGAACATGTTTTAGGCAAAATATCTGGAAATTGCGGTCTCTAGAACACGTGCAGTTTTTGTGCAGATTTTCAGCTTTGACTGCTTACTGTGCCCGTAATTTTAATCCGATTGTTGAAATTTTGGTCTTATCTTATAGTTGCGTTTGTTTAGTTTGCGTCAAGTGCAAATATGTAGTAATTTGCATGAAAATACTAATTTTTATGACGCTTAGGAGGCATAGACATGCATTTGTCTAAAATACGTAAATTTCCTTGTCAGACCTCGGCTTTAATCGTTCACTGTAGCCACAATTTCGATTCGGTTATCAAAATTTTGGTCTCATTTTGTAGCTGTCAGTCTGTTGTTTACGTCAAATACAAATTCGTAGTATCTTTCGTAAGAATACTAATTTTTATAAGGTTCCTTATATTTTTGGGGTAGGTTATGAAAACTTTTTCCCTTTACGGCATTGCTGTGGCTTGATTTTTCAACCGATGTGCTATATTTTGGTGTTGATGAATAGATCAGCGTCTGACTTTTCCAAAAAATATAAATTTGTGGTATGTCGCAAAAGTTTAAGGGCGGGTTTAGTGGCTGAAAGCCAAAAAAATCCCAATTTTTTACGTGTTAACTCCCCCAAAACTTTAAATGGCTTTTTCTCCCCTTAAACGTGCGAATTTCGCGTTTTTACGTTTTCATTTAAACGATCAACCCAAACTAGAGTTTTGATGGTCGGAACATGTTTTAGGCAAAATATCTGGAAATTGCGGTCTCTAGAACACGTGCAGTTTTTGTGCAGATTTTCAGCTTTGACTGCTTACTGTGCCCGTAATTTTAATCCGATTGTTGAAATTTTGGTCTTATCTTATAGTTGCGTTTGTTTAATTTGCGTCAAGTGCAAATATGTAGTAATTTGCATGAAAATACTAATTTTTATGACGCTTAGAGGCATAGACATGTATTTGTCTAAAATACGTAAATTTCCTTGTCAGACCTCTGGCTTTAATCGTTCACTGTAGCCACAATTCGATTCGATTATCAAAATTTTGGTCTCATTTTGTAGCTGTCAGTCTGTTGTTTACGCCAAATACAAATTGTAGTATCTTTCGTAAGAATACTAATTTTCATAAGGTTCCTTATATTTTTGGGGGCAGGTTAAGGAGACTTTTTCCTTTACGGCATTGCTGTGGCTTGACCTTTCAACCGATGTGCTATATTTTGGTGTTGATGAATAAGATCAGCGTCTGAACTTTCAAAAAGTATAAATTTGTGGTATGTCGCAAAAGTTTAAGGGCGGGTTTAGTGGCTGAAAGCCAAAAAAATCCCAATTTTTTACGTGTTAACTCCCCAAAACTTTAAATGGCTTTTTCTCCCCTTAAACGTGCGAATTTCGCGTTTTTACGTTTTCATTTAAAGGATCAAACCAAACTAAAGTTTTGATGGTCGGAACATGTTTTAGGCAAAATATCTGGAAATTGCGGTCTCTAGAACACGTGCAGTTTTTGTGCAGATTTTCAGCTTTGACTGCTTACTGTGCCCGTAATTTTAATCCGATTGTTGAAATTTTGGTCTTATCTTATAGTTGCGTTTGTTTAGTTTGCGTCAAGTGCAAATATGTAGTAATTTGCATGAAAATACTAATTTTTATGACGCTTAGGAGGCATAGACATGTATTTGTCTAAAATACGTAAATTTCCTTGTCAAGACCTCTGGCTTTAATCGTTCACTGTAGCCACAATTTCGATTCGATTATCAAAATTTTGGTCTCATTTTGTAGCTGTCAGGTCTGTTGTTTACGTCAAATACAAATTTGTAGTACTTTTCGTAAGAATACTAATTTTTATAAGGTTCCTTATATTTTTGGGGGCAGGTTAAGGAGACTTTTTCCCTTTACGGCATTGCTGTGGCCTTGATTTTTCAACCGATGTGCTATATTTTGATGTTGATGAATAGATCAGCGTCTGAACTTTCCAAAAAGTATAAATTTGTGGTATGTCGCAAAAGTTTAAGGGCGGGTTTAGTGGCTGAAAGCCAAAAAAATCCCAATTTTTTTACGTGTTAACTCCCCAAAACTTTAAATGGCTTTTTTCTCCCCTTAAACGTGCGAATTTCGCGTTTTTACGTTTTCATTTAAACGATCAACCCAAACTAGAGTTTTGATGGTCGGAACATGTTTTAGGCAAAATATCTGGAAATTGCGGTCTCTAGAACACGTGCAGTTTTTGTGCAGATTTTCAGCTTTGACTGCTTACTGTGCCCGTAATTTTAATCCGATTGTTGAAATTTTGGTCTTATCTTATAGTTGCGTTTGTTTAGTTTGCGTCAAGTGCAAATATGTAGTAATTTGCATGAAAATACTAATTTTTATGACGCTTAGGAGGCATAGACATGTATTTGTCTAAAATACGTAAATTTCCTTGTCAGACCTCTGGCTTTAATCGTTCACTGTAGCCACAATTTCGATTCGATTATCAAAATTTTGGTCTCATTTTGAAGCTGTCAGTCTGTTGTTTACGTCAAATACAAATTTGTAGTATCTTTCGTAAGAATACTAATTTTTATAAGGTTCCTTATATTTTTGGGGTAGGTTATGGAAACTTTTTCCCTTTACGGCATTGCTGTGGCTGATTTTTCAACCGATGTGCTATATTTTGGTGTTGATGAATAGATCAGCGTCTGACTTTTCCAAAAAATATAAATTTGTGGTATGTCGCAAAAGTTTAAGGGCGGGTTTAGTGGCTGAAAGCCAAAAAATCCCAATTTTTTACGTGTTAACTCCCCAAAACTTTTAATGGCTTTTTCTCCCCTTAAACGTGCGAATTTCGCGTTTTTACGTTTTCATTTAAACGATCAACCCAAACTAGAGTTTTGATGGTCGGAACATGTTTTAGGCAAAATATCTGGAAATTGCGGTCTCTAGAACACGTGCAGTTTTTGTGCAGATTTTCAGCTTTGACTGCTTACTGTGCCCGTAATTTTAATCGATTGTTGAAATTTTGGTCTTATCTTATAGTTGCGTTTGTTTAGTTTGCGTCAAGTGCAAATATGTAGTAATTTGCATGAAAATACTAATTTTTATGACGCTTAGGAGGCATAGACATGTATTTGTCTAAAATACGTAAATTTCCTTGTCAGACCTCTGGCTTTAATCGTTCACTGTAGCCACAATTTCGATTCGATTATCAAAATTTTGGTCTCATTTTGTAGCTGTCAGTCTGTTGTTTACGTCAAATACAAATTTGTAGTATCTTTCGTAAGAATACTAATTTTTATAAGGTTCCTTATATTTTTGGGGTAGGTTATGGAAACTTTTTCCCTTTACGGCATTGCTGTGGCTTGATTTTTCAACCGATGTGCTATATTTTGGTGTTGATGAATAGATCAGCGTCTGAACTTTCCAAAAAAGTATAAATTTGTGGTATGTCGCAAAAGTTTAAGGGCGGGTTTAGTGGCTGAAAGCCAAAAAATCCCAATTTTTTACGTGTTAAACTCCCCAAAACTTCAAATGGCTTTTTCTCCCCTTAAACGTGCGAATTTCGCGTTTTTACGTTTTCATTTAAAGGATCAACCCAAACTAGAGTTTTGATGGTCGGAACATGTTTGAGGCAAAATATCTGGAAATTGCGGTCTCTAGAACACGTGCAGTTTTTGTGCAGATTTTCAGCTTTGACTGCTTACTGTGCCCGTAATTTTAATCCGATTGTTGAAATTTTGGTCTTATCTTATAGTTGCGTTTGTTTAGTTTGCGTCAAGTGCAAATATGTAGTAATTTGCATGAAAATACTAATTTTTATGACGCTTAGGAGGCATAGACATGTATTTGTCTAAAATACGTAAATTTCCTTGTCAGACCTCTGGCTTTAATCGTTCACTGTAGCCACAATTTCGATTCGATTATCAAAATTTTGGTCTCATTTTGTAGCTGTCAGTCTGTTGTTTACGCCAAATACAAATTTGTAGTATCTTTCGTAAGAATACTAATTTTTATAAGGTTCCTTATATTTTTGGGGGCAGGTTAAGGAGACTTTTTCCCTTTACGGCATTGCTGTGGCTTGATATTTCAACCGATGTGCTATATTTTAGTGTTGATGAATAGATCAGCGTCTGAACTTTCCAAAAAGTATAAATTTGTGGTATGTCGCAAAAGTTTAAGGGCGGGTTTATTGGCTGAAAGCCAAAAAAATCCCAATTTTTACGTGTTAACTCCCCAAAACTTTAAATGGCTTTTTCTCCCCTTAAACGTGTGAATTTCGCGTTTTTACGTTTTCATTTAAAGGATCAACCCAAACTAGAGTTTTGATGGTCGGAACATGTTTCAGGCAAAATATCTTGGAAATTGCGGTCTCTAGAACACGTGCAGTTTTTGTGCAGATTTTCAGCTTTGACTGCTTACTGTGCCCGTAATTTTAATCCGATTGTTGAAATTTTGGTCTTATCTTATAGTTGCGTTTGTTTAGTTTGCGTCAAGTGCAAATATGTAGTAATTTGCATGAAAATACTAATTTTTATGACGCTTAGGAGGCATAGACATGTATTTGTCTAAAATACGTAAATTTCCTTGTCAGACCTCTGGCTTTAATCGTTCACTGTAGCCACAATTTCGATTCGATTATCAAAATTTTGGTCTCATTTTGTAGCTGTCAGTCTGTTGTTTACGTCAAATACAAATTTGTAGTATCTTTCGTAAGAATACTAATTTTTATAAGGTTCCTTATATTTTTGGGGTAGGTTATGGAAACTTTTTCCCTTTACGGCATTGCTGTGGCTTGATTTTTCAACCGATGTGCTATATTTTGGTGTTGATGAATAGATCAGCGTCGGAACTTTCCAAAAAGTATAAATTTGTGGTATGTCGCAAAAGTTTAAGGGCGGGTTTAGTGGCTGAAAGCCAAAAAAATCCCAATTTTTTACGTGTTAACTCCCCAAAACTTTAAATGGCTTTTTCTCCCCTTAAACGTGCGAATTTCGCGTTTTTACGTTTTCATTTAAAGGATCAAACCAAACTAAAGTTTTGATGGTCGGAACATGTTTTAGGCAAAATATCTGGAAATTGCGGTCTCTAGAACACGTGCAGTTTTTGTGCAGATTTTCAGCTTTGACTGCTTACTGTGCCCGTAATTTTAATCCGATTGTTGAAATGTTGGTCTTATCTTATAGTTGCGTTTGTTTAGTTTGCGTCAAGTGCAAATATGTAGTAATTTGCATGAAAATACTAATTTTTATGACGCTTAGGAGGCATAGACATGTATTTGTCTAAAATACGTAAATTTCCTTGTCAGACCTCTGGCTTTAATCGTTCACTGTAGCCACAATTTCGATTCGATTATCAAAATTGTGGTCTCATTTTGTAGCTGTCAGTCTGTTGTTTACGTCAAATACAAATTTGTAGTACTTTTCGTAAGAATACTAATTTTTATAAGGTTCCTTATATTTTTGGGGTAGGTTATGGAAACTTTTTCCCTTTACGGCATTGCTGTGGCTTGATTTTTCAACCGATGTGCTATATTTTGATGTTGATGAATAGATCAGCGTCTGAACTTTCCAAAAAGTATAAATTTGTGGTATGTCGCAAAAGTTTAAGGGCGGGTTTAGTGGCTGAAAGCCAAAAAAATCCCAATTTTTTACGTGTTAACTCCCCAAAACTTTAAATGGCTTTTTCTCCCCTTAAACGTGCGAATTTCGCGTTTTTACGTTTTCATTTAAACGATCAACCCAAACTAGAGTTTTGATGGTCGGAACATGTTTTAGGCAAAATATCTGGAAATTGCGGTCTCTAGAACACGTGCAGTTTTTGTGCAGATTTTCAGCTTTGACTGCTTACTGTGCCCGTAATTTTAATCCGATTGTTGAAATTTTGGTCTTATCTTATAGTTGCGTTTGTTTAGTTTGCGTCAAGTGCAAATATGTAGTAATTTGCATGAAAATACTAATTTTTATGACGCTTAGGAGGCATAGACATGCATTTGTCTAAAATACGTAAATTTCCTTGTCAGACCTCTGGCTTTAATCGTTCACTGTAGCCACAATTTCGATTCGATTATCAAAATTTTGGTCTCATTTTGAAGCTGTCAGTCTGTTGTTTACGTCAAATACAAATTTGTAGTATCTTTCGTAAGAATACTAATTTTTATAAGGTTCCTTATATTTTTGGGGTAGGTTATGGAAACTTTTTCCCTTTACGGCATTGCTGTGGCTTGATTTTTCAACCGATGTGCTAAATTTTGGTGTTGATGAATAGATCAGCGTCTGAACTTTCCAAAAAGTATAAATTTGTGGTATGTCGCAAAAGTTTAAGGGCGGGTTTAGTGGCTGAAAGCCAAAAAAATCCCAATTTTTTACGTGTTAACTCCCCAAAACTTTAAATGGCTTTTTCTCCCCTTAAACGTGTGAATTTCGCGTTTTTACGTTTTCATTTAA
The DNA here is from genome assembly GCA_963969285.1 of Odontomyia ornata. NCBI lineage: Eukaryota > Metazoa > Arthropoda > Insecta > Diptera > Stratiomyidae > Odontomyia > Odontomyia ornata. The sequence goes on along the minus strand of OZ017738.1, from coordinate 125,149,883 downwards.
AGGATCAATCCAAACTAGAGTTTTGATGGTCGGAACATGTTTTAGGCAAAATATCTGGAAATTGCGGTCTCTAGAACACGTGCAGTTTTTGTGCAGATTTTCAGCTTTGACTGCTTACTGTGCCCGTAATTTTAATCCGATTGTTGAAATTTTGGTCTTATCTTATAGTTGCGTTTGTTTAGTTTGCGTCAAGTGCAAATATGTAGTAATTTGCATGAAAATACTAATTTTTATGACGCTTAGGAGGCATAGACATGTATTTGTCTAAAATACGTAAATTTCCTTGTCAGACCTCTGGCTTTAATCGTTCACTGTAGCCACAATTTCGATTCGATTATCAAAATTGTGGTCTCATTTTGTAGCTGTCAGTCTGTTGTTTACGTCAAATACAAATTTGTAGTACTTTTCGTAAGAATACTAATTTTTATAAGGTTCCTTATATTTTTGGGGTAGGTTATGGAAACTTTTTCCCTTTACGGCATTGCTGTGGCTTGATTTTTCAACCGATGTGCTATATTTTGATGTTGATGAATAGATCAGCGTCTGAACTTTCCAAAAAGTATAAATTTGTGGTATGTCGCAAAAGTTTAAGGGCGGGTTTAGTGGCTGAAAGCCAAAAAAATCCCAATTTTTTACGTGTTAACTCCCCAAAACTTTAAATGGCTTTTTCTCCCCTTAAACGTGCGAATTTCGCGTTTTTACGTTTTCATTTAAACGATCAACCCAAACTAGAGTTTTGATGGTCGGAACATGTTTTAGGCAAAATATCTGGAAATTGCGGTCTCTAGAACACGTGCAGTTTTTGTGCAGATTTTCAGCTTTGACTGCTTACTGTGCCCGTAATTTTAATCCGATTGTTGAAATTTTGGTCTTATCTTATAGTTGCGTTTGTTTAGTTTGCGTCAAGTGCAAATATGTAGTAATTTGCATGAAAATACTAATTTTTATGACGCTTAGGAGGCATAGACATGCATTTGTCTAAAATACGTAAATTTCCTTGTCAGACCTCTGGCTTTAATCGTTCACTGTAGCCACAATTTCGATTCGATTATCAAAATTTTGGTCTCATTTTGAAGCTGTCAGTCTGTTGTTTACGTCAAATACAAATTTGTAGTATCTTTCGTAAGAATACTAATTTTTATAAGGTTCCTTATATTTTTGGGGTAGGTTATGGAAACTTTTTCCCTTTACGGCATTGCTGTGGCTTGATTTTTCAACCGATGTGCTAAATTTTGGTGTTGATGAATAGATCAGCGTCTGAACTTTCCAAAAAGTATAAATTTGTGGTATGTCGCAAAAGTTTAAGGGCGGGTTTAGTGGCTGAAAGCCAAAAAAATCCCAATTTTTTACGTGTTAACTCCCCAAAACTTTAAATGGCTTTTTCTCCCCTTAAACGTGTGAATTTCGCGTTTTTACGTTTTCATTTAAAGGATCAACCCAAACTAGAGTTTTGATGGTCGGAACATGTTTTAGGCAAAATATCTGGAAATTGCGGTCTCTAGAACACGTGCAGTTTTTGTGCAGATTTTCAGCTTTGACTGCTTACTGTGCCCGTAATTTTAATCCGATTGTTGAAATTTTGGTCTTATCTTATAGTTGCGTTTGTTTAGTTTGCGTCAAGTGCAAATATGTAGTAATTTGCATGAAAATACTAATTTTTATGACGCTTAGGAGGCATAGACATGTATTTGTCTAAAATACGTAAATTTCCTTGTCAGACCTCTGGCTTTAATTGTTCACTGTAGCCACAATTTCGATTCGATTATCAAAATTTTGGTCTCATTTTGTAGCTGTCAGTCTGTTGTTTACGCCAAATACAAATTTGTAGTATCTTTCGTAAGAATACTAATTTTTATAAGGTTCCTTATATTTTTGGGGTAGGTTATGGAAACTTTTTCCCTTTACGGCATTGCTGTGGCTTGATTTTTCAACCGATGTGCTAAATTTTGGTGTTGATGAATAGATCAGCGTCTGAGCTTTCCAAAAAGTATAAATTTGTGGTATGTCGCAAAAGTTTAAGGGCGGGTTTAGTGGCTGAAAGCCAAAAAAATCCCAATTTTTTACGTGTTAACTCCCCAAAACTTTAAATGGCTTTTTCTCCCCTTAAACGTGTGAATTTCGCGTTTTTACGTTTTCATTTAAAGGATCAACCCAAACTAGAGTTTTGATGGTCGGAACATGTTTTAGGCAAAATATCTGGAAATTGCGGTCTCTAGAACACGTGCAGTTTTTGTGCAGATTTTCAGCTTTGACTGCTTACTGTGCCCGTAATTTTAATCCGATTGTTGAAATTTTGGTCTTATCTTATAGTTGCGTTTGTTTAGTTTGCGTCAAGTGCAAATATGTAGTAATTTGCATGAAAATACTAATTTTTATGACGCTTAGGAGGCATAGACATGTATTTGTCTAAAATACGTAAATTTCCTTGTCAGACCTCTGGCTTTAATCGTTCACTGTAGCCACAATTTCGATTCGATTATCAAAATTTTGGTCTCATTTTGTAGCTGTCAGTCTGTTGTTTACGTCAAATACAAATTTGTAGTATCTTTCGTAAGAATACTAATTTTTATAAGGTTCCTTATATTTTTGGGGTAGGTTATGGAAACTTTTTCCCTTTACGGCATTGCTGTGGCTTGATTTTTCAACCGATGTGCTATATTTTGGTGTTGATGAATAGATCAGCGTCTGAACTTTCCAAAAAGTATAAATTTGTGGTATGTCGCAAAAGTTTAAGGGCGGGTTTAGTGGCTGAAAGCCAAAAAAAATCCCAATTTTTTACGTGTTAACTCCCCAAAACTTTAAATGGCTTTTTCTCCCCTTAAACGTGCGAATTTCGCGTTTTTACGTTTTCATTTAAAGGATCAACCCAAACTAGAGTTTTGATGGTCGGAACATGTTTTAGGCAAAATATCTGGAAATTGCGGTCTCTAGAACACGTGCAGTTTTTGTGCAGATTTTCAGCTTTGACTGCTTACTGTGCCCGTAATTTTAATCCGGTTGTTGAAATTTTGGTCTTATCTTATAGTTGCGTTTGTTTAGTTTGCATCAAGTGCAAATATGTAGTAATTTGCATGAAAATACTAATTTTTATGACGCTTAGGAGGCATAGACATGTATTTGTCTAAAATACGTAAATTTCCTTGTCAGACCTCTGGCTTTAATCGTTCACTGTAGCCACAATTTCGATTCGATTATCAAAATTTTGGTCTCATTTTGTAGCTGTCAGTCTGTTGTTTACGCCAAATACAAATTTGTAGTATCTTTCGTAAGAATACTAATTTTTATAAGGTTCCTTATATTTTTGGGGGCAGGTTAAGGAGACTTTTTCCCTTTACGGCATTGCTGTGGCTTGATTTTTCAACCGATGTGCTATATTTTGGTGTTGATGAATAGATCAGCGTCTGAGCTTTCCAAAAAGTATAAATTTGTGGTATGTCGCAAAAGTCTAAGGGCGGGTTTAGTGGCTGAAAGCCAAAAAAATCCCAATTTTTTACGTGTTAACTCCCCAAAACTTTATATGGCTTTTTCTCCCCTTAAGCGTGCGAATTTCGCGTTTTTACGTTTTCATTTGAAGGATCAAACCAAACTAAAGTTTTGATGGTCGGAACATGTTTTAGGCAAAATATCTGGAAATTGCGGTCTCTAGAACACGTGCAGTTTTTGTGCAGATTTTCAGCTTTGACTGCTTACTGTGCCCGTAATTTTAATCCGATTGTTGAAATTTTGGTCTTATCTTATAGTTGCGTTTGTTTAGTTTGCGTCAAGTGCAAATATGTAGTAATTTGCATGACAATACTAATTTCCATGACGCTTAGGAGGCATAGACATGTATTTGTCTAAAATACGTAAATTTCCTTGTCAGACCTCTGGCTTTAATCGTTCACTGTAGCCACAATTTCGATTCGATTATCAAAATTTTGGTCTCATTTTGTAGCTGTCAGTCTGTTGTTTACGTCAAATACAAATTTGTAGTACTTTTCGTAAGAATACTAATTTTTATAAGGTTCCTTATATTTTTGGGGTAGGTTATGGAAACTTTTTCCCTTTACGGCATTGCTGTGGCTTGATTTTTCAACCGATGTGCTATATTTTGATGTTGATGAATAGATCTGCGTCTGAACTTTCCAAAAAGTATAAATTTGTGGTATGTCGCAAAAGTTTAAGGGCGGGTTTAGTGGCTGAAAGCCAAAAAAATCCCAATTTTTTACGTGTTAACTCCCCAAAACTTTAAATGGCTTTTTCTCCCCTTAAACGTGCGAATTTCGCGTTTTTACGTTTTCATTTAAACGATCAACCCAAACTAGAGTTTTGATGGTCGGAACATGTTTTAGGCAAAATATCTGGAAATTGCGGTCTCTAGAACACGTGCAGTTTTTGTGCAGATTTTCAGCTTTGACTGCTTACTGTGCCCGTAATTTTAATCCGATTGTTGAAATTTTGGTCTTATCTTATAGTTGCGTTTGTTTAGTTTGCGTCAAGTGCAAATATGTAGTAATTTGCATGAAAATACTAATTTTTATGACGCTTAGGAGGCATAGACATGTATTTGTCTAAAATACGTAAATTTCCTTGTCAGACCTCTGGCTTTAATCGTTCACTGTAGCCACAATTTCGATTCGATTATCAAAATTTTGGTCTCATTTTGTAGCTGTCAGTCTGTTGTTTACGCGAAATACAAATTTGTAGTATCTTTCGTAAGAATACTAATTTTTATAAGGTTCCTTATATTTTTGGGGGCAGGTTAAGGAGACTTTTTCCCTTTACGGCATTGCTGTGGCTTGATTTTTCAACCGATGTGCTATATTTTGGTGTTGATGAATAGATCAGCGTCTGAGCTTTCCAAAAAGTATAAATTTGTGGTATGTCGCAAAAGTCTAAGGGCGGGTTTAGTGGCTGAAAGCCAAAAAAATCCCAATTTTTTACGTGTTAACTCCCCAAAACTTTATATGGCTTTTTCTCCCCTTAAGCGTGCGAATTTCGCGTTTTTACGTTTTCATTTGAAGGATCAAACCAAACTAAAGTTTTGATGGTCGGAACATGTTTTAGGCAAAATATCTGGAAATTGCGGTCTCTAGAACACGTGCAGTTTTTGTGCAGATTTTCAGCTTTGACTGCTTACTGTGCCCGTAATTTTAATCCGATTGTTGAAATTTTGGTCTTATCTTATAGTTGCGTTTGTTTAGTTTGCGTCAAGTGCAAATATGTAGTAATTTGCATGACAATACTAATTTCCATGACGCTTAGGAGGCATAGACATGTATTTGTCTAAAATACGTAAATTTCCTTGTCAGACCTCTGGCTTTAATCGTTCACTGTAGCCACAATTTCGATTCGATTATCAAAATTTTGGTCTCATTTTGTAGCTGTCAGTCTGTTGTTTACGTCAAATACAAATTTGTAGTACTTTTCGTAAGAATACTAATTTTTATAAGGTTCCTTATATTTTTGGGGTAGGTTATGGAAACTTTTTCCCTTTACGGCATTGCTGTGGCTTCATTTTTCAACCGATGTGCTATATTTTGATGTTGATGAATAGATCAGCGTCTGAACTTTCCAAAAAGTATAAATTTGTGGTATGTCGCAAAAGTTTAAGGGCGGGTTTAGTGGCTGAAAGCCAAAAAAATCCCAATTTTTTACGTGTTAACTCCCCAAAACTTTAAATGGCTTTTTCTCCCCTTAAACGTGCGAATTTCGCGTTTTTACGTTTTCATTTAAAGGATCAACCCAAACTAGAGTTTTGATGGTCGGAACATGTTTTAGGCAAAATATCTGGAAATTGCGGTCTCTAGAACACGTGCAGTTTTTGTGCAGATTTTCAGCTTTGACTGCTTACTGTGCCCGTAATTTTAATCCGATTGTTGAAATTTTGGTCTTATCTTATAGTTGCGTTTGTTTAGTTTGCGTCAAGTGCAAATATGTAGTAATTTGCATGAAAATACTAATTTTTATGACGCTTAGGAAGCATAGACATGCATTTGTCTAAAATACGTAAATTTCCTTGTCAGACCTCTGGCTTTAATCGTTCACTGTAGCCACAATTTCGATTCGATTATCAAAATTTTGGTCTCATTTTGAAGCTGTCAGTCTGTTGTTAACGTCAAATACAAATTTGTAGTATTTTTCGTAAGAATACTAATTTTTATAAGGTTCCTTATATTTTTGGGGTAGGTTATGGAAACTTTTTCCCTTTACGGCATTGCTGTGGCTTGATTTTTCAACCGATGTGCTATATTTTGATGTTGATGAATAGATCAGCGTCTGAACTTTCCAAAAAGTATAAATTTGTGGTATGTCGCAAAAGTTTAAGGGCGGGTTTAGTGGCTGAAAGCCAAAAAAATCCCAATTTTTTACGTGTTAACTCCCCAAAACTTTAAATGGCTTTTTCTCTCCTTAAACGTGCGAATTTCGCGTTTTTACGTTTTCATTTAAAGGATCAACCCAAACTAGAGTTTTGATGGTCGGAACATGTTTTAGGCAAAATATCTGGAAATTGCGGTCTCTAGAACACGTGCAGTTTTTGTGCAGATTTTCAGCTTTGACTGCTTACTGTGCCCGTAATTTTAATCCGATTGTTGAAATTTTGGTCTTATCTTATAGTTGCGTTTGTTTAGTTTGCGTCAAGTGCAAATATGTAGTAATTTGCATGAAAATACTAATTTTTATGACGCTTAGGAGGCATAGACATGTATTTGTCTAAAATACGTAAATTTCCTTGTCAGACCTCTGGCTTTAATCGTTCACTGTAGCCACAATTTCGATTCGATTATCAAAATTTTGGTCTCACTTTGTAGCTGTCAGTCTGTAGTTTACGCCAAATACAAATTTGTAGTATCTTTCGTAAGAATACTAATTTTTATAAGGTTCCTTATATTTTTGGGGGCAGGTTAAGGAGACTTTTTCCCTTTACGGCATTGCTGTGGCTTGATTTTTCAACCGATGTGCTATATTTTGGTGTTAATGAATAAATCAGCGCCTGAATTTTCCAAAAAGTATAAATTTGTGGTATTTGGCAAAAGTTTAAGGGCGGGTTTAGTAGTTGAAAGCCAGAAAAATCCCAATTTTTCACGTGTCAACTCTCCAAAACTTTAAATGGCTTCTTCTCCCCTTAAACGTGCGAATTTCGCGTTTTCACGTTTTGATTTAAAAGTTTACCCCAATCTAGTGTTTTGATGGTCGGAACATGTTTTAGGCAAAATATCTAGAAACTGCTGTTTCTAGAACACGTGCAGTTTTTGTGCAGATTTTCAGCTTTGATTGCTTACTGTGCCCGTAATTTTAATCCGATTGTTGAAATTTTGGTCTTATTTTATAGTTGCGTTTGTTTAGTTTGCGTCAAGTGCAAATATGAAGTAATTTGCATGAAAATACTAATTTTTATGATGCTTAGGAGACATAGACATGTATTTGTCTAAAATACGTAAATTTCCTTGTTCGACCTCTGGCTTTCATCGTTCACTGTAGCCACAATTTCCATTCGATTATCAAAATATTGGTCTCATTTTGTAGCTGTTAGTCTGTAGTTTACGTCAAATACAAATTTGTAGTACTTTTCATAAGGATACTAATTTTTATAAGGTTCCTTAAATTTTTGGGGTAGGTTATGGAAACTTTTTCCCTTTACGGCATTGCTGTGGCTTGATTTTTCAACCGATGTGCTATATTTTGGTGTTACTGAATAGATCAGCGACTAAATTTTCCAAAAAGAATAAATTTGTGGTTTTTGGCAAAAGTTTAAGGGCGGGTTTAGTAGTTGACAGCCAGAAAAATCCCAATTTTTCACGTGTCAACTGCCCAAAACTTTAAATGGCTTTTTCTCCCCTTAAACGTGCGAATTTCGCGTTTTTACGTTTTAATTTAAAAGTTTACCCCAAACTAGTGTTTTGATGGTCGGAACATGTTTTAGGCAAACTATCTAGAAATTGCTGTTTATAGAACACGCGCAGTTTTTGTGCAGATTTTCAGCTTTGATTGCTTACTGTGCCCGTAATTTTAATCCGATTGTTGAAATTTTGGTCTTATCTTATAGTTGCGTTTGTTAAATTTGTGTCAAGGGCAAATATGTAGTAATTTGCATGAAAATACTAATTTTTATGACGCTTAGGAGGCATAGACATGCATTTGTCTAAAATACGTAAATTTCCTTGTCAGACCTCTGGCTTTCATCGTTCACTGTAGCCACAATTTCCATTCGATTATCAAAATGTTGATCTCATTTTGTAGCTGTCAGTCTGTAATTTACATCAAATACAAATTTGTAGTACTTTTCAAAAGAATACTAATTTTTAATAAGGTTCCTTATATTTTATGGAAACTTTTTCGCTTTACGGCATTGCTGTGGCTTGATTTTTCAACCGATGTGCTATATTTTGGTGTTAATGAATAGATCAGCGCCTGAATTTTCCAAAAAGTATAAATTTGTGGTATTTGGCAAAAGTTTAAGGGTGGGTTTAGTAGTTGAAAGCCAGAAAAATCCCAATTTTTCACGTGTCAACTCTCCAAAACTTTAAATGGCTTTTTCTCCCCTTAAACGTGCGAATTTCGCGTTTTTACGTTTCAATTTAAAAGTTTACCCTAAACTAGTGTTTTGATGGTCGGAACATGTTTTTGGCAAAATATCTGGAAATTGCGGTCTCTAGAACACGTGCAGATTTGTGCAGATTTTCAGCTTTGATTGCTTACTGTGCCCGTAATTTTAATCCGATTGTTGAAATTTTGGTCTTATCTTATAGTTGCGTTTGTTTAGTTTGCGTCAAGTGGAAATTTGTAGTAATTTGCATGAAAATACTAATTTTTAATGACGCTTAGGAGGCAAAGACATGTATTTGTCTAAAATACGTAAATTTCCTTGTCCGAACTCTGGCTTTCATCGTTCACTGTAGCCACAATTTCGATTCGATTTTAAAAATGTTGGTCTCATTTTGTAGCTGTCAGTCTGTAGTTTCCATCAAAAAAAAATTTGTAGTACTTTTCATAAGAATACTAATTTTTATAAGGTTCCTTACATTTTTGGGGGCAAGTTATGGAAACTTTTACCCTTTACGGCATTGCTGTGGCTTGATTTTTCAACCGATGTGCTATATTTTGGTGTTACTGAATAGATCAGCGACTAAATTTTCCAAAAAGAATAAATTTGTGGTTTTTGGCAAAAGTTTAAGGGCGGGTTTAGTAGTTGACAGCCAGAAAAATCCCAATTTTCACGTGTCAACTGCCCAAAACTTTAAATGGCTTTTTCTCCCCTTGAACGTGCGAATTTCGCGTTTTTACGTTTTGATTTAAAAGTTTACCCCAAACTAGTGTTTTGATGGCAGGAACATGTTTTAGGCAAAATATCTAGAAATTGCTGTTTATAGAACACGCGCAGTTTTTGTGCAGATTTTCAGCTTTGATTGCTTACTGTGCCCGTAATTTTAATCCGATTGTTGAAATTTTGGTCTTATTTTATAGTTGCGTTTGTTTAGTTTGCGTCAAGTGCAAATATGTAGTAATTAGCATGAAAATACTAATTTTTATGACGCTTAGGAGGCATAGACATGTATTTGTCTCAAATACGAAAATTTCCTTGTTCGACCTCTGGCTTTCATCGTTCACTGTAGCTACAATTTCCATTCGATTATCAAAATATTGGTCTCATTTTGTAGCTGTTAGTCTGTAGTTTACGTCAAATACAAATTTGTAGTACTTTTCATAAGAATACTAATTTTTATAAGGTTCCTTACATTTTTGGGGGCAAGTTATGGAAACTTTTACCCTTTACGGCATTGCTGTGGCTTGATTTTTCAACCGATGTGCTATATTTTGGTGTTACTGAATAGATCAGCGACTAAATTTTCCAAAAAGATTAAATTTGTGGTTTTTGGCAAAAGTTTAAGGGCGGGTTTAGTAGTTGACAGCCAGAAAACTCCCAATTTTTCACGTGTCAACTGCCCAAAACTATAAATGGCTTTTTCTCCCGTTAAACGTGCGAATTTCGCGTTTTCACGTTTTGATTTAAAAGTTTACCCCAATCTAGTGTTTTGATGGTCGGAACATGTTTTAGGCAAAATATCTAGAAATTGCTGTTTCTAGAACACGTGCAGTTTTTGTGCAGATTTTCAGCTTTGATTGCTTACTGTGCCCGTAATTTTAATCCGATTGTTGAAATTTTGGTCTTATTTTATAGTTGCGTTTGTTTAGTTTGCGTCAAGTGTAAATATGAAGTAATTTGCATGAAAATACTAATTTTTATGACGCTTAGGAGACATAGACATGTATTTGTCTAAAATACGTGAATTTCCTCGTTCGACCTCTGGCTTTCATCGTTCACTGTAGCCACAATTTCCATTCGATTATCAAAATATTGGTCTCATTTTGTAGCTGTTAGTCTGTAGTTTACGTCAAATACAAATTTGTAGTACTTTTCATACTAATTTTGATAAGATTCCTTATATTTTTGGATACTAATTTTTAATAAGATTCCTTATAATTTTGGGGGCAGGATATGGAAACTTTTTCCCTTTACGGCATTGCTATGGCTTGATTTTTCAACCGATGTGCTATATTTTGGTGTTAATGAATAGATCAGCGACTTAATTTTCCAAAAAGGATAAATTTGTGGTATTTGGCAAAATTTTAAGGGCGGGTTTAGTAGTTGAAAGCCAGAAAAATCCCAATTTTTCACGTGTCAACTCCCCAAAACTTTAAATGGCTTTTTCTCCCCTTAAACGTGCGAATTTCGCGTTTTTACGTTTTAATTTAAAAGTTTACCCCAAACAAGTGTTTTGATGTTCGGAACATGTTTTAGGCAAAATATCTAGAAATTGCTGTTTATAGAACACGCGCAGTTTTTGTGCAGATTTTCAGCTTTGATTGCTTACTGTGCCCGTAATTTTAATCCGATTGTTGAAATTTTGGTCTTATTTTATAGTTGCGTTTGTTTAGTTTGCGTCAAGTGCAAATATGTAGTAATTTGCATGAAAATACTAATTTTTATGACGCTTAGGAGGCATAGACATGTATTTGTCTAAAATACGTAAATTTCCTTCTCCGACCTCTGGGTTTCATCGTTCACTGTAGCCACAATTTCCATTCGATTATCAAAACGTTGGTCTCATTTTGTAGCTGTCAGTCTGTAGTTTACGTCAAATACAAATTTGTAGTACTTTTCATAAGAATACTAATTTTTATAAGGTTCCTTATATTTTTGGGGTAGGTTATGGAAACTTTTTCCCTTTACGGCATTGCTGTGGCTTGATTTTTCAACCAATTTGCTATATTTTGGTGTTAATGAATAGATCAGCGTCTGAATTTTCCAAAAAGTATAAATTTGTGGTATTTGGCAAAAGTCTAAGGGCGGGTTTAGTAGTTGAAAGCCAGAAAAATCCTAATGTTTCACGTGTCAACTCCCCAAAACTTTAAATGGCTTTTTCTCTCCTTAAGCGTGCGAATTTGGCGTTTTTACGTTTTAATTTAAAAGTTAACCCAAACTAGTGTTTTGATGGTCGGAACATGTTTTAGGCAAAATATCTAGAAATTGCTGTTTCTAGAACACGTGTAGTTTTTGTGCAGATTTTCAGCTTTGATTGCTTACTGTGCCCGTAATTTTATTCCGAATGTTGAAATTTTGGTCTTATCTTATAGTTGCATTTGTTTATTTTGCGGCAAGTGCAAATGTGTGGTAATTTGCATGAAAATACTAAGTTTTATGACGCTCAGGAGGCATAGACATGTATTTGTCTAACATACGTAAATTTCCTTGTCAGACCTCAGGCTTTCATCGTTCTTTGTAGCCACAATTTCCATTCGATTATCAAAATGTTGGTCTCTTTTTGTAGCTGTCAGTCTGTAGTCTACATCAAATACAAATTTGTAGTACTTTTCATAAGAATACTAATTTTTATAAGGTTCCTTATATTTTTGGGGGCAGGTTATGGAAACTTTTTCCCTTTACGGCATTGCTGTGGCTTGATTTTTCAACCAATGTGCTATATTTTGGTGTTAATGAATGGATCAGCATCTGAATTTTCTAAAAAGTATAAATTTGTGGTATTTGGCAAAAGTTCAAGGGCGGGTTTAGTAGTTGAAAGCCAGAAAAATCCCAATTTTTTACGTGTCAACTCCCCAAAACTTTAAATGGCTTTTTCTCCCCTTAAACGTGCGAATTTGGCGTTTTTACGTTTTAATTCAAAAGTTTACCCCAAACTAGTGTTTTGATGGTCAGAACATGTTTAGGCAAAATATCAAGAAATTGCTGTTTCTAGAACACGTGCAGTTTTTGTGCAGACTTTCAGCTTTGACTGCTTACTGTGCCCGTAATTTTAATCCGATTGTTGAAATTATGGTCTTATCTTATAGTTGCGTTTGTTTAGTTTGCGTCAAGTGCAAATATGTAGTAATTTGCATGAAAATATTAATTTTTATGACGCTTAGGAGGCATAGATCTGTATTTGTCTAAAATACGTAAATATCCTTGTCCGAACTCTGGCTTTCATCGTTCACTGTAGCCACAATTTCCATTCGATTATCAAAATATTAGTAGCTGTCAGTCTGTAGTTTACATCAAATACAAATTTGTAGTACTTTTCATAAGAATACTAATTTTGATAAGGTTCCTTAGATTTTTGGGGGCAGGTTATGGAAAGTTTTTCCCTTCACAGCATTGCTGTGGCTTGATTTTTCAACCGATGTGCTATATTTTGGTGTTAATGAATAGATCAGCGTCTGAATTTTCCAAAAAAAAAAAAAATTTGTGGCATTTCGCAACAGTTTGAGGGCGGGTTTAGTGGTTGAAAGCCAAAAAAATCCCAATTTTTCACGTGTCAACTCCCCAAAACTTTGAATCGATTTTTCTCCCCTTAAACGTGCAAATTTCGCGTTTTTACGTTTACGACTAGTTGCGTTTGTTTAGTTTGCATCAAGTGCAAATATGTAGTAATTTGCATGAAAATACTAATTTCTATGACGCTTAGGAGGCATAGACATGTATTTGTCTAAAATACATAAACTTCCTTGTCCGACCTCTGGCTTTCATCGTTCACTGTAGCGACAATTTCCATTCGATTATCAAAATTGTGGTCGCATTTTGTAGCTGTCAGTCTGTCGTTTCCGTCAAATACAAATTTGTGGTACTTTTCATAAGAATACTAATTTTTGTAAGGTTCCTTATATTTTTGGGGGCAGGTTATGGAAACTTTTTCCCTCTATGCTGTGGCTTGATTTTTCAACCAATGTGCTGTATTTTGATTTTAGTAAATAGATCAGCATCTGAATTTTCCAGAAAGTATAAAACTGTGGCATTTCGTAGAAGTTTAAAGCGGGTTTAGTGGTTGAAAGCCAGAAAAATCCTAATTTTGAATTCGTTTGATTAATATATGTACTGTTAATTTATGGGTTTGTTATATTTATTTATTTATGTGATATTTATTGTACCATTGACGATCCTTGTACTCATTTGTATGAAATTTGTTCCAACTGTCCAGCCTGTTAGTCCTATATATTAATATCTGTATATTGCAATGTGCGGTTTAGTTTATATTTATATATTTATTTTATCATTGCCGTTAGGTTCATTGATATTTTTAAAATTATTTCGTGCGCAAAAAGTTTGTGTTATTAACATCTCAGGAAGACGCGGTGTGTCAAAACAGCTGTAAAATAAAAATAAATATATATAGTGGAAGTAAACTTAAGAGTACTATTTATTGCTTAAACGGTGAGCTTTCACCAAGTAACGGCCTAATCTATTGAATATTATAAGAAGTTTAAAGTTACCGTTTTAATTTTATGTGGGAAAAAGTAAAATCACAAATCATACTATCAGTAACAAAACTAAGCGAATTTCAATTTCTAACGTATTTGTTGCCCGTGTACTCATAAAGACCTTCGTCGTTGTTTTTTTCAGATTTTTTGTCTCAAAGATGTCCAATCGCGAGAGGGGGACACAAAATTTTGCCTCCCCCTGGATCCACTGATGCACAAAATAACTTTTTAAATTCAGATTCTAGAAGTTCTAATCAAGACCTTTCATTGAATACCCCACTCGACTATCTTTGATTAAAAAAACTTTTAAGGGCTACTTCGCTATTAGTGGGGACCCTGTTAAAAAATTTAGAAATGTTTGGTAAGACCCAAACTTTTGAGACATCACCACTTCTTATATTTTCACGATGTTTGAGCTTTCTAATATCTATAGTTTCAAAGGAAACTTTCTGTGACCCACGGACAGACGGAGGCACGCACCCACAGACAGGTCGCAAGAATAATATGTCTTTGTAAGAAAATTTTTTACAAAGACTAAAAAACATTTTAATTTCGCTGAGGAATTTATTTTTAGGGATGCTGGTTAAAAGGCGTAGTTGGGCATTTTGAACACGTTCAAATATTACAAAGGCAATGCCCTCAAACATAAGGCTCACATTATTCAACAATGACAGCTGTATAACTGCCCAAAATTGGTTCATCCTCCCCCATTTTCAACGGATTGTAATCCTATTGGAAACCTCTGAGATGAATTGGGCCGTAGAATTCATAGCACGCCGATTTCTTCAAAGGGGGAGCTCGTGAAAAGGCTTCTTGAAGACTGGGTGAAAAATCATCTCCAGTATGCCAAATCATTTAAAATGTGTTATTGAACAACAAAGACATGCAACAAAACACCAGTTTTATAAAATATTTGTTTGTTTTACAATTTAGCTCATGTGCCCACCTTTTTGAGAGGTTCAATTTTTAGGGCTTTAAAATAATTTTACAAAACCCTACTAAAATCGCGACCTGTCTGTCCGTCCGTCCGTGTGTCACAGCACTTTTTCTCGCAAACTACTTAAGCTAGAAACATCAAATTTTGTACGCAGATGTAAAGTGGTGCTCTCTTCAAAGTTCACCTACAAAAAATTTTGTAAGGTATTTTAGGGGGAGTCTCCCCGTATAGGGGAGTGGCCCCCGAAGAAAAATAAATTCATCAAAGGTGGCCGATATGGGTATCAAATGAAAGGTCTTGATGAAAACTTGTTACGGATAAAACCGAAGGGCACCAGGATTACCTCACCCCGAACACTATCGTAACATTCGCGTGACTATGTATAGTCAGAAAGCTAAGCCGCACTCGACTAGGGTTTGTTTGCCAGTCCAAATTGTAGTCATATTAGTAGTTTAAATACGATTATTGGTAGTCTTAAGCAAACATAATTGTCATCGAGTGAAGGTCAGAATCACCGCATGTTCGAAGTTGGAATGTTCCCCAGATATTTCGGTAAAATCAAAACCTAACAAGATCGAGCCAGATGTTGCCAAGGAGGATTCAGATGATGAGAACTCACTGTCTTGAAAATGTCGATAAAACGCTACAGTTTCTCCGGGAGCAACGAGTCCATTTAGAAAACATCGGTTCACATGATATTGTCGATGGTAACGCATCTCTAAATTTAGAATAATTGTCCGGTTTACGAATCGTTCCAGAGTTACATTGCTACAGAAATGCTGGATGGTGACAACAAATACGATGCTGGTGAAGAGTACAGTCTTCAGGAAGCTGAGAAGGGAGTGATTTTTATTTCGTAGTCCATTCAGGAGACAATCAAAACGGACACTACGTCGCTTACATAAATCCGCTGTTGGAGGGAAACTGGTGTAAGTTCGATGATGACGTCGTTTCATGCTGTACGAAATTTGAAGCCATTGAGCATAATTACGGTGGTTCAGATAATGAAATAACCTTAAATGATAAGCAGAATAGCAAGGCCTACATGCTCGTGTATATCAGATTGTCGGAAATCCCTAGGGTACTTCAGACAATAGTTGAAGCAGATATACCGTCAGAATTAATAGAACGATTGGAAGAGGAGACCAGAATCGAGATGATCCATAAAGCTGAAAAACAAAGGCGGACGTGGTGCACGATAGTGGTGATCGGTGCCCAGTTATTAAATTTTCGAAGTAAATTTCGTCGCAGCTGTTGCTGAATATTTGTGAATCCACCAAAAGATTCAAATGGACATAAACAAACATCACTGACAGGCCAAACTGTCAGTGAATTACGTTCAGCTGATTCAGCCGAATTTGGAGTGCTCGCCACCAGAGGGGAGCGGCGACCAAGTGGCGGCAGGAAGGAATTACCCCGCTGAAGAGGTGGATGACCGACGAGCGGAACCATAGCCGTTAGGAGGAGGCTATATAAGCACGCAAAGAATGACGCGCCTCCTCCTTTTGATCTTTTTTATCGTGGGCGACGAGGCAGCGGAACAAGAGCAACCAGCGAGATCATAATTCGAAGCGCAGCGGCAATCTTCAAGTGGAGGACAGCGGAATCAGCAAAGTGAAATCCAAGCGAAGGAAAAATTCATATCAAAGCGACGAGCAAGCTTCGACATTGGAGGAAAGGCTAAAGAATACATCCGCGAATACGATCGTCGAAGGGGCCCCTTTGTAGGTATTTGATAGAAGTAAGTTTTTTTATGATATAGTGTATCATATGTTAAAATTATAAATTATTTCGATTTGGAGTACAAGTGTTGTAAAATCTTAAATAATTGAAGTTTCTCTGTGATCAAATAATGCTTGGAGGAAGAAATTTTTGTCTTTAGGACAAGATTAGAGAAATCTTTGTTTCAGATCACGGGTTGTGACGAGTGCGGCTTGGACGGACAAGTCGAAGTGGAAGTGTCGTGGAGTTAAATGAAGCCCGTGATATTGAGAGTCAGAGTGTTCGGGGGTGGTATTGTGGCCCACGCGAAGGATAGAGTGATTAAGAAGTGGAGGTGTACAGTGGTGTAGGTGAAGTATTGAAGTGAAGATCATAGGCTGGTTAGTGAAGTGGTGTAGGTGAAGTATTGAAGTGAAGATCATAGGGTGGTTAGTAGCTAGGATACCGGCCGAATAACGTCGCGTTTAATCCGGTTAGTCGCATTCTCGCTTGGCGGCTAGTTGGGGCTTTGAGGGAAAAGCGAGTGGCGCCCCACGCCCGTCTTCGGACGAGCTAACCGGGTCCATAAGCCCCGCCGAAGCACCCCAGTTTCCCTGAGGGCCATAGTGGCTCTCGCGAGGTAAAAAGGGGGGGTAACATTTGGCGCCCAACGTGGGGCCCCTTTTTGGGCAAGAGTCCGTCGGAATCCTCGGAAGGATTGATCGGTCGAGTTGAAGTTACGTTTAAAGTCAAGTTTACGCTGAATAGTGAATGAGTTGTGTGTGTGAAGTGCAATGAATATTATTGCGTGTGTGGAAAAGTGTGAAAGTGAGACTCGGTGGAAGTGTATTGTGGTGGAGGGTATAGTGGTAAGGTGATATTAGAATTCGGGTAAATTGTGCCCATCGACAGTGTAAAGGAAATAAAGTACAAAAGAGGCTCCTATTTTAGTGATAGTCATTGTGTTTTTGTATAGGCCGTCGGATTAGGAAATAAGTTGTTCTCGGTTTACAGCTGTTTTCAGTTTAAAAGTTGAGGATGTCGAAAGCCGGAAAGTTTTTAGTGGATCGACTGGTGAAGGACGAGTTAAGTTATGAGTTGGCCATCCGGAATTTGCCGCCAGACACCGTGGAAGCAATGAGGAAATCGCTTCGAGCTGCGTTACGGGCAGAGGACGCCCTGAACGAGTCGTTAGTGGCAAAAAATTACCCGTTCACGTATGAGGAAGACCTGGAAGCGATCAAGGAGAAGATAGCGGAGGTTGAGGATTTGGTGGCAAGCTTCTCGAATGACAAGAAGTCCAAGGAATATCTAAAAATCCGGGCTAAGGTGGAGTTTGGTTTGCGAAGAATTCGCAACACGGCTCAGCTGCCGGAGGCATCACAGGTGGAATTGGACAAGTTGCGTCAACAGCTAATCATGGCCCTGGGGATGGTGATTGATCGGGCAGAAAATGAAGGGGAGACGGAAGGCGAACCCGTAACACAGGAGCGTGAATATGAACGCAGACCGTCCTTAAGACCGGGTGAGCCGACATCCTGTTCAACACCGAGATTCGGCAATGATGATCTGAAACATCAGAATATTGCAAAGTGGGGTGTTACGTTTGCCGGAGAAGCATCGGGGAATTTGAATGCTTTTCTAGAAAGAGTAGAGGGATTAAGGGAGGCTCGGGGAGTGACCAAAGGACAACTATTTAGGTCAGCGGTGGAGCTTTTCGAAAAGAAGGCTCTAATTTGGTTTCGAGCCAATCGACAACTCGTGGATGATTGGGACGGTTTGGTCAAGGCCTTGAGAACGGAATTCTTGCCGCCGGACTACGATGATCGTCTTGAGGAGGAGATCAAGGAGAGGACTCAGGGTGTAGATGAGACAATTGGAGTTTACGTAGCGGTGATGGAAGGTATGTTCAAGCGATTATCGGTGCCGAAATCGGAGAAGATCATTCGGAAAAACATCTCCCCTTTCTACCAAACTCAGTTGAGTTTAAGAACCATCGAGAGTTTGAAAGAGTTGGTTGAGTTAGGAAGGAGGTTAGAGGAGACTCGGCAAGCGGTTGAAGCCTTTGTACCCCCAGCTCAACATCGAGGAAAGCGACGTTTGGAACAGGACCTGGCTTATGTGGAGACCACACCATCTGTGGGAGGAAGGGGCCAACGCGGGAATGTGAGACGGTGCTGGAATTGTCAGCAGGCTGGACACTGGGCAAGAGAGTGCAGACAGCCGAAAACGTGTTACGGGTGTGGAAGAAGGAACACGACTCGAGCTAACTGCCCAAATTGTCACCAACAGAACACGACGAGGGCAGGGGGAGCAACTTACCGACTATCGGGAAACGAGCAACGTGCCCCATAGGCGACCGTGGTGGCACGGATAAAAGGTCGCAACGGAGTGTCTCAAAAGTGGAATTCGCCTTGGAGGAGAAAGAGGGAGATGCTCGCCCACATGTCCTGGTGGAAGTTGCAGGAAGGAGGATGCCAGGTCTATTGGACTCGGGGGCAAGCAGAACAATCATTGGTTCAGAAGGTTGGGAGCAAGTGAGGAAGATCGTTGTTGCCTTGGATAAGTGTGCGACCCAGGTAGTACGAACCGCGAGCGGCGAGAGTTGTAAGGTGGAGGGCTCCGTATGTTTGCCTTTTAGGTTAAAAGGACATCCACAATACTTGGAAGCATTGGTGGTTACCTCGGTTCCACAAACACTAATTCTGGGGGTGGATTTTATAAAGAAATTCAGGATTGTCTTGGACCTTAGCAGTCAGCAGTGGGACTTCGTCTCACTACTAGATGAGAAACTCCCCAACCACTTACGATCACTGAGTAGTCTTTCTTTAGAGCAAGAGTCGGAATTAACTAAGCTGCTGGAGGAGGAATTTAAGGCTATGGGTGAAGGGTTGGGGGAAACATCGATAGCCGAGCATGTGATCAAGACAACTGCAGCGCCCATCAAGCAAAGATATTACCCGATGTCGCCAGCTATATTGAAGCATGTCTATACCGAGCTGGATGATATGCTAGCCAGGGGAGTAGTGGAACCTTCGAACAGTGCCTGGTCATCCCCACTCTTGCTAGTGAAGAAAAAGGAGGGTACCTATCGATTTTGCGTGGACTATCGGAAACTCAATGCAGTATCTGAGAAGGATGCGTACCCAATCCCATACGTTTCCTCGACCCTTGATAAATTACGGGATGCTCGGTACCTATCGTCACTCGACATAAAATCCGCGTATTGGCAAGTCCCAATGGCAGCGGACTCAAAAGCTTACACAGCATTTACCGTGCCTGGGAGGGGACTTTTCCAGTTCAGAAGAATGCCATTCGGATTGCAAAATGCCCCAGCGACTTGGCAACGATTGATTGATCGCGTGTTGGGACCAGAGCTAGAACCGTACGTATTTACGTATCTGGATGACATAGTGATCGTGACTCAGGACTTCACAAAGCATGTGGCAATACTTAGGGAAGTATTTCGACGGCTACGAAAAGCAGGACTACGGGTATCGAGGGAAAAGTGCCAGTTCTGCCGGCCGCAATTAAAGTACCTGGGTTACGTCGTCGATGAACAAGGGTTAAACGTCGACCCAGATAAGGTGGAATCGATACTGCGGATTCCGTCCCCAAACTCCGTGAAGAAGGTTCGGCAATTTCTAGGGATGGTATCCTGGTACCGGCGATTTATCCCGAACCATGCCACCATTACTGCACCACTGACTGACCTTCTACGGAAGAATAAGAAATTCGTGTGGACTCCACAGTGTCAAGAAGCGTTTGAAGTCTGTAAAGCGAAATTGTCATCCGCACCAATCTTGAGTTGCCCAGACTTCAACCTCCCTTTTTGTATCCAAACGGATGCGTCCGATGTCGGTTTAGGAGCAGTTCTTAGCCAGAAGCATGCCTCAGGGGAGAAGGTCATGTGCTATTTGAGTCGTTCCCTTAGTAAGGTGGAGAGAAAATATTCCACAACGGAGAAAGAATGTCTCGCGGTGCTATGGGCGGTGGAGAAGCTGCGGCCATATGTGGAAGGCTACCACTTTCAAGTGATAACGGATCACTATTCGTTAGTGTGGTTAAATAACCTGCGAGACCCTACCGGTCGATTGGCTCGCTGGGCGGTCAGACTGCAGCAGTTTGACTTTGAGATTATCCATCGAAAAGGAAAGGAACACCTTGTATCGGACGCTCTATCACGCTCAGTACCAGCGATAGACTCAATGGTTAAATGGAGAGGACGACGCGTGGTATCGAAAGATGAAACAGAGAATAGAAGCCGAGCCCGAGAAATATGGCGCCTGGCAAGTGAGGTCAGGGGAATTATACAAGCGGATGCAAAGTCGACTGCCGGGTCCCGGGGGGGAAAACTCGTGGAAGAAGGTAGTTCTGAAACCAGAACGAAGAGAACTTTTACTAAAATTCCATGATGACCCAACAGCAGGACACATGGGAGTGGCAAGAACGCTCGATCGTATTGCACAGCACTTCTACTGGCCGAAGATGGCCGCGGACATCAATACCTACGTGCGACGGTGCAAAATTTGCCAGTCAGTAAAAGTGGATCGTCAAGGATCTGCGGGTCATATGGTCAGTAGGGTGAACGAGGCTAAACAACCATGGGAAACTCTTTGTGTCGACCTAATCGGACCTCTTCCTCGTTCGACAAAAGGGAACACACACATTCTGACGGTTGTTGATTACTTTTCCAAGTTCGTGTTGCTATATCCAGTACGATCAGCCACAGCCAATGAGGTCACACGGATCTTGGAGGACCAAGTTTTCATGCTGTTCGGCGTACCACGCTCCCTTATATGCGATAACGGTGTACAATTTCACTCGAAAATTTTTCGGCAAATGCTGGGGGCTTATGGGGTTCACGCGAAATTTACCACATTCTACCATCCTCAAGCTAATCCCGCCGAGCGAGTGAATCAAGAAGTCAAGAAAATGCTGAGGGCGTACAGTACAGAGTACCACCGGAAGTGGGATATTAACTTGGCTAAAATTGCATGCGCATTACGGACATACACTCATGAGGTTATGAAAGCAACTCCATATTTCGTCAATTTTGGAAGGGAGATGATAACCGACCCACGACAGTACGAGGCAGGTGGAGCGGAGAATCCAATTCCGTGCATCCAAGAAAAAGCTAGGGCCCTGCAGACTATACGCGTAGAAATTGCTCAGCGGATGAAGCAGATGGCAGGAAAGGTCACGGCCCGGTACAATCTCCGAAAATGTCCAGCATCTTTTAAGGAAGGTGACAAGGTTTGGAGGCGAAATTTTGTGCAGTCGGACGCCGCTAAATATTTCTCCGCGAAACTAGCTCCAGAATATATAGGGCCTTTTGTGGTAGAGAAACAAGTATCAGCGAGCGCCTACAACCTCAGACACATGGATGGGAGAGCTGCAGGCACCTGGCATGCGAAGGACCTCAAAGTGTATGTCTCGTAAAGGTAGAAGTGGATCAACCCAGGGAAGGTCACGGTAACGAAGACACGAGTGAGATACGCATTCTAACACAAGGTGGATCGTAATAGAAGTTAGTTTCCCAAGGGTAAGGCATGGAAGGAGAACCCGCTTACCTGAGCTTCAATATGTAGGAAAACCGCGAATCAGAAACCAAGGGATAACTGGATAGAATTAGCGCGATCGTGAGTCGAAGTTTAAAATAAGTATATAGCTAACCTAACTAATTGAAGTGGTTGTTGTTGAACTATCGGTAGTTTTAAGGGAAGTTGAGGTTTTCAAGTTTGGTGTTAGTTGAGTTCATATTGGTTGGTACTAATAACAGGTTGGGTTGAGGGGCCCAGAAGTCTTAGTATTAGATCTCTTTCTTTTTGCTCAGCACTCATAGTTATATTTTTTTTTTTGGTTGGTGGAGTTCATAGTATTAGTTCTCTTTAGCTAACTTTTTCCTACTTAGTACTCGTAGTCTGGTAGGTTGGCGGAAGTCTTAGTATCAGTTCTCTTTCTTTTTGCTCAGCACTCATAGTTTTTTTTTAGGTTGGTGGAGGTCATAATATTAGTTTTCTGTTTCCTTACGTAGTATTCGTAGTCGATTAGGTTAAAAGACGTAGTAGTAATAGTTTTTTTTCCTTTTCTTTTTTTTGTTTTTTTTTTGTTAGTACTATTATTAGGTGGGACTGGTGGGCCGTGCTAGCTCAATTGGTGGATCAGGAGACTCGTAACCTCAGGGACGTTGAGTGGTTAGTATCATAGGAGTGTATTTCAGGGAAATCCACTAAAAGTAGGGGGGGAAAATGTTACGGATAAAACCGAAGGGCACCAGGATTACCTCACCCCGAACACTATCGTAACATTCGCGTGACTATGTATAGTCAGAAAGCTAAGCCGCACTCGACTAGGGTTTGTTTGCCAGTCCAAATTGTAGTCATATTAGTAGTTTAAATACGATTATTGGTAGTCTTAAGCAAACATAATTGTCATCGAGCGAAGGTCAGAATCACCGCATGTTCGAAGTTGGAATGTTCCCCAGATATTTCGGTAAAATCAAAACCTAACAAGATCGAGCCAGATGTTGCCAAGGAGGATTCAGATGATGAGAACTCACTGTCTTGAAAATGTCGATAAAACGCTACAGTTTCTCCGGGAGCAACGAGTCCATTTAGAAAACATCGGTTCACATGATATTGTCGATGGTAACGCATCTCTAAATTTAGAATAATTGTCCGGTTTACGAATCGTTCCAGAGTTACATTGCTACAGAAATGCTGGATGGTGACAACAAATACGATGCTGGTGAAGAGTACAGTCTTCAGGAAGCTGAGAAGGGAGTGATTTTTATTTCGTAGTCCATTCAGGAGACAATCAAAACGGACACTACGTCGCTTACATAAATCCGCTGTTGGAGGGAAACTGGTGTAAGTTCGATGATGACGTCGTTTCATGCTGTACGAAATTTGAAGCCATTGAGCATAATTACGGTGGTTCAGATAATGAAATAACCTTAAATGATAAGCAGAATAGCAAGGCCTACATGCTCGTGTATATCAGATTGTCGGAAATCCCTAGGGTACTTCAGACAATAGTTGAAGCAGATATACCGTCAGAATTAATAGAACGATTGGAAGAGGAGACCAGAATCGAGATGATCCATAAAGCTGAAAAACAAAGGCGGACGTGGTGCACGATAGTGGTGATCGGTGCCCAGTTGTTAAATTTTCGAAGTAAATTTCGTCGCAGCTGTTGCTGAATATTTGTGAATCTTTAGTTTCAGCTTAGAACGGAAGATTATTGTTCAATTGAGAATTGAAATAACAAGGAATTTTGTGAAACCTCGGTCCACGTCAACGCAAACAAAGGGCGGCAAGAAATCGGACGTGACTCGGGAGAAACGCCATTTCAGTTTTTTTTGTTTAGCGTAAATGCGCAAATTTCCATAACGGGTGAAATTATTTATTGCGTGGAGTGTGGTTTTGGTAAAACGAGTTAAATACATGGTTAAATTAGAAACGAAGGGTAACAAGACAGAGAATCGCGTATTGGTTTTCACACCCGTTCGAATCTACCTCCTTATTGCCAAAGTACCCACAAAGATCGAAAGCCATTTTCATTACTTAGATATTCAGGCTGTTGAAAGCAAGCGACCAACACACTTTTCAATTATAACAAATGATAGGACGTATACATTTGCAACGACTGGTGATGCCGGAAATTTCAGCTCAAATGCCGATGTTATCCTTACAGACTTGGCATCCGCAATCAAACAAATATTTCCTACAGTTCCACTTAAGTACATAATAAGAAAGATTGATATTCAACCAGCAGTACGTGAACCGATATTCTCGGATGAATTGAGACCAGCCGATCCGCGAAATGTGGGCCCGTGCGGTGGTTTCAGTACACAATATGCCTGCATGTGTGATTATCATGGAGTTCCATATAGAGAAGAAGTCGCCTGGGATATCGATACAATATACCTTTCACATGATACCCGCCTATTAAGTTTAAGGGATTTCGATCACTTAGAACCTAAGGATTTAATGGTAATTGTGTCAGCACTTGAATATAATACATTTTTTTCGTGGACTCAAAGCAACACATATGCGTCTATCACATGAAACACTAGAACGAATAATAACCCCGCGCTTCGTACTATCGATTTAAGTCCTAATTTAATTGAAGACAAAGGCGCAATACATCTTGCAGGCCCCATCGCAAAAGTTTCCAAGGGCCTATGCAAATTGGCTTTATCGCATTGTGGCCTAATTGAATTAGAAGGCATCGGCCGAAGTTGCGGAATGTGTCGATTTTCTGTGGCATTAATTTGAAGCTAGCAACTTAAGTAAACCTTCTAGTGAAAATAAACTTTTGCTTTCCATACATTCTCTAAACTAATCAGTGCATCAATATGACGACAACACCTCCACGATCTGGAGAGGATTTATTGGGTGAATCATGGATTGAATTGAATCCAAACAGCACTGGTGTTAAAAGCCCAGACAGAATCACTCCACTTCCGTTTTCATCAGGAGAAGAGTACTTAAGACTGCTGCGCGAAGCGCAAAAAGAATCAAATCAATCAAGTAGAGTAGTTTCACTAGCTAGCTCGCGGCGGGATACGCCCGGGGACAGTCCTAAATCTCCACCAAACCGTCCAAACACAGAACTATTCCCAGATGATGAACTGAAAAATGTATATATAAATTATTGGAGCAAAGATGGTGATGCGCAAAAAAATACGGACTGGATTTGGGAAGGGAGTAGCCGACCCGATCAGCAACCACCAAAAGATTCAAATGGACATAAACAAACATCACTGACAGGCCAAACTGTCAGTGAATTACGTTCAGCTGATTCAGCCGAATTTGGAGTGCTCGCCACCAGAGGGGAGCGGCGACCAAGTGGCGGCAGGAAGGAATTACCCCGCTGAAGAGGTGGATGACCGACGAGCGGAACCATAGCCGTTAGGAGGAGGCTATATAAGCACGCGAAGAATGACGCGCCTCCTCCTTTTGATCTTTTTTATCGTGGGCGACGAGGTAGCGGAACAAGAGCAACCAGCGAGATCATAATTCGAAGCGCAGCGGCAATCTTCAAGTGGAGGACAGCGGAATCAGCAAAGTGAAATCCAAGCGAAGGAAAAATTCATATCAAAGCGACGAGCAAGCTTCGACATTGGAGGAAAGGCTACAGAATACATCCGCGAATACGATCGTCGAAGGGGCCCATTTGTAGGTATTTGATAGAAGTAAGTTTTTTTATGATATAGTGTATCATATGTTAAAATTATAAATTATTTCGATTTGGAGTACAAGTGTTGTAAAATCTTAAATAATTGAAGTTTCTCTGTGATCAAATAATGCTTGGAGGAAGAAATTTTTGTCTTTAGGACAAGATTAGAGAAATCTTTGTTTCAGATCACGGGTTGTGACGAGTGCGGCTTGGACGGACAAGTCGAAGTGGAAGTGTCGTGGAGTTAAATGAAGCCCGTGATATCGAGAGTCAGAGTGTTCGGGGGTGGTATTGTGGCCCACGCGAAGGATAGAGTGATTAAGAAGTGGAGGTGTACAGTGGTGTAGGTGAAGTATTGAAGTGAAGATCATAGGGTGGTTAGTGAAGTGGTGTAGGTGAAGTATTGAAGTGAAGATCATAGGGTGGTTAGTAGCTAGGATATCGGCCGAATAACGTCGCGTTTAATCCGGTTAGTCGCATTCTCGCTTGGCGGCTAGTTGGGGCTTTGAGGGAAAAGCGAGTGGCGCCACACGCCCGTCTTCAGACGAGCTAACCGGGTCCATAAGCCCCGCCGGAGCACCCCAGTTTCCCTGAGGGCCATAGTGGCTCTCGCGAGGTAAAAAGGGGGGGTAACAAACTTTTCAAAACAGGTCTTCATTTGATACTTTTTGCTTTGAGGGACTCGCAGGGAGGGGAGATACACGAATAATTTTTGTCCCTCAAGTTTGGACACCTGTGATCCGAAAAATCTGAAAAAAATTATGGAGGTAGGTGTTTATGGGAACAACAACAACAAATACCCTAGAAGTCGAAATTCGCTCAACTTTGTTAATAATAGTATGATATTCGAATTTCACATTTTCCTCAATGAAATCGTATCGGTACCCTTAAACTAAACGAAATTCAATATTTACGTTGTCCCACTAAGGGTCCTTAAACTTTGTAAGTTTGATGAAAATCTAATGATATACACGGAAAGTATAGCCGTTTGAAATTTCTCCAATTACAACAACAATAACACATGATTTTGGTATTTTATGGACTTTCCATCGAATCAGTCACTGCAATTTTGACTTGATCTTCTTGAAATTTTCCAATAAGGTCAATAACATTAATATTTTTGAGAATTCATAATTTGAGTGATATTTGTCGGTTTGCATTAAAATGGCGACCGTTGAAAGTAGAAAAATTATGGATTTTCTTTTGAAAGTGCACATCTCTTTGACATATTTCGCGACGTTATCCATCGCTGGTGACTGCATTTGTGAGAAGTTGGGTACAAAACCTTTCTGACATGAGCGTAGGTCTGTTTTTCCAGCTTGTTATTAAAAAATTTCCTATTTTTTGGTATCTATCAAGAGAAAAATTTTGTTTCTATGTGAAATGTAAGGCTATGACGTTCTGCTCTTAATATATATTTTTTCAATTTTTCTCATTTTTTATTGACTTATAAAATGAGAAAGAAGGAACATTTCTTACTTGCGCAGATTTTTAGGAGTCACTGTATGAATCTTCACCGTATTTAGGAAGCGTTGCCCAACCTTTTAAGCTTTACATTTGCTCAAGTAATAATTTCTTGAATAATATTGCTATCAGCAAACACACTTCATATGCTATTAGGATCCTACGGGTTAACATTCGTGAGCCTCGAAAATGCTGCTGATATTGTAACAATATTATGTTAAGGTGTATTTTGTGATTTAGATGTTGTTTCCTCGGTTTCTGATGCTGACTGTTCAAAGTTCGAGTATATTTTATGATCACTATTTAGCACTTCATGTGAAGTTTCACATCATAATTCAAAGTCTTTTTCTAACCACTGCAGTAAAATTTTGCTGACAATTTTGCCACTAGGTACAGTTCCATTTATTTTTTTCTAAAGGTATGATGGGGTTATCACAAGATGTTACCGAGGAAACACTGGTCTAACTTAGTCGACGAAGACAATTCACCCCTGCTTGGATTTCGAAATCGGATGACGCGGTCTAGAACAAGACAGTCAGACGCGCTATTTGCAGGAAGCGAAGGGCCAAGAGGGGCTGTAGTGCAACGAAAAAAAATCACTTGATGTAAACACATCATTCAATAAGTCCCGAGACTAACAACGAAAACAAAATTTTTTTCAAAAATCATTTTTACTCATCAATATAATCTCTTTTTAGGGTGACACAATCTTTCCAACGCCTTTCCAACATTTCTATACCATGTTTAAAGAAGGATTTATCCTTTGCTTCAAAATTGGCTTCAGTTTCGGCAATGACCTCCTCATTCGAGCCAATTTTTTTTCCCTGGAGCATTTTTTTTAGATTAGCAAAGAGCCAGCAGTCGTTGGGGGCTAAATCTGGCAAATAAGAGGGGTGGGGAAGCAAATTAAAGCCCAATTCGTTCAATTTTGCCATTGTTTTCATGGGCTTGTAGCATGGTGGATTATCTTGGTGAAAAAGGATTTTCTTCTTCTTCATATGCGTTCGTTTTGCTGTGATCTCCTCATTTAAACGTACCAACAAGTCAATATTATAATCACTGTAGATCGATTTACCTTTTTCCAGGTAGTCAATGAAAATCACGCCATGTGTATCCCAAAAAACAGACGCCATGACTTTGCCAGCAGACTGCTGCGTTTTTGGACACTTTGGACGGCTTTCGCCAGCCATGCGCCATTCAGATGATTGCTGATTCGACTCCGGAGTAAAATTATGTATCCATGTTTCATCCATGGTCACGTATCGATGCAGGAAATCCTTTTTATTGCGAGTAAATCTCTCTGAATCGTCGGCTCGTTGCTGTTTTTGTTCCACTGAAAGCAATCGCGGCACCACTTGGAAAAAACCGTTTTCATGCTCAATTTTTCATGAAAGATTGTAAATACGCTTCCAGATGATATCTGTATCATTTTTACAATCTCACGGACCTTCATTTTGCGATTTTTCATTACAATTTTTAACACTTCACTCACATTTTCCTGTGTAACGGCTTCCAATGGCCTACCCGAAAGTTCCGCATCGTTTGTGTCCGTACGACCACGTTTAAACTCAGCATACCAACGACAAATCGTTGGTTTCGATAGAGAGGAGTCCGGATAATGTTTTTCAAGCCATTGCTGGGCTTCTGCGGTGTTTTTAAGCATTAAAAAACAATGTTTTATCAACACGCGAAACTCGCTTTTTTCCATTTTTCGAAAAAATTACAAAGTGACTTTACTCTAACCTCGATAACTCTGCTGTCTCTGCTGTCGCGACCAGAAAAAAATTTTATTAGGTATTTAAGGGGGAGTCTCCCCATAGAGGGGAGTGGCCCCGCAAAAAAAAAATCATCAAAGGTAGCCGATATGGGTATCAATTGAAAGGTCTTGATGAGAACTTTTCAAAACAGGTCTTAATTTGTTACTTTTTGCTTCGAGGGACGCGTAGGGAGGGGAAACACACGAAAAATTTGTGTTCCCCCCCTCGCGATTGGAAACCTGTGAGCCGAAAAATCTGAAAAAAATTATGGAGGTAGGTGTTTATGAGTACAACAACAAAAAATACCTCAGAAGTCGAAATTCACTCAACTTTTTTAATAATAGTATAATATTCGAATTTCAATTTTTCCCCAATAAAATCGCATCGGTACCCTTAAACTGAGCGACATTCGATATTTACGTAGTCCTACTAAGGCTTCTTAAAATTTTTAATTTTGATGAAAATCGAATCATATACACAGAAGTTATAGCCAGTTGAAATTTCTTCAATTACAACAACAAAAACACATGATTTTGGTATTTTATGGACTCTCCATCGAATCAGTCACTGAAGTTTTGATTTGATCTTCTTGAAATTTTTAAATAAGGTCAATAACATTAATATTTTTAAGAATTTATGATTTGAGTGATTTTTGTTTGTTTGCAACAAAAAGGCGACCGTTGAAAGTAGAAAAACTATGGATTTTCTTACAAACGTGCGCATCTCTTTGACATATTTCTTGACGTTACTCATTGTTGTTGACTGTATTTCTGAGAAGATGCGTACAAAACTCTTTTGACATGAGCGTAGGTCTGTTTACCCAACTTGTTTTCTACTATGGCTTAATTTCATTCTAAATTTACATTTAAGTTCTTCTCTTCTCTTTCAACTTAATTATAACTATACGTTTTGCAATTACACTTTATGATTTTTCAATTTCATTTTCTTCTCTTAAATAATTACAAAAAAATTCACCTCATAATTTGCCTGACATCTATAAGAATAAGATGTGGCTTGATTATTTTTTTTCTTTTTATTACCAATTATTTTTCATTTGTTTAACTTTAATTTATAAATAACAACAATATTAAAATGAGATATTATATATATATATATATATATATATATATATATATATATATATATATATATATATATATATATATATATATATATATATATACGAGTATATATATATATATATATATATATATATATATATATATATATATATATATATATATATAAATAACAAAAATATGAACGAAAATTAAATCCTTTGCTAATTACAACGTAAAAAGAGGGGCGAGGACGGAGATACTTGTAATTTTAGGAAAGAGGCGGGGAAAGGGCGTTCTCATCGGATTGATTTTCTATAAAAAGCATTGTGTACTATCCCTGGAGTCATCATAGCGGAAGAGGCAAAAATAGCATTTGGAATAAAAAACCAAGTTAATTCTTCAAATTATTCATTTTGAATTTATAAATTTTACTGCATCGTTGATGCCAATCTCTAACAAGAACCATAATTTTTAGGTTCATAGCAAAATTTGAGTAATTTCATGTTTTTTGTCATTTAAAGGGTGGTTACTGCATGAAAACCTCAATGTTCTGCTTTCGGCCACAATTTGAAAATGATGTGATTTTAGTAATTATTTTATATCAATTACTACGGAATTGAAAAAATTTCGTATCATTTAATTGAATGCAGAGAGCAATACAAGAATATCAAAATAGCGACGAAATTCTCAAATAAGCTTATGCTCCATTTCAAACGAAGTTCAACATTTAGTAGGCGGAAGGAGACTAAAGCTCAGCGTCTAGCCTCCAATCGGAAGATTTTGATGATTTAATATTCAAGTCTTTTTTCTCTGATTTATAGCTGAATTACATCAAATAACAATACAAACAGATTTCGGCTTGGTCACAGATTAAAAATAACAAAACATTAAAAAAAAATGCTTAGCATGTTGATTCAATAAATTGAGCCACATAGTGATTTGAAAGGGTGTTTGGAATGAAGTCGTTTAATTTTGATATCATAAGCCAATTGCAGTATTCCAATCTAGAATTTATAGCTACGATATTTGCAATCTACGTACTTTACTCCTTTTGTGCTTTTGGCATCGATATCACATTATTTGTCTTCATTTTAAGGGTTTTGTACTAAAATACAAAACCCTATTGCAATCACGACCTGTGTCCGTCCGTCCGTCCGTCTGTATGTCACAGCACTTTTTCTCTGAAACTATAGAGGCTACAGCCATGAAACTTTGTAGAAAGGTCAGAAGTGGTGACCTCTTGAAACTTTAAGGGTGGAAAAATTTTTCAAAGGGTTTAAGGGGGGTCTCCCCATACAAGGAGGTGACCCCTCAAAAAAAAATTTTCACCATTGGTAGTCGAGTAGGGTGTCATGGAAAGGTCTCAATGGGATCTTTTCAAAACAAGTCTTAAAATTGCCCTATAAGTAACGAGGGGAGCAGGGGAAGGGGAAATTACGAAATATTAACCTCACATTTTTAAATGAACTATACCTTCTTTTTCTGCTTCCCGACCGGGTTACTTTCCTAACCTCGTTGCTCTTGCAATTTTGATGGGGCTCGATAAATCGCTAAACTGCCAACACACTGGAGGAATACAACAGTACAATCGCCGATCAATCGGTCACTCACGGTTCCATGTTTCTTAGATTTGGCGCTTAAATTTCTTTTAGACATCGAGAACTTAATACGTGAGACACATGTGCACGAATCTTGACATTAATTATTATCAATTGTTCGAGAATAGTTTAAAAGTTGCTCCCGAATTGTCGACGTCAATGGCGTAGGGTATGTGTATCAGCTAGTAGACGTCAGTGGCGTAGGGCATGTGGGTCAGCTGGTAGGCGTCAGTGGCGTAGGGTGCAAAGAGGGAGGTTATTACATACGTCTTTATAAAGGGGAACCCTCTTAAAAATTTTGAAATGTTTCATTAAACCTAACCTTATGGGAGATCACTACTTTTAACCTTTTCACAAAGTTTGTGCCTCCTAGCTATTAAAGTTTCTAAGGAAATTCGTTGAGACGCATGAATATACAGGACGCAAAAATAGTAGGTCTTTGAAAAAAAAAAATTTTTAAAACCCCTATAAATAAAAGGTGATTCAGTATGAGGTTTGGTTTTCAATAAGTTTTTTTTTTTTTTACCAATAATTCAGTAATGCTTAAATCATAGAAAGATTTACACCACAACAGCGTATCCAAATTGTTCAGCTGTACTACGAAAATCAGTGTTCTGTTAGAAATGTTTTTCGCATAGAGCGACAAAAACAATGGACTTGTTGAGAAATCATTTTGGTGAGAACTTGACTTCAGACCGAAAAATTGGCCGCCTAGATCATGTGATATCTCCATTTAGATAATTTTCTTTGGGGTTACACAAAGTCTCTGGTCTTGAGGGATAAGGTAGCTTCAATCGACATTGCTCGTGTCATTCATGAGATACCGGTCACAATGCTGGAACGCGTCGTTCTTAATTGGACCCTCAGGATGGACCATTTACGAAGTAGTCATGGTCAACATTTGAACAATTTAATCTTTGAAAATTAAATGCCATAAATTGTTCTTTTGACTCACAATAAAATGTACACTATAGAATTCAACTTTATGCCTTTTATTTGAGACTAAAAACCAAACTTCATAATGAGTCACCCTATGTAACAAAAGTACCAATCACTGTTCTGTGAGGCCATCGCGAGTGACCATCAAAGCACGCAGCAACACAACCACTCTCCACAAACACTGCTGAGAGGTGTACACCCATACAGGACTATAAATTTACACAACCATAAACAAAATTCCAACTTGAGCCTTTGCGATGTCTGTTAGAACACACGTCGGTATTTGAAGGTTAAATACAAAAACCTGACTGTTATAAGCATTCATTCTTATTATATATCTATTTTTAGAAGACATCCATAAATTAATTTAGAACATATTTTACATGCTTCCATTTCTTATTCAAGGGCATCCTAGAACAATTTAAAGTATCTACATATGCATGTGTGTTAACGTATTAATATTTGTGTCTAAATATCAAAACAAACTTTTCATAAAACTTGAAAAGTACTTAACATCCACTTTGCCCCATAATATAAAATAATTGCGCATACCTCGTTCTCGGCAATGCAACATAAATTCATCCTTTTGCTATCACCCACTCTCATCCACGATGTGCACTTCAAGCTGGAAATAATGGCATACAAATTGAATTCACCGAAGAAGACCTCGGGGAACTACACATCATGATCAAGCACCACTTATTTCTCTTGTTACCTTTTACCCTTATTGAATTATGTAAAATCGAATAATTCACATATTCACTCTCTTTCGCTTTAGAGGACAATAGGAAA
Organism: Odontomyia ornata; assembly: GCA_963969285.1. Taxonomy (NCBI): domain Eukaryota; kingdom Metazoa; phylum Arthropoda; class Insecta; order Diptera; family Stratiomyidae; genus Odontomyia; species Odontomyia ornata. The sequence continues at coordinate 125,116,714 of OZ017738.1, read as the reverse complement.
AACAGCCAAAAGTGTAGCTGAAAGCGGAAGAGAAGACAAATAGATTGAAGAAATATGGCAGGACACAGTCACTTTTGGAACAGTGCCATTTCAATCTGCAGCCACTTTCCCGTTTTTGTGTCGAACGACTAACTGATAGGAAAGACACGAAGTAGGGAATTGGGGGTGCTAAGAAGCCTGCAGTATCAGCGAAGAGCAAGTTTACACTCCATTGTGCTATGTTTTTCACATTGAGCCCGGCTAAATGAAATTATGCTTTATTCCAAACAACCAAATTTTCATATACGCCAAAGTTAAATATTTCCTCAAGCCATTTATAATAGAAAGGAAGTGATTTGAAAATGCACCTGAATTTGGCCTAAAATGTTTGTAATTCAGCTCATATGCAAATGAAAGCGTTCTATTTAAATCTCATAAATTTTCAGAAGAACATTTTCGTGAATTAGTGCCTTCAGAGATGATTCGCAGAATTAAATTTCAAGATTTGATTTAGCAATGCGATCGGAAAGTTCTTAGATCAAGGAGTATTATTTTTTCAGAAAATAGAAGCTTCTTCCTTGTTAGTTTAATTAAAGTTTATTGGAAATAATTACTCAGAAAAAGCTCAGTAAATGCATTAAATTGTACGTTAAAATATTGGAAGGTGCCAAAAATTCTGTTTTTCTGAATTAAACTACAATAATAGATATTGCTGATCTGATTCAATGGAATGTAGAATAATGCTTTTGCATGGCCCTGAATAACGTGATTTCATGTAATTTAATCAATGATTTATATCCTCGCAGTCAGAAAATTGCAATTTCTCCTGTTATTGTAGTTCAATGTAAGTCATTTGTTTTAAAGAAGTTTTGCTTTTTAGGTAAACTTGTCCACAGAAACCTTTTGCGGAGAAAATACTTTATATATACAATCTATATATATATATATATATATATATATATATATATATATATATATATATATATATATATATATATATATATATATATATATATATATATATATATATACGTGGGTCATTCAACAAGTACTTAGCCTCACCGCCCAAACACGCTGCTATTACATTCAACAAAACAAATGAAGAGAATTGACTGAAACTTTGACAGTAGGCTACTAAAAGAATGTACTGCACGATGGTTAAACTCTTTTATAATAGCAGCGTCATTGGGCGGTGAGGCTAAGTACTTGTTGAATGACCTACGTATGTATATACGAGTATATATATATATATATATATATATATATATATATATATATATATATATATATAACTTACGTGAGATCCTATGTCGTTGTCCAAAAAAAAATTAAAACGCGAAGTTTAACTTTTGGAAGGATCAACTTTATTCGTTGAATATTAACTTAAGACTAACTTGACAATGATATGATTTGTTCCCATTACACTTCTTCATACAAAGGGAACGTTGCTTATCTGCTAAAAGGAACCAATGTAGACCAAACATCAATAATCGAACGGATGCATGTGATTTAATTAAAATCTTATCTCAACATTCCCATGAATTCGTTCGTGTGAATTTTAATTAAATACTTTGTTTATATTATGTACTTGGGTGGCATCTTGGGATGCACAAGTGCAGTGGCTCTGACGTCACTCCTCCCCGCTAAGATTCGAATCACCCCTGGAATTTGCTATTTTCGGGATAATTTCATTACTTATTAATGCCAAAATTTTGAATTTACTTTTTATTATTTTCCTATAAATGAAAATGCATGCTATGATGACTGCAATTGCAAATAAAATCCAAAATATTATATCATATATCAAATGGTAAGTAGTTTTATAATGTAAGAGTTCAAGTCTTTCCAGGTTTTCGGTGAAATTTAATTTTACATCATCAAAAGTTAATTTATTTACTTTAATTGGTTCCATATTAATTTTGGGGATTATTACTCGTTGTACAAATTCTCTTTTTATACTAGAAAATTCCATGTCTCTTATATTTATTTTACAATTATTGTAATTTATTAGGTAGTTTTTATTTAGTATGATTTTTCTTTCATCACATGTAGACTTCAAAGTACAATTTTTAACAATTACAAGTCCATCATCAATTTGTTGTATATTTTCTTCTTTGTTTATCATGAATTTACAAGATTTTGAAATGTTACAATAATAGAATCTTGCATTGATTTTAGTTCCAGATTAGAGTCATATTTGTACGTTTTATTATCGAATTTTACCAATTTACGGTTTTCCTCTAATAATTCCACATGATTACTATTGGGGATTGGATAGAACAATATAAGGTTAGTAGTTACTGTATTATTTGGGATTTTGATTATTAGTATGATATTATTATTATTGAATGTTGCCAAACCGAGTTTTATTTGGGATAATTTATAGAAGTCGATAGAGTATTCTTTAATTTCTTCATTTGTAAGTACGTTATCAACCATAATTCCTAATCTTGCTGAGGCTATATTATTTTGGATGTGTAGGATATGATCCTGTAAAACGTTTAATTGAGTAATTAGTCCAATATGCGTAATTTCCGCTCTGATTTTCTTAATTTCAGATTCTATTTCCTCTGTCCAGTTAGCTATTTTCTTTTGATTTTCGTTTATTGCAATTTGAAGTGTTTCAATCGATTTATTAAAGTGTTGGTTTATTTTAATTTGGTTATTAAGCTGATTAATTACATTATTTTGGTTAGCCTGAATTTCTTTAAAATACGTTTCAATTTCTTCTTTATCATCAGAATCTAAAGTGCCAAACAAATATTTGTAGGCTTTTCCAACAAAGTTAAATAGTCCTCTTTTTCCTCTATGGGGTATTAATGTAGAAATTTTGTATCTAATAGTCATTATTTGAGCATTAAGCTGGTCCTCAATATCTTTTGTTATAATAGGTTTTACTAAAAGTGTATTAATGTCTGTTTTATTTAAATCTTCTTCATCAGTTAAAATATTCCGATATTTTGCGTAAAAGTAAGTTTGCAATGAGTGAGTACTTTCATTGTTTATAATATCTACCATAGTTGAATTACTGCATTCTTGATTAAGTAAAGTTTTTCGTAGATTTAAGGGAACTCTTAAAAATGTACTGGTTTTTGATAGTCTTCTTTTGCAATTAAATTTTGTTGATTTCGCTGGGCTTTCAATTATAATTTTTCCTGCTGCTAATTTTACATTATTTTCTATCATATCGAGGGTAGTCTCTAATTCTTCTATGTTTGTGGAATGCAATATCATGTAATGATTAATAGGGATTTTAATTTGTTTGAGGGTGATTTCCGTGAATCCGGTTTCTTCTTTAATTTCCTCGATCAAGAGGCTTGCTTTGACGTGAAGTGGAAGGTTGATTATCAGGGTGAGTATCATAATTTTGATTAATACTTTGATCGGTAGCCATTTCTGAAAAGAAAGGTCGTTTTATGTTAGTTAGGTCCACTCCTGTTAGTGGTGCTTTCTTATATTTAGGATGGATTTTGTCCCTGTTTGCTTTAAAATCTTTAATGAATCCCGTATCTCTAGTTTCTTCATAATACTCTCTAGTTTCATTTCGCTTATCGATGATTTTTTCTTTAGTTTGCTTCATAATTTTGAAAACAGTTTCCTTATTCACTTTTCATCTAAGGATGTCTATTGGTCTTTCTTTTGTTGTAGAGTGGACTTGCCTATTATAAAATTCCACTGCTTCGTACGCTTTTTCAATAAGTGTCTTTTGAGTTATATCATGCATTGTTCGCAATTTTTCTTTGAGGGTGCTGTGTAGCCTTTCGACGTCCGCATTTCCTGTATGTACATTAGGTGTCGTATAATGGATTTCGATTTCCTTTTCCACAATTGTCTGCCTTATCAGAAATCTATTCAATTGATTGTCGGCAACGATCTTTTTAGGCTTTCCTTGATTCGCAAAATAATTTGCCAAAGCCTCTTTCAGGCCGAAGTCATCCGTTGACTTCAAATAAAGTATTGTGGCGTACTTCAAAAATTTATCTACGCAGGTAAAACATTTATTTCCTTTCCTTTCATTATTACAATATCCATATGCACGATTTCTCCTATGTCTGATGGGGTTTCTGTATCTTTAAATTTCACTTTGATTGGATTTCTGTCGTATTTGGCTTTAGTGCAAATTTCGCAGGTGTTAATGAATTTATTAATGATTTCTTTTAAATTTGGAAAAAATATTTGCTTTCTGAGGCCATTATAATTTTCATTTATTCCGGCGTGTCCGGTTTCTTTTATATGGTATTGCTTTATGTTTTTAACAGTTTCTTCGATATCCTTCATGTCCTTGGCCAAATAGGCACATCTAATGAATTTGATGTTAGTTGTATCAAAGTGACGTATTATTAATTGTTGGACTTTATTATATAAATGATCATCCAAATCTGAATAAATACCAATCTTTTTCGGTCTAATAAATTGCTTCAACTTTCCCAAAAGAGTTGATTCGTCGCCTGTTATTCCGCTTTCATTAATGATTAGCTTTCGCTTTTTAGATATTGGTTTTGTTATATCTGTTCTACTTGTTAAAAGAATTTGATTATTTAACCCATTGATAATTGAGTCGTGAATCTCAAAATGATCGTTTAAGTTTTCCGCTTGTGTATGTATTGTTGGTGCTAGACTTTCATTTATCATTCTATTGTCCTCAATCTCGTCGTTGAGTGGATTCATTTCTTCGTTCTTCACGATCCTGGGCAAAAAATCGGCTGGTATGTTATCTTTTCCTTTTATATATTTGATTTTGATGTTGTACTCTCCGAGTTCAATTAGCCATCGTTGTAGTCTTGGGCTTATGTCCTTTCCTTTATATTTGACTTGTAGCCATTTCAAAGGTTGATGATCCGTATTTAGTGTGAACTCCTTTCCGTAAATATACCTCCTAAATTTCTTAATACCTCAGATAATTGCAAGCAGCTCCTTCTCTACGGTTGCGTAATTTTTCTCGTGCTCGTTTAGTGTCCTGCTAGCGTACCATATAGGATGTCCGTTCTGCGAAAGAACTGCTCCAACAGCGTAGTTTGATGCATCAGTTGTGACTTCAAATTCCTTATCCATTTCTGCGTATTTGAGAACAGGTGGGTTAATCAAGGACTTTTTCAATGCTTCAAACGCGTTTCTATATTCGGAATTATTAATGTCAATTTTTGCGCCCTTTTTCAAACATTTAGTGAAAGGTAGAGCCATTTTTCCGTAATCCTTAATAAACTTCCGATAGTACCCTGTAATTCCCAAAAATGATTTAATTTCCTTTTGTGTTCTTGGAATTTCCACTTCTAATATTTTCTTAGTAAGTTTTGGGTTAGGTTTGATACCTTTACCTGTAAGCAAATGACCCAAAAATTCTGATTCTTTTCTGAGAAAATTACATTTATCGGTTTGTAATTTCAAGCCGTTCTCCTTTAATCTTTTTAGGACTTTTGTGAGATTTGTAATATGTTCTTCTAGGGATGAAGAGAATACAAGTATATCGTCAAGGTTAACTATGCAGACCTTGTTGATAAGGTTGTCTAGAACTTCGTTCATCATTCTTTGGAAGGAAGCTGGCGCATTTTTAAGGCCAAAAGGCATTTGATTGAATTCATAATGACCATAAGGGGTCGAAAATGCTGTTTCAGCTCTATCATTCTCAGCAACGGGAATTCGATGGAATCCTTTTGCAAGGTCCAATGTTGTAAAATATTGTGCTTCGCCAAGCTTACTAAGAATATTTTCAATGTTGGGAATTGGAAACTTGTCTCCAATTGTATTTTCATTTAGTTTCCTATAATCTATTACAATTCTCCACTTCTTTGCTCCAGAGTTGTCAATTTTTTTGGGTACGACCCAAAGAGGAGAGTTATAGGGTGATTTTGACTTCCAGATGATGCCATTCGCCAGCATTTGCTTAATTTGACATTCTACTTCCTTTTCGGGAACGTCTGGATACTGATAAATTCTAAAGAAAATAGGTTTATCATCGTTCGTGTAAATTTTATGTACAACTTTATTTGTAGGTTGGAGAATGTCTCCTTCTTTATAAAATAGATCCTGAAATTTATTCAAAACCTTCTTTAATTTAGATTTTTCTTCATTGTTTAAATGGTCCAAATTTACTGAATTGGTTTCACTTTCTTCCAATTGGGTTATTTCGTTACCTAATAGACATGGGAATATAAATGGGATCTTCTTTTCACCCACAAGAATGTATTTTTCTCCCATGTTAATGAGAACACCCAGTGGTTCCAAAATGTTGTTACCTAAAATAGCTTCATAATCTTTATTTTCTAAATTGGCTTCTTTCCAAGTCATATATTTCTTAAATCTAGGATGCTGAAATTCAAGGGGAAGGTGGCTTATAATTTCGTTATGTAATTTTACATGGCCTGATATAGTATTTATCTGGCATGGTTCCCTTAAAGGTTTTCTTTTCAGGTGAGATAATTTACTTGAATCGATAACGGAAATTGTACTTCCGGTATCAATTAAAGTTCTCACCACTTCATTTTCGATGGTGATATCTACTAAGGGTAAGTTTCTGGAAGTAGGTCTTCGCAAAAACCCTGGTTTGCAGACATCTGGTTAACGTTTTGATTATAATTATTTTCTAAGTCTTTCTATTATTTTCTTCGGTGTTATTAACTTCCATCGGTTCATATCTTCTGGAATTGTTAGATCTGTTATCGTTTCTGTTATTATTGTTGTTATTATTGGCACTATTATTGTTTCGGTTAATATTCCTGTTAATTCTATTATTAGCTAAATTTCTATTATGGCTTTATTGATTAGAAACGCCAGAAGACTCTTCATTATATCTTCTATTTGGTTGGAAATTGTTGTATAGGGAGCTATGGTTTTGAGGGTTCACGTTTTGGAAAAAATGCGCATTATTAGGGTTTGCGCGACTATCATTTTTAAATCTTTTATGGCCACTATTGCTTTTACTCACATTGTCGTATCGAGGGTTATTCACCATATTTTGCCGCAAAAGGTACAAATACGACTCCGTGAGGTTTGTGGCCTCTGTATTAAAAAGTGCCACTGACATAATTTGGGGAATTTTCTGTTTGAATATATTATTTATAATTTCGGGTATTGAATTTTCATTATATATATTATTTTGTTCGGAAATACATTTTTTAAGCATATCATTTTGTAATTTTAAAAGATAATGATAAACGTCACTTACAGGTCTATTGGATGAAGCTCGTGATGCTTTCTCAATCAGCCGCTCATACGATTCCTGGGTTGTGAAAACTTTCAGAAGAAGCTCCCTTGCCAGTGTCCAATTCCTTTGGTTGATGGGTATGTTTCCAACGATTTCCGCGGCATATCCACATATTTTTGGGAAGATGTAGAAACTTTCCACAAAACTTCGGTCTTGCTGGTTTTCAATCGCATCGTATACCGGGTCGACTTGTCTGACAAACGTTGTAATATCTTCGTCTCCAGTAAAGGGTCTAACTGTGGACATCACTCGAGCTGTCGTATCAGCCGTGGCATTCGGGTTTGCCTGTTGCACAGGTGGATTGATGTTGTTTAATTGTTGGCGGATTGCTTCCATCTTGACTTTTTATGAAAGGTTAAATATCACTTCTAATTTTAATTTCACTTGTTATTTGATACTCCAAGTAATCTGATTTTGTATTTAATTATTTTTTTTCGAAATCACTTTATTTCACTTGGTTTGTTATTAAAGAGGGTACGCTGCCGATTTTTTTGCATCTGAGTTGTGCAGGCTTCTCAGGTTATTATTTAATTTTAGTTTAAAAGTTATCCTCTGTCGAAACCTCCAGAGAAGTAACTTGCACTCGAATTTTTAAATTATTGATTTTAACTCAATTTGTTAAAAATTCACTTTCACTAAACTTTCAGTTAAGTCCGTGCGATTTCGGCGGTATAACTCTGGACGATTTCTTCTGCACTTCTAATAACTGACGCGTATTGAAACTTTCTTTTTCGGTTTCCAGTTTTTGGAAAAATCGCGAAAAAATTTTCGTTTCTTTTAGTCCGCATACCGACTGCGCCACTTACGTGAGATCCTATGTCGTTGTCCAAAAAAAATTAAAACGCGAAGTTTAACTTTTGGAAGGATCAACTTTATTCGTTGAATATTAACTTAAGACTAACTTGACAATGATATGATTTGTTCCCATTACACTTCTTCATACAAAGGGAACGTTGCTTGTCTGCTAAAAGGAACCAATGTAGACCAAACATCAATAATCGAACGGATGCATGGGATTTAATTATAATCTTATCTCAACATTCCCATGAATTCGTTCGTGTGAATTTTAATTAAATACTTTGTTTATATTATGTACTTGGGTGGCATCTTGGGATGCACAAGTGCAGTGGCTCTGACGTCACTTATATATATATATATATATATATATATATATATATATATATATATATATATATATATATATATATATATATATATATAAGTTATGTTTGAGGCTAAGTACTTGTTGAATGACCTACGTATGTATATACGAGTATATATATATATATATATATATATATATATATATATATATATATATATATATAAGTTATGTTTGAGCCTAAGCGGTTGCTCGAAAAAAAAACGCGATTAATTTGATTCTTTAAGCACTTTATTGATGAAATCTCAGCTTAGAACTAACTTACAATTTCGTAATCTCGGCTTACAAAGAAAATTCTTTAGCGAGCATGTCATCTTTTAGGATGCGACAGTGAGCCGGATGTTGTTTTCAAAACAATTTTGATATGAGATTCTTTTCTTGCGAATTGCATACAAAGTTGCAGTTTAAAAAATACAATGTTGCATCTTGCTTTGAATACATAATGAATGATGCAATACGGCAAGTATTTACAGGTAGATCTTACGTCACTCCTCCCCGCTAAGATTCGAATTACCCCTGGAACTCCTCATTTTTTGAATTAATTCATTACCAATTAAACTCAAAATTTTAATTTTATTTCTAACCATTTTTCTATAAATTGCTAAGAATGTTACTACTCCGAAAGTTATAATTATTGTCCAAAATATTAAATCTGATGTCAAATGATAGAATGTTTTATGTTCTAATTATTCTGTTTTTTCAAGATTCTTTGTAAAATTCAATTTAATATCTTCAAAATTAATTCATTTGTTTTTGGTATAATTACTCTTTGTATAAATTCTCTTTTGATGTTTGAAAATTCTTTTTCATTGATTTTTATTGTACAATTATTAAAATTCAATAGATAATTTTCGTTTAATACAGTTTTTCTTTCATCGCATGTAGAGGAGAGTATACAATTTTTGCAATTTTTCACAATAATCAATCCATCATCAATTAATTCTATTGATTCATCTTTCATTGTTACATAGGTACAAGTATTTGAAATATTACAATAATAGTATCTTTGTACTTTTTCAATTCTAATTCAGGGTCATATTTATATGCTTTATTTTCATATTTAACAAGTTCGCGTTTATCTTCCAGTAATTCGACATTTTCACTATTTGGGATAGGATAAAATAGGATTGTGTTTGTGGTTATTGTATTATTAGGGATTTTTATTATAAAAATAATGTTATTATTATTGAAAGTTGCTAGCCCTAACCTTATTTGGGATAGTTTATGAAAGTCTATATGGTATTCAGTTATTTCTTCGGTTGTTGTTACATTGTCTACCATTAATCCTAATCTAGCTGAAGCAATATTATTTTGGATATGCGTTATGTGGTCCTGTTAAGTATTAAGTTGGGTGAGTAAGGCTATATGCGTTATATCTGCTCTAAGATTTATTAATTCCGAATCTACTTCTTCTGCCCAAATTGAAATTTTCTTTTGATCTTGGCTAATAATGTCTTGAAGGGTTTCTATAGATTTGTTAATGTTTTCGTTTATTCTTATTTGCTGATTGAAAGTATTTGCGATTTTGACTTGATTTTCGTTTGTTTCTTTAAAATAGGTTTCTAGTTCTTCGTTATCGTCGGAGTCTAGGGTTCCGAATAAATATTTATATGCTTTTCCTACGAAATTGAACAATCCGCGTTTAGCTCTATGGGGAATTCATGTGGATATTTTATGTCTGATTATTGATATTTGTGCAAATAATTGTTGTTCGATTTCTTTGTTTATGATTGCTTCTCTTTTACTTTTAACATCTATGATAGTTATATTTGGGTTAGTATTATCTGATTTATTCTTATATTTAGCGTAAAGATAAGTTTCTAATGCGTGGATATTATCGTTAAGAATAAGTTCAGCCAAAGTTTGGTTGTTACACTCGTTTTTGAGGATATTCTTCTTTTGTTTCTCATTTATACTGTTGAAAGTTCTTATTTTCGAAATTCTCATTCTACAAATTGCTTTTGTTGATTGCGTATTTCCGCTTTGATCTATCTTGCCAGATGCCAAATTTACGTTGAATTCGATCATGTCTAGAGTTTGTTCTAATTTTTCCAAATTCATTGCATGTAGGATTAAAGTATGGTCAATTGGGATTTTCACTTGTCTTAATATAATTTCCGTGAATCGTGCTTCTTCTTTAATTTCCTCTATCGATAGGCTGGTTTCTGCTCGAGGTATCAGGTTCAGTGCGATTATCATCATTGTTACTCGCATTACGTTCTGCGTTTTGCGCCGTTTCTGTAAAGAAAGGTCGTTTAATGTTAGTAAAATCTTCACCTTCTAATGATGCCTTCTTGTATTTAGGAAGAATTTTATCTCTTTCAGGAGCGGATCCAGAATTTTTTTCCGGAGGGGGTCACAGGGTAGAATAATATAAAAAATAAAAAAAAATATACAGGGTGTGGCGCCAAATTCCGGACAAGTTAAACATTGTATTGAAAAATTATTTTTATTACAAAAATGGGAAAGTTTACAATTTTTTCTTTTACTAAATTGTTTGTTAAACATTTAAAAAAAAACACATTCACTCGATATAACTCCCTTGTGCTTCGATCACCACCTCTATCCTCGGTCTGAAGCTTTTGCAGGCCCGTTTTGATGCGGCGTGGTCCATTTCGGTAAATACCACTTCAATAGCAGCTCTCAATGAAGCGACGTTTGGATGTCTGTACTTGTTAGTGTCCCGTTCAACCACGCTCTATACATAGTAATCCAGAGGATTCAAGTCTGGGCTGTTAGGAGGCCAAAAGGAGGCCAAAACCTGAGGCTTTTGGCAGCCTTGTTTCGTAAAGAACATAACGCGTTTTGTTCTTGCAGCTTTAGAAAGCATCTGTCTTATTTTTATTGTGTAAGACTTGTAGCGGAGGTCATCTTCCACGGTTCTCACTTACACCGACAACTGACGACAATTTTCGGATTGACTGGCTCGGATCCTCCAAAATTAATTCCTGAGCCCGTGTAATGATTTCGGGGGTCCTGACAACGCGTTCTTTGGAGTGGGGTTTCCTTGCTGGTGTCGCGGAACCTTTGTTTGACTTCTCCGATTCATTAACAATAACTTCATACACAGTCGATCTTGGGTAGCCGAAGCATCGAATGATTTCTGTGGCTGAGCGCCCAACGCGAACACTTTCAATAATCGTTGCTCTTCGATTATACTCTGCACTTGGCTTCAACATTGCAACTTTTTCGAGGTTACGAATGTTCAACGCATATATTAAATTATTTGTACGCGAATTGTGACCTCTCGAAACCTTATAAAATGGGGGGAAATTAAAATTGAATTTTGTCCGGATTTTGGCGCCGCACCCTGTATATATATATTATATGTAACAAAAACTAACAAATTTATTAGCTTCACTACAATACACTTAAACCAACTCCATACAAAATACTAGAAATAATAAACGACAAAAAACTGAAAGAAACTTGTGGGAAATTTGTAGAAACCTATTTCAGAAATAAAGAGAATGAATAGATAAGAATAAACAAATTTACGTTTCTTTCAACTATTTCAATCAAATATTTGTAGACAATTCCAAGGGAATCTTATTTTCATACAAACATCCTAAATGCACATGTTCTTCGTAGGTAACCAACTACTAAATTTCATAATCCTCATGCACTCCTTGCAAAGAATAAAAAAAACACGATCGCAAAGAAAAAAACAAAACATTTTGAAAACAAAAATCAACCAGCTGATCATTTCAACGTAAACTCATAATTGCGAAATTCACGTTCGTACCTACGCCGTTACGTTCTCGCAATTGTGCATCTATTTTAAGAAAATGGTCCACATAAATTAACTTTTTACGACCTGTATTTTCGGTATCTTGAAAATTTTTTACCGTCATTTCGTCTCATCTCTGTGATTATAATCGGGGAAGCTTTTAATGAAAATTATAAAAGGTGGCAATGATTACTTTTTCGTACAGATCAGTTTTCCCGAAAGTTCGTGAAAATTGATGCTACAACGAGTACTTACGCGTGAATGTTACAGTTTTCTGCTAATTTTGTCGTGGCATTTCAGTAAATTATCCGCGAAATAAGTGAAATAAACGCAATTGTGGTACCGCATTGAATCGCCTTCTTTGGTTATTGCCGTGTACTATATGTACGAGTATGTATGTATCTAATTGTTTTGTTAAGGATGGCATGGATAGTTTAATACGACGATACTTGGTGATATCGCAGTGAAGTTTTAATTATTAGTGCGGATAAATGACATTGATCTGTCCGGAAAAGTGTTATAGTGAAATCAAAAAGCTTCTATTTTAAGTGGGATTCAGGCAAAAGCTTAAAATGCAAAAATAACAATACAAACCGAATTTTCCGAATTTTTTTATAGAAATTCTCGTAAATGTTTATCACTTTTATTTGTTTACAGTTTTTCAACACTTTTTATTGATTCCTTCTAGTCGGCTGGTTTTGTAGTTAGAAATTCTGGTTCATAATCCAGTAACGAAGAAAATTAAAAGTTTCAATTTGACGAATGCATCATGGTTAATAGTAATACAATAGTATATGAAACAACATATTGAGATTGAGACATTGTTTCTAAAAAAGGCGACAAAACGACCAGCTTCCACAAGAACGATTGACACTTTCTTTTCTAAAAGTCAGAAACCGGAGTCTCAATCTAGTTCTGATGCATCATCGTCGGCGAAAGAATTCATACCATCAGCTAGTATTTCGAACATCACTGATAGGCTTGAAAATAGCGAATACTACACATACAAACGAACCACGCTGCAAGCCTCATTTTGGTCCGATATAGGGCCTTACGTAAACCAACGCAACATCGACGATTTTACTTAGGTGGATTTACTGAAACATCACTGGGAACCTCCTCCTGATTATATTTTTCCTCATAATGTCATGATGCAGAAAGGAAAGGAAAGGAAGAAGTACGCTCAAAAATCCCATCTAGAAAAATTCCCTTGGCTGGTTTTATCTCATAAAGATCATGGTCTTTATTATTAGTATTACGTACTATTTGCGTTGAGCTCAGGAGGAGGTTACCAAACAAACACTTATCTGAAGCGACTAGTTCGAGAACCGCTGAAAAAGTTTAACGACTTACTTGGTGAAAATGGAGCGCTTTCTGTTCACCAACGAAACCAATATCACCAGATGGTGGTAGAAGCTGGCAAATATTTTCTTCAGACTTTTCACAATCCAGTATCAGAAGTGGTCAACCAGGTCTATGTACAACAATATGCGCGAGTTAAAGAAAATCGAGAGCGGTTAATGCCTATTATCAAAACGATTTTTTTGCGGTCAGCAAAATATTTCTTTAGGGGGACATAGGGATGATGGATCGCTCTTGGATAGGACCGAATTAGGACAGTCTGGTGGCAAATGATGGGAACTTTAGAGCTCTCCTTCGCTTCAGAATTGATTCTGGTGACTCTTTTCTTCAGCAACATTTAGAAACCGCAGGTACAAACGCAACATATATTAGCAAAACCACCCAAAATCAATAGATAGAAGCCTGCAAGGAGGAAATTCAGCTAGTTATCCTGAATAGAGTAAGAGCGGCAACATTTTTCTCTGTTATATTTGACGAGACGACCGACAACTCATGCACTGAACAGCTCAGCTTGCCACTTCGCTACGTCTGGAATAGAGCTGCCAGAGAAGATTTTGTTACATTTTGCGACGCGTACTCTGCAATTTGTTCTGAAGATGTGAAAGCTAACGAGCGTCGTTTAACTGGAGTTGCAGTGGCACATATTGTCAAAGGTTTGTGTAACAAATTTGACTTGGATCTGCAATACTTAATTAGGATCCGTACAGACAGTTGCTCAGTGATGGCGTCTGACTTGAAAGGTGCATGTCACGAGTTGATGAAAGTAGCAATTCACGCACAACATTGTCCTTGCAATAATCATGTGTTGAACAATTCTTTATTGAAATCGTTGAATGTCACAAGCTGCCGAAATGCTTCAGGGACAATGAAAACCATTGAAGCTTATTCAAATGCTTCTTCAAAAAGACAGCTTTTTCAAATGCTTCTTCAAAAAGACACGGTGTCTTTGAAAACAAGCTTGGTAAAAAATCTCTTCAAAGTCTTTGCGGGAAACGATGGTTTGAAAATCACGTCGGACACCTGCAGTTTCAAGGTGAACGGTTAATAAAAATTTGTAAAGCACTTGAAGAGATTGCAGCGTGGCGGGATGAGAAAAGCGCATCTTCTGCTGCTAAACTTCTTCATGCTCTTCTTAATCTAACGTTCCTGATTCAATTGCTTGCTTGAATGATGTTCTTGGTATGTATATAACATGACCTTTTTTCATTTTTTCAGTTGAACGATTTAAAAAAATTACGCAGACATGTTTTGCTCTGTTGGGGAACGACTTGATTCAAATTTACTTTTCAAGAAATTACTCAATTTAATTAATAAAACAAAAATAATTATTGTAAACCAAAGAAGAAAATCAGTTTACAATAATTTTGTTGGTTTTTGTATTTTTCAGGAGTAACTTTACTATTAAGCCAAATACTCCAAAAACCATCATTAGATCTGAAGAAAGCAACCGATTTGAAAGCAGATACTTTGATTGTTCTTGAGACGAAGAGAACCGAGGCTGATTCCGTTTTTCAACAGCTGTATACTGAAACTGAAAATCTTGCTAAACAGTTGGATGTGGCGATGAAAGCACCTCGTGTTGTTTCTCGCCAAAAACATCGAGATAATCATCAACGAAATCAAACCACGGAGGAGTATTTCAGGAGAGGGATTTTCATTCCTCTATTGGACAACGTTGTGACAGACCTCAACGAAAGACTCTCCACAGACGTAATGAACCTGCCTCGGACTTCATACAACAGTCGAGGGCATTGAAGACGTTCGCCATGCAGCAGAAACGTACCAGAAGCTTCTGTAAACTCCTGCCTCGGGCAGAATTTAAATTGTGGGTAGCCAAATGGAATCGGATTGTTGAAAACGGCGGTGAACTCCCCGATTCGTTCCCTCTAGCTTGTGCTGCGTGTGATGAAGAAATTTATTCATCCATTTGGAAACTGCTTGATATTTTGCATACGCTTCCTGTGACCGCAGCCACTGCAGAAAGGAGTTTTTCAACTCTCCGTCGCCTCAAAACTTAGCTGAGATCAACTTTGGCAGAAGACAGACTCACTCGGCTTGTATTCATCGCGACATCGAAGCGATAATCAACAGATTTGCGAAATAAAATAGAAAATTAGATTTTGTGTTATAAATAATCTTCCCAGTTGGAACTTATACAAATGTAAACAAATCACAAGTGTTGCTACAAACTAAATACAGAAAAAATCGGTATTCTACAAAAAGGTTAGTCGTTATTATAGTTATATTTTATTTCCAATGTTTTTAGTTAATAATATGGTAAGTTGACTTTGGTCGTTTGATGTGTTTCTGGTTTTTGATTTCACAAAAACTGGGTTCTTTTTGGTCGTTTGATATTTGTTGTTTGTTTTTGGATTTGCGAATAATTCATTCAGCTCAGTTTTTTTTAATGCATGCTGATTCTGGGGGGGGGGGGGGGGTCATGACCCCTGTGACCCCCCTCTTGGATCCGCGCCTGATCTCTTTTGGCTTTGAAATCTTTAATAAATCCAGTTTTTCTAGTCTCTTCATAATCTTCTCGATTCCTATTCCTTTTATCAATCTTTTTTCTATTGTCTGCTTCATTAAGTTGAAGATTTTCTCCTTATTTGATTTGCCATGTAATATATCTATTGGCCTTTCTAGAGTTGTTGAGTGTACTTGTCTGATATAGAATTCTACTGCTTCATACGTTTTCTCGATGATAGTTTTCTGTGTAATATTATGCATTGTCCTTAGTTTTTCCCGAATTATGCTATGCAATCTTTCAATATCTGCGTTTCTAGTATGGGAATTAGGCGTAGTATAATGTAATTCAATATCTTTTTGAAGTATTGTTTGTTTGATGAGGAATCTACTATATTGATTATCTGCTATAATTTTTTTGGCTTTCCATGATTTGCGAAAAAATTTGCCAATGCTTCTTTCAGGCTGAAATCATCCGTTGCTGTTAGGTTTAGTACTGAAGCGTATTTAGAAAACTTGTTAATGCTCGTAAATATTTTGTTGCCTTTTATTGATAATATATCAATATGTTTGATTTCTCCTATATCCGATGGTGTTTCAGTGTCTTTAAATTTGGCTTTTATAGGATTTCTGTCATATTTTGCCCTTGTGCATGTTTTGCATCTATTGATATATTTCTGAATTATTTCTTTAAGGTTTGGGTAAAATACTTGTTTTCTTAATCCATTATAGTTTTCGTTTACACCAGAATGTCCTGTTTCCTTTATATGATAATATTTTATGTTTTTAACACTTTCTTCCACATCTTTCATGTCTCTAGCCATGTAAGAATATATAATGAATTGTATATTTCTTGTGTCAAAATGTTTGATAATGAGTTGTTGTATTTTGTTATAAAGATTATCATTTAGTTCTGTGTAAATACCTTTCTTTTTGGGTCTGATAAATTTCTTTAGTTTTCCTAAGAGGATCGATTCATCTCCATTGATCTCATTTTCGTTGATTATCAGTCTTCGTCTTGGGAAAATAGAGTCTTTAATATTCGTTTTATTCGTTAAAATTATTTGGTTTTTTAGGGAATTTATGATAGTTTCATGAATTTCTAACTGATCATTGAGATTTTCGGCTTGTGTATGAATGGTTGGTACTAAGCTGTCTTGATCTTCGTCATCCAAAGGATTCATTTCTTCATTTCTGACTATCCATGAAAGGAAGTCTGCTGGAACATTATCTTTTCCTTTGATGTACTTCACTTTGATGTTATATTCTCCTAATTCCATTAGCCATCTTTGTAATCGGGGACTGATATCTTTTCCTTTATGTTTGACTTGAAGCCATTTTAATGGTTGATGATCAGTAATTAAAGTAAATTCTTTTCCATATAGGTATCTTCGAAATTTTTTGACTCCCCAGACGATTGCTAGGAGTTCTTTTTCTACTGTAGCATAATTTCTCTTATGTTCATTGAGGGTTCTGCTTGCATACCAAACTAGATGCTCCTAATTTCTATCCATTTTCGCATATTTAAGCACAGGTGGGTTAATTAGACATTTCTTCAATATTTCGAACGCGTTTCTATATTCAGGGTCTTCAATATTAACTTTGTTTCCTTTTTTCAGACATTTAGTAAGAGGTAACGCTAATTTTCCATAGTCATTAATAAATTTCCTGTAATATCCTGTAATTCCAAGGAATGATTTAATTTCTTTCGGTGTTTTTGGGATTTCTACTTTGAGGATTTTCTTGATTAATTTAGGATTTGGTTTTATGCCTTTGTCCGTTAGTATATGTCCTGGAAATTCTGATTCCCTTTTCATAAAGTTACATTTTTCTGTCTGTAATTTCAATCCGTTTTCCTTAAGTCTTTTTAAAACTTTCGTCAAATTTTGGATATGTTCATCAAGAGAGGTTGAAAAAATCAGTATATCGTCCAAGTACACTATACAAATTTTATTTATGAGCCCGTCCAAATACTTTGTTCATCATCCTTTGAAATGATGCCGGAGCATTTTTTAAACCAAAAGGCATTTGATTAAATTCGTAGTGTCCATATGGGGTTGAAAATGCGGTTTTCGGTCGGTCATTTTCGTCAACAGGAATTTGATGGAATCCTTTTGCTAAGTCAAGTGTTGTAAAGTATTAAGCTTCGCCTAATTTGCTCAATAAGCTTTCAATATTAGGGATTGGGAATTCATCATCAACGGTGTGTTCATTAAGTTTCCTGTAATCGATAACTAATCTCCATTTTTGTTAACCAGAATTATTAATTTTTTAAGGGACATCTCAAAGAGGAGAATCATATGGGGATTTTCTTATTATGCCATACTTTAGCATTTGTTTTATTTGAGATTCTACTTCTTTTTCATGGATATCGGGGTATTGATATATTTTCGAAAAAATTGGTTTTTTGTCCATCGTATATATTTTATGGGTAATTTTATTTGTTGGCTTTAGAATGTCGCCTTTCCTGTAAAATAATTCCTGAAATTTTGTAAGGATTTTATTTAATTTGGTTTTTTCTTCAGCATTTAAATGGTCAGTTTTAATGTTTTCTCCGTTGTCTTCAAGTTGAGATATTTCATTTAATAAAATCGTTGGGAATATAAAAGGAATTTTATTATTATCCACTAAAATGAATTTTTCACGCATGTTTATTAAGACTCCTAATGGTTCTAATATGTTATTACCAAGAATTGCTTCATAATCCCTATCTTTAATTTCCGTTTGTTTCCAAGTCATGTATTTTCGGAATTTTGGGCTTCTGAATTCTTCTGGTAGAGGAGTTATTATTTCGTGGGATAGTTTAAGGTTTCCTGAAAGGGTATTAATATTTAATTTATTCTGCATTTGTCGTCTTTTAAAATTTTGTATTTTGATTGAGTCAATAACTGATAAGGTGCTTCCAGTATCAATTAATGTTCTCACAACTTCTGTTCCTATAGTTATATCTATTATGGGTAAATTTCTTGAGGCGGGTCTACGCGAAAACCCTGGTTTTGTGCCTGACTTGTATCCGGTTCGATGTTTCTATCCTGTGTGTAGTTGATTTCCATTGGTTCCGGTCTTTATGTATTACGGCTGACATTGTCCTGTCTATTCCTTGGCTTGTTCCTGAAATTGTTTAATCTGTTATTAGCCATGTTCCTGTTTTGTCCATTCGAGATTCCTGAATATTGCTCGTTGTCTCTCCTATGTGGTACGAAATTAGAGCGCTGAAAATTATTATAAAAAGGATTTCTATTTTGGAGGGGATTTGAATCATTTGGTCTGTTTTGGCGATAGGTTTGAGATTTTTTTTTTTTTTTTTAAATACCTCCTTCCCTTCCACTCTCTCCATCACACTTTCTTCGTCGCACAACGCTCGTGCGATCTGCACTTCACATTTCGTCGTTTCTACAGGTGTGCCATCCAGACAATGTTTAAAACATCGGTATAAGGGGGCACACAAAAAATATGTGAAGTCATCCTGTTAATCTTTTCATGTCCGATTCGTTAACAGCTCTCAGAGGTAAAAAAAATATTAATCCGACGCAGTAAAAAAAACTCTGAGTTAAAAGAATGGCTGTTTCTTCAAGTATCTCGACGATAGGGTCAACAATGCCCTAAGATGCTATTTTGAAGTTACTGGACAGATAATAATAAATCATAAGGCTAGCTGTGTCTTGAGGCATCTCGATGATAGGATAAAAAAAAATTGCCCTAAGATGCTATGTTGAAAGTTTCTGCGCTGAGATTCAATCGCTATTCATTAAATAGTTCCTGAGTCTTTTCTTGAAGATCATAAGTGAATTCGCTTCTTTTTCGTTCAACTTATCGGAAGATATGTTGTCGTATTTGGGGTTATTGATCATATTTTGTTTGATTAAATATAGATATGACTCTGTATATTATTTGATTCAGTATTCAATAGAGCTACGGACATTATTTTTGGTACTTTTTGTTTGAAAATATCGTTAATTAGATCAGGTATACTGTTTTCGTTATATATGGCACTTTGCTCACTATTTGTTTTACTTAAAGTATCTGATTGAATTCTTAATAAATAATTGTAAATCTCACTTAGAGGTTTCTTCGTTTCAATGAGTCTTTCATATGATTCCTACGATGTAAATGCTTTCAGTGACAATTCTCGAACCAAGGGCCATGTCCTTTGGTTTTGTGGGATGTTTGATATGACGTCTCCAGCGTATCCAAGGATTTTGGGGAAAATATAGAAATTTTCGACAAATTCTGTATCTTCTAGGTTCCCTATGCCTCTATTCACTAAGTCGATTTGTCTAATAAAAGTACTCACATGTTCCTTTCCTGTAAAGGGTTTTACCGCTGCCATGACTTTCGCTGTCGTATCTGCTACTGCATGCATATTTGCTGCTCCGTTGCTTTGATTTGCTTGATTCGCTTGATTTGCTGCTTCAATGTTTAGCTTTTGATTTGTTGCCTGATTGCTTCCATTTTTCACTTTTTGTATTGTATCACTTTTAATTTTCACTTCCAGTTTTTATTTACGCTGCCGATCTTTGTATTCTGAGTTATTGCAGGTTTTTCAGTTTGTTAGTTTTAACTGGTTATAAGTTAGCTTTTGGATTTCTTACGGGAGTCTCCCCGTAGTCTTTTTAAGATTCCTTGTTTAGAGGCACTTCTAAAGGCAGCTATTTCGATCGCGGATTTTACTTTTCGCGACACTACTTTCGAGCGTATTTTAGAAACTTTTCCGAGTAAATTAGTTTCACGATACGAACGCCGACTGCGCCAGTTATGTTTGAGCCTAAGCGGTTGTTCGAAAAAAAATGAAACGCGAGCAATTTTATTCTTTAAGAACTTTATTGATGAAATCTCAGCTTAGAACTTACTTACGATTTCGTTTCAATTTAAAACGTAATCTCGGTTTACAAAGAAAATTCTTTAGCAAACATGTCACCTTTTAAGATGCGATAGTGATTGCCGCTACTTCAGATGAAAATCCGTGATTTCTGGTTCAGCCAAAGTATAGCTCCGATTTGGACAAATCCATTGAACTGCTTATAGAAACTCATAAGAAACAAACCAAAGCCGAACCACCTGAAACAAAATGGCGACCGCTCAAATGCCGAGAAACGCGAAAAGATTGCTTTTGTAGCTTTGACCAAATCTTAGTACAGATGTTAATGAAACTTGACATTCTGGTAGAAACCAACCTTCAAAATTTAAAAGGATTCTTAGAGTCACAGTTTTAACTCTACTGACGTGAGATTTGATTTTATGGTCAACAATAGTAATTTCTAATGATTTTACTGTTTGCGTGATCATCCATACACAAATTTCAAAATGCCGGTGATATAAATATGCAAATCTTTGCATTTATTTATTTAATATTTTGGGCTTTCATTTTCAACAAAAATCAAATACTTTTACTCTGTTCAGAGTAAAACTCCGATATGAACGAGACTGGCATAGTAGTTAATGAGACTTTAAGATAAATATCTTTTAAAATAATATAGAATCAAATGCTTTGATTGAAAATGGTGGTCCTCAAAATGCCAGAAGATATGGGGAATTCGTAATTTTATTAGCAACTGAAGCATCGAATATATTTTCATGGAAAGATTTAAAATAGCTTACATGTGAAGTATTTGTACAACATCAAAATTTCTTAAACTGTGTTTTACTTTGAAAGTAGCTGTATAGAAACAGTTAAGCACAAAAGCTTATAAATCTCAAAATCATTGTCTTTTAAATTATTTTTTTAAATTTTAAAGTTTTAAAGTTTCTATGTTATCTTTTGAAAGTCCTAAGATACTGGAGTGAGAGTACCAAACTAAAATTTCGTTACAAAGCTTTTGCTTTTGGAACGTTTTCGGATAATATACACTATATTTAACCTATCAAAGAGATGTTTGACAATCGACTAATCCTCATGAAAGAGCGAATCTCCAGCATCCAACCATCATGTACAGAACCTTTCCGTGAAGAAGCATTCAGTGATATGCTTAACAATATTACACAAAAACTAGTTGAGCGGGACAATGTGTTGTAGCTACCGGATATTCTCAAAAAATTGGAAAGCATCGATAATAAGTGTAATATTTTAGAAGCAAAAATAATGGAGCAGCGTAACATTGAAAACGTTGTTCCAGTTCAAAATAGTGCCAGCCATCTGAAATCATGTGGTCTGAATGAAGTGGCGTCGGTACCTGCTTCAAATCAAACATCTGAAATCATCAGCCACATCTTTAAATTTGGCACCTTTTGGTCAGAGGACGAATGGAAAAAAGACTTGAGCGGTTGAAGAAGGCTAATGTATCGACTCATCAGCACAACGATTTCGAAATATTTTTCATTAAGAAAACACCAAAGAATACTAATACTGCTCGAGTTCGAAAACTCTTGGAAGTAAATCTTTTACTGGAAGGTGACAGAGTAGAGGCAATTTCACAGAGAAGTAAGAAAACGAAATCGTATAAAGTATACACACCGCACAAATATGCCTGGCCTTTCTCTAATCACACATCCGAAAACGGTAGCATCTTTTGGAGTGGACTAGTCTTTAGGAAATGGAAATCAAGGAAACCTGCTATCAACAATAATCAACCAAGCAAATACAACAACAAAAATGTAACAGTAATTTCAACTAACAACAAAAACATGAATATTAACACTACTTACAACACCCAACCATTTATTACTAACAACATTGTTAACCTTCCAGATCCTTCAGATAACAGGCTGATGAGAGGTATCTGATAATAACCAACCTAAAGAAAATATCGGTTCTTCAGAAACAAATGAAAGCTCAATTTTTGAATTTAACCCTATAAAACCTCCTCCCAAACATCCTAACTTCGTAAGAAGTGGGTTTCAGACTTCGTCCTCTAATTGTGTAATTGAATTACATAGCGTACACAATAGCCCTTCAAACGAAAAACAACCCTTTTTAGACCCGCTCGTACCTTCGATTGTAAAAGCGACAATAAACTCTAGCAAAGATCTTCACAGAAGGTATCTATTATCAAGACCGGGTGAACACAGATTATATGAGTTCGTTCAACTTTACCTAGCTTACATGCATAAAACACCAGACACAACATGTATCGACGGTAAAACGAAGTCCAATTTAAAAGTAATGGTACAGGGAGAAGGTCTTCAGGTAGATGTTGATGCTCTACACAAATAATATCTTAGATAACATGAGCAACTTGGTGTTAAATCCGAAGAAGCTAAAAAAGACCTTCTCATGTAAGCTCAAATTATATATCCTCGCTCCAAAGGTCACGTGAGCAACATCACAAATTTTTTCATCCACAATAAGAGCTCTACCTCAAAACGCCTCAAAATGTTCTACCGTAACTGTAGTAGCATGAGAGGCGAACTCAACAAACTTTTCCTTGACGCTAAATCATTGCTTTTCAGTACGATTGCATTCACAGAAACCTGGTTGAATGACTTCCATCGTAACGAAGAGATTCTCGACGATTGTTGGTCTATTTAAAGAGACGATCGAGACTATCTAAGCACTGGCCTTACTCAACGACGTGGTGACCTAATTGCCATACTCAACGCTTACTCGATTGATATCGTCAACACCGCAACTTTCAAAACTTTCCAACATGTAATAGCGAAAATCAAAATAAATAAATTGTATTTGTACCTTGGTGTATTCTATATCCCCCCAGAGTCGAGTGAGACAATCTATACCGAAGCTTGTGGAGTTGTCTCTTCACTTGCTGAACTTTCGAAAGAAGAAGATAAAACTATTATCTTTGGAGATTTTAACAGGCTCAATTTAAAGTCTGTTGTTGACGAACTTGACAGTCTTCTCATTCCATTGGATCTTCCTGACGATATTGATTTCAACCTAGTTTCTACATTGTATGGCAATGATTTACAGCAAGTAGCTCTGACACCAAATTTCTCTTGCAATTGGTTAAATCCAAGTTTCACGAATGCTTATGACGAGGTGGTGGTCAATCCAACTAATGATGTGGAAAATCTTTTCAAAAATACCCTTCACCATTCCGCACTTTCAGTTGATTATTCCATCTCTGATGACACACACAGCCTTCTGTACAATAACTCGATTGTATTTGATTTCCGTAATGCTGACCACGATATCATTAAGAGATATATTTTAAATGTAGACTGGACTAGTAAGCTTTCGATGCTAGATGTAGATGATACAGTAAACTCTTTCTACCAGAGCATATTTGACGCCGTTGGAAGTCATAAACCTAAAATCAAAAAGAGGAATAAACTGTCTGAGCCATGGTTGGATAGTAGGCTACGACATTTAAGAAACAAAAGGAATAAGCTCCACAAAATTATGCAAAAAGAACTCAATGTCAGTGATGAAATTAAAAACGAATATAATGAACTGGCAAATGAATTTAGACTGAAGTCACGCGAGGCCTATGCAATGTACGTTAATTTTATTGGCAAAAACGTAATCCAAAACCCAAAGAAGTTCTTTGTTTTTGTAAATATTAAGCGCAAAACTCATGGTTATCCTAAACAAATTACAGACTGTAGTTCCTCTGTCCCGGAAGAAATCCTTAATTTCTTCACAGATCATTTTCAATCAGTGTATTCCTTACCAAACACCTCACCTCATGTAGATAACACTAACACCGTTTTTGAAACAGTGCTTCAGGAACTCTTAGTTTCTGAAGATGATACCATTAATGCAAATTAAACACTTGATCTGAACCAAGGACCTAGCCCAGATTAACTTCCATCTTATTTTCTATTCTTGTGCTGTGAAGTAGTAGTTTTACCTCTCCATATCATTTTTAATCAGTCACTCGTAAGCGGGAAATATCAAAAACACTAGAAACCCCCTCATCTGACTCCAATTCATAAAAGCAAAAGCAAAGAGAGTGTTCAAAATTATAGAGGAATTGCCATTTTATCCGTCATCCCAAAATTATTCGAGAAAATAGTATGCGCTAAAATATCGCCTGTAATAGAGCAGCATCTCAATGACCAGCAGCATGGCTTCAGGAAAACCGATCCACAACCAGCAATTTAACAGTTATGGTGTCAGACATACTTTGCGCAATGGAAAAAGGGCACCAGGTTGACGCAATTTATACTGATTTTAGTAAAGCCTTTGATCGCGTCAATCATACGATTCTGTCAGAAAAAATTGCACAATTTCGGAATCACTGGCCCATTGTTTCACTGGCTAAACTCTTACTTTCAGGCTGGGTTCTCAGGTTGACAGGGGAGGTGTTTAGTGGGTAGTCCAGTCGCGCATAGGAGTCCCACACTCTGTGCATAAATAGCATTCACCTCCTTACCACAAAAAAAAACTCTTACTTCAAAAACCGGACTCAAACCGTTAAATTTCAATGGTATCTGTCCAAAGAAATTCAAGTCTACTTCGGTGTACATCAAGACAGTCATCTCGGACCTCTTCTTTTTAACGTTTTTATATCAGACCTTTCTGATATGTTATCCGATATACCTCATTTATTTTATGCGGATGCTCTCAAATTATACTATGGGATAGCATCCCACAGTGATTCAATATTCTTATAGAACAAGATAAATGCTCTGCCTGAATGGTCCAACACAAACCACCTATACCTAAACCTCGAAAAATGTTAGATGATTAGTTTCTCTTGCAGAACTTCAATTTTATTAGCTGATTATCATCTTGATAATACTAGTAATAATACAGCATAGCAGACCTTGGTGACTTCTTGGATAAGACACTCCGTTTTAATTTGCACTATGATGAGGTTCTCTGCAAGGCTAATAAAATGTTAGGCTTCATCATACGGCGTGCGAAAGAGTTTCAGAATGTGTGGGTAACAAAGACGTCTGGCATCCTGTTTCTGATGTTCATACAGAAAGATTTGAGTCTGTTCAAAAACAGTTCCTGCTATTTGCTTTACGATCTCAATATGCCCCACGTAACTTTCAGAGCTTGCCTTCATATGAATATCGGTTGTCCATTCTAAATTTATCTTCACTTGCCTCCCGTAGAATTATGACATGCTCTTGCTTTGCATTTGATGTCATCCGTGGCACCATTAAAGTTCAATATCTGATTCACAGAATATCCTTGAACAAACCAGTAAGATTTACAAGACATTCACGTTTGCTGGTGGAAAGTCGATATCTTACCATCTTCGGTGAAAATGAACCAATTAATAGATGCTGCAAAATATTAAATAGCATGAGTCATTGCTTTCCTCCAACCATATCCA
This sequence comes from Odontomyia ornata, assembly GCA_963969285.1. Taxonomy (NCBI): domain Eukaryota; kingdom Metazoa; phylum Arthropoda; class Insecta; order Diptera; family Stratiomyidae; genus Odontomyia; species Odontomyia ornata. The sequence continues at coordinate 125,090,630 of OZ017738.1, read as the reverse complement.
GACTACAGTTTAAAACCATTCTATCAATGTTCCTCTCTTCCTAGCCCTATATTTTTAACTTGTATTTTGATGAGTCCAACCTATATTTTTAACTGAAATTTTGTATTTTGTAACTTTAAACTTGTATTTCTTTGTGATAATTTATAATTTTGATATAATACCTTATTTGGTAAATAAATAAATAAATAAATAATTTAATAAAACAGACTCTAATAGATCTGAAAATGTTGCGCGACTTGTAAGGCTTAAAACGGGTAACTTGTTCAAATGGTTAAATTTCCAATTGACTAATAATTAAATCTATTATTTGAGCATAAAGGCCCTTGAAATATAAAGATGGCTCAGAAATGCCATCATTATTTAGTTTTCTCTTTTTTGATAGTCACCCTATTAAGATGCAGACATCCTTGAAAATATTTCTAAAATAGGCATCCTGTTCTCGATACCGTTGAAGGGTGGTGATTAAAATATCGGTTCTATTTTTGCAATAATTAATATCTGAGAACTTTGGCTGTAAAACATTGAAAATCACATCGGTCTGCTAGTAAATCAAATTAAATACTTCTAAAAAAATTGAATTCAAAATCATTTAAAATACTTTTAAATCCTATTGATTCACGGAAAGTTTTTCAATCATGGGCATAGTCATAGCTATCTAAAAAATTTTCAAAAACTTCCAGTAGATCAAATTGATTATTTAATAAAATTGCAATGATTCTCGACCTAAAATTCGAACGAGTATTACTATTGCTTCGAAGTCATTTTTGACAAATTCTATCTAGCATATGCGAATGTTTAGTAAAGTCTCCAAAAAAATTAGCGGAACCTGATCAATTAGCAAAAAAGATACAGCATTCTTTCGTCTTGCAAGCAGCATGTTGCAGAACCAAATTTAATCTATGTGCATAGCAATGGATAAATATTGCTTGTGGCGCGATTTCTTTGATTTTTTTTGTAACCCATTCAAATCACCCGACATTACAGCTGCTCCTTCGTACGTTTGAGCAACTAACTTTTCATGTAGATCTAGTAATCAAAATTTTCTAGTAAAATGCTAAATAAGTCTTGGGTAGTTTTAACATCAGATACATGGAAAAGTCTCATAAATCTTTCAACAAATGCTCCTTCTTTTGTCACAAATGGAAAAATTACTGACAACTGCGAAAACTTAGAAACATCAGTAGTTTCATCGATTTACCATGAAAAACAAGGTGTTTCGTTTATTTCAGACATTATGAAATTTTGAATGACTGAACAGATATTTTAATTAAATCATTCTGGATAGCGAACCACTAACTACGGATGATGTTTCTAGGAATATTTTAAAATCATTGTCATGATTAGCAATTAAATCAGCTAGCACCCGAAATTTTCTCCGGTTTGATGAAGTTGACAACTCATCATGACCTCGAAATTCTTGCTCTTTAGAAACTAAGTAAACTGTCATATCAATTAAACGTATAACTATTGCCCGATTTTCTTCAATGACGTTATAGTGTTTCAAAATGTTTTTGCGATAAAATCAATCAAATAATGCTGAAATTTGTTGTTCCAAATAATTTTACTTTTAATGAAGCATATACGAGATCACTAGAGCTACTATGTTTTTGTGTTGACTCACTGATGTGTTTCAAATCACCATGCTTAGTTGAATTCCACGGAATTTTGATTTGTCATTAAATAAAATACGAGGTATGGCAATTAAGTAATGAGACTGATTCCATGAAAACCGTATATTTAAAAACTTTTATACGACTCTGCTAACCCCTTCAAAGTAGTCCCCTAGGGCAGCAATACAACGATTCCAGCGCGTGTCCCATGCTTCCTAACGTTTCTGGAATGCTTCGACTGGGATGTCCGCGAGTACCCTTGTCACGGCCGCTTGGATGTCTGTAATCGACTCGTAATGGGTTCCTTTGACCACTGATTTTGTTCTAGGAGACAATAAAAATCACAGGGTGACATATCAGGCGAATAAGGTGCGTGTTGCAACTCCCTTTAGAGGCCAAAATACTGGGACACGCTGAGGGCGGTGTGGCACGGCGCATTGTCGTGATTAAGGATCCAGTTACGAGAAATGTCTGGGTGCATCCCGTTGACTCGTTTTCCCAATCTTTTGAGTACTTTGTGATAGTAGACTTGATTTACGGTTTTCTCCGATGGAAGAAATTAATAAGGGCGCGCACACGATGCGACTGGTCTCCTACTCCACGCCTCGTCTTCCACGCTTTAGCGCCCTTTCTTAAACTCTTTATGCAATCAAAATACCTGGCACGACTAAGAGCACTATCACCATCCACTTTTACAATTTTAGCGTACGTTTTCGAAGCGCGACGCGTTGCTCTTGATTTATTTTCTCCATTTTCGTGACGAGCACCATCAACACACGTCCACTGAACACGACACAGTACGTAAACTAAACAAGCTAGAGCAAAGGTAAATATATCAATATAGAGGAGAAGGATGCTGAGGAGGGGTAGGGAATTTCAAGGTAGCAGGTTTACCGCAAACACGGCAATAAAATCAGTCTCATTACTGACTTGTCACACCTTGTACAATTCCAGCAAAATAATTTATTTAATGTTTCCCTACCAGTGAGCCAATCACGGGTTGCGTACCAAACGCAATTAAAGAATCTTGATTTACGTATCATGATACAGAATAATTAAACTTTTCATGACCGGACATGGTCGTAGCTTAAAAATAAATAAATTTTCATCGAGCGATAAGGAACTGATAGTTTTTTTAAGGTAAAACACTATATCTTTCTTATTTTTTACTATTACCTGGATGTCTTTGTCCTCCATTTTTGCTGTCAACTACACTTGCACTTCTTTTACAACAAAAATCCAAAAACACAAAAAAATCGTTAAAATCTATTGCGGAGTTTAGCGTATCATCTAACCAAGTCAATCGTAAACATATCCGCTACATAAATGCATGAACGTTTATTGTTATGCGATTCTATATCGCATAATGATCCCCACTGGGAAGAGAAGCACACATCTTTCCAAAGTGAACTTCTTGGCCTGCCCATCATCCGAGCGATAAATCTGTGCAAAGAAAATTGGAAATTTTGGTTTTCCCTTGCATGCCTTGCATAACTTGTACATTAGAAGCTAAGCTGCTATGGGCCAACTGCAATTTGCCCAAACTGGGGCCGCTCAAACATGCTGTAAGCTGGGTGTGCCCGTGCGTAGATTTTTGTTTACGTACATCGATTTTTATGTGCAATCATTCATTTCATTCAATTATATTAATGAATGAATATATCTTTGAACCTACCAGAATGGAAACTTAAGATGCAGTAGTCAATGGGCTCGACCAGGTGTGTTTATAATCATCAATTTATTGATGATTTACAAATGAAAATATATTTCAAAGGTACAATTAAATTACACTTCCTATTGAAACCCCATTCAAAACTTGTAAAGTAGCTTTTCTTTTTATGATCATTATCCAAAAAAATTAATAACTTATTTGAATCAATAAGTGAATTCTCAGCAGGGTGGGCCTTGCCCACCCTTATGAGCCACCACTGCTGCCAATTAAATTATTATTTGAGTTTTGACGTACAATAAATTTGTAGATTTTGCAAAAAATATTTTCGTATTAAACGATGATGGAATCTACAATGAAATTGTTCATGCTTTTAACTTGAGGTCGTATTAATATCTTTACATGGACTTTAAGTCTGAACATTTCGTGAATGAATCAACCCTTCTAAGTATTATACCCAGTCTAGAAGGCAGGAGTGTGGTTCTACAATATCAAAAGAAGTATTTATCCAAACTAGATCCCAATGTTTGGTTGTGGTGGTTCAAATACTACGTTTACTCGTTCATACATTCATTAAATAATTTTAAATTTTTATAAACTAAATTGCTGAATTTTCGTAGAATCAAATTTAAATTTATTTAAATTTGATATTGAATCTCAATACTGTATTTGAACATTAAAATATTCATCATTTTACATTTGTTTTATAAATTTCAATGTTAAAAATTTAATTTAGATTAGATTTGGTCCTATGTTGGAAGAGTTAAGAGGGTTCATATTAATTATCCATTATTATTATATATGCTGGAATTCATAAAAAAATAGCAATAAATTACAATTTACTATAATTCTACTCTTGCTTTCTCATTAAATGGTAACTTCGATACAGATAAAAAGCAAAGAAGTCTTAAGAACTTAACTTAGCCAAAATGTTCTTAAATTGGACACGACAAAGTGAAAACATTGTTCAAGTGAAGTAAAAAGCTCTTTGTTCAATACCAATCGTTACAAATTTTTTAAGAACATGAAGCGAAAACTCTAAACAATAAAAATACTAAACCATGATATCCCAAATAGCTCCCCTAATTTATGCATTACTAACCAAAAACATCTAATAAAACAAAACAAAAATTGCAGTTCAATTTAATTAAAATTAATATATGCTTTATGATTCAAACGGAGCAAAATCCAACCATGAGTATTCAAAAAATTTAATATATTAACATATATATGTATAAATAATGGCAACACACAAAACCTGATTGATCATGTTCTGATCCAACAACGTTGGGGCTCAAGCATACTTCACGTCCGTACATACCGAGGAGCCAATTGTAACTCAGATCATTACTTGATCAAATTAACCTATCGATGTTATACGTCAAAGTCATATTCGGCGAAGAACAGCCCGCTGAAAAAATTGACATCGAAAGGCTCCAAACGGCGTCTGTGGCCGAAAATTTCACGGAGAACCTCAACAACCAACCGGCTCCCATCTTATCAGACGCATCGCTAAAGACGACCAACGAGCTCTGGATGGAAGTGAAAGCGGTTATTAGGACCGTGGCAGAAAGACGATCGGACATCAAGCCCGGTGCGAGAGGAATTATTGGTTCGATGATGAGTGCCAGAATGCGTTAGACAAAAAGAATTAGGCGTACAGAGAATACGCAGGCAGAGCATATACACTAAATAGCACTGGCACTGTGAACAATTTTCCATTATAACTGTAAACAACCCACAACATAAAATATTAAATGTATTTGCGAGAGTCAAATGTATGTATACGCAGCAAAACATGTGTAGTTGAAAATTTGCTGAGAACGAGATAGAATAAGATAGCATGACAAAATTTTGAAATTTCTAAGCGTGTACACGAGATAAAAGATTATCCTTAATTATGATTGGTTCATTCCAACTTAACGAACATCAAAATTACTCACGACAATTTTGACGATTCTTTTGACAGTTTGAGAAATGTCAGTTGTAGAAAAGTGACTTACGCGAGTGCAAATCGTAAATAAATTTTCTAATTCGTTGTATATCGGGCTAAATCCTTATTATATATTAATCAAAATGAGTTACGCGTAATTGATTTAGTGAATACTAGTGAGAACGGAATGAATTGTGCGCCAAAAGTGATAGCGAGGATCGATTTCCTCTTCCCAAAGTTTCCAACTTGTTTAAATTATTGTGTTTCAGGAATCAAATTGAGAGTAATTGTATTTATTTTCGTGATGGCCTATTTGTATTGAATAGTTAGGACATTATGGAAATGGATGCAATTGACTCTTAATAACAGCAAACATCTAGTTTAATTGAAGTGGATCTAGTGAATATTTGACCTTGGCCAACTTTCCGCAAAGTTGTGGCGTGAAAAGTCTTATTTAATTATTGTGTTTCAGGAATTTAGAGTGACTGTATTTATTTCCGTCATGTCCTATTAGCATTAAATAGTCAGGGCATTTTGGAAATGTGTGCAATCAACTCTTGAAAACATCGGTCGAAATGTCTTTGTTCTTGTGAGAACAAAAAGAGTTATGTGATAAAAGTGATAGTGATGACCTTTCCGCAAAGTTATAAACACGGGAGTCAAAAGTTATGTTTGAATAATAATTGTTTTTCAGGATTGCTACGATTGAGAGTAATCGTATTTATCTCCGTGATGGCCTATTTGTATTGGATAGTTAGGGCATTATGGAAAGTTAACTCTTAATAGCAACTATCCAGTATTAATTCATACACATATTTTGAAATGGATCTAGTGAATATTTTACCTTTATCAATTAATCATATCAAAGTGTCGATGGATTCGCAGGATAAATTTTGCATGTACCTTCCAGTGAAATTTGGTTATATGTGCGTTACGTTCGTGCCCGGTTTGTAGACGTTGAGAATAAAATATCCTTTAAAATATGTCTATTAAAAATGATTAATTTGCAGGTATTCCATATATTGCTGAACATTAAGCACTGGAATTGATATATGCTATTTCAAATGAATAATCGATTGGAGCACCCACTTAATAATGCCTGCAGATTGAATCGCATCATCTCATCGGAGAAATGGACAAGTGCGTGCACTTTTTTAAATCTCATCTACAAGGTATGCGGTCATGACACTAAGGAAGAATTTACAAATGGGTTAAACCGAAGAAGGAGCTGGCCAATTCACTGGAGGAAAACAGGTTTTTACTATTTGCAAACACTGTTATGTTTACCCTAGCCATATTGAAGGAATTTTTAATAACTTATCGAAATTTTTTCATGGTAAAAAATGTAATAGATCGTTAAAAAATATTATGTTTAAGAATTGCACAAAACGATAAGTTTGAATTTAACAGATATCAATTTACATATAAATTATTTAAATTCACTTTTAATGTCGGAGTCAAATATAATAATAGAATTAGTTGACAAACAATTTTTTAAGAAATTTGTAGAATTATATTTGTTTAAATGCAATTAAATTAAAAATAGATTGAAAGAGCATTTTAAGGATAAAACTTCACTTATTTTTGATGGATAAAGTATATTGAATAGTCATCATCAAACTAATAATTTGACTATTGTCAATTTATTAGTTTGATTTTGACTATTAAATCTACTTTGTCTATCAAAAATAAGTGAAATTTTATCCTTAAAATGCTCTAAATTCGTTACATTGTATTTTTACTCTTCATTCGCATTAAAATATTGTAAATTAAAATATTTGTCAACTGTATTTTTAACTTTATTTTCCAATCCATCCGAAGGATTTTTAAGGAGCTGCTTATAGTATTTAGTATCACTAATTGTTTCTTCTATATCATGATTATATTTACATCTATCAACAATGATTGGGACTGAACCTTTATCAGACCTAGTTACCATAATATTGTTAATAAATTTATAAGTATTTGAAATCATTTTATTAATTTTATTGGTCGATTGATTTAATTGATAATTTTCTTAACAGCTGATGGCATCTTTAAAGATGTTAAATTTTTTATCCCATCTTCATGATACAAATACTGTTAGAATTATTGTTATGTAAAGCTATTGCTTTGCATAACAATAATTCTAACAGTATTTCATGATAGAATTACTGTTATTGTTAGTATTTCATGATAGAAATACTGTTAGAATTGCTTTTGCTTTACATAACAATAATTCTAATAGTTTTTCTATCATGAAGGTTGGATAAAAAAATTAACATCTTTAAAGACACCATCAACTGCTAAGAAAATTATCAATTAAATCAATCAATCAGTAAAATTAATAAAATGATTTCAAATACTTAAAAATTTATTAAAAGTCATCCTAATATTATGGAAACTAGGTCTGATAAAGGTTCACTCCCAATCATTGTTGATAGATGTAAATATAATCATGATATAGAAGAAACAATTAGTGATACTAAATACTATAAGCAGCTCGTTAAAAATCTTTTGGATGGATTGAAAAATAAAGTTAAAAATACAGTTGACGAATATTTTAATTTACAATATTTTAATGCGAATGAAAAGTATAAATACAATGTAACCAATTCAGATCTAGCTCGTTGTTATGGATTGTAGTTTCACGTATCTTGGATTGTTATGGATTGTAGTTTCATATATTGACACCCCTACTTCTTCATTAGAAGGGTTGTGAAGGATGTTTTAACTAAAGCTCTACCGAGCCCTAAATCTGACGTTAAAGATATTTGGCAATTTAAAGATAAAGTTGAAGAAACTGTTATTCCGGATGAGTTTGTAAAGATTTCATTAGATGCTACCTCGTTATTTAAGAATATAAGTACTGAATCAGTTTTGAAAAGTCTAAGAAAATGATGGTATTTAATAAAAAAACACACTAAATTTAAACTTAAAGATATCCTAGATTTATTGGAATTTATTTTAAATAATACTCACTTTAAGTTGAACAATAAATTTTATAAGCAAATACTAGGCTTACAAATGGGTTCAAAAATTTCTCCTATATTAGCAAACATAGTATGGAAGACTTGGAAATGGATGTTAAAAAAACTAAAGGTTCGAATAAGGAACTATTATAGATCCGTTGATGACATTTTTACTATTGTTCCTAAAATACAATATAATGATATTCAACAGATATTAATAGCTGTGATAATAATATCCAATTTACTGTTGAGGTTGAAAACGATAATCGTTTGAGTTTGTTAGAGTTCCAATTAATAAGAAATAATAGTTCTATTTTAATTAACTGGTTTAGGAAAACTAGCTATACTGGTTGTTATATTAATTATTATTCACATTACCCTTTAAACCAAAAAATCAGTTGCAATGACAATATATTTTAATTAATAACTAATTTTTGGCCGTACATTGACGAGAAATAATTTATCAAGAAAATTCCTTAAAATCCTTCCTTTAATCGCCATTCGTGTAAAATATCCTTCTATGTAAGCATATGAAATAAAAAGAAAAACGATATAAGAAAGCTCTTTTGCTCACCTTGTTTCTTCTGCGTACAGCACCACCACTAGAAGGCGAAACAAGGAGATTGAGAATCAGAGGTTGTGTTCATAATAACTTATTTATTTCACATGATTCCCCTTTAAAGGTGCCGTCCCCTTCCTATAGAATGTATTGATGCTTAAAAGTTACTGTGTTACCAATTTGTGCAGAGGTTTTCAATGATGTTAAATACCTAAATAATTATTGCTTATCAAAGCAAAAAAACACCTAAACAATTCCAAATAAGTGCGGCTACTTCCTAAAATCATTCTTTTAATTATATCTAATAATATATCTTAGCTAAACTTTAAATAGATTCTTTCACCCTGTTCTCATCAATTTAACGTTAATCTTTACAATATTTTTTTTGCTCTACATGAACTTTCATTGCACCGTGCGGATATCGATCTCGTTTTCGGATGGCTCTGATAGTTTTTTAAATTACTTATGAAATTCTTTGTAGCTTTATGAATGAGTTACATATTTTTTAATAATGTTTTTCTGAAAAATTATTAGAGAAGAAAAATGTTAGAAGAAGGTGGTTTCGACGTGTGTACTGATTCTCATCGTGCCATCACTCTTATTAGATACAAACGGGTGATGGCGACCACCATGCTTTGAGGTGAGAGAGTTATTTTTAATTTTCCTACTTATGCAAACTCAATATGTTTTTGTAACTGCGAATTATGTTGAGGTTAAATTTCCTCCTTTAAGTACTTGTCTTAGCTAAACTTTAAATGGATCTTCTAACATTGGTCTTCTCTAATAATTTTTCAGAAAAACATTATTAAAAAAATATGCAACTCATTCATGTAGCTACAAAGAATTTCATAAGTAATTTTAAAAGCTATCGTAGCCATCCGAAAACGAGATCGATATCCGCACGATGCAATGAAAGCTCATATAGAGCAAAAAAATTATCGTATAGATTTACATTGAATTGATCTGAAAAGGGTGAAATAATCCATTTAAAATTTAGCTAAGACAAGTACTTACAGGAGGAAATTTAACCTGAACATAATTCGTAATTACATAAAATATATTCAGTTCGAATAAGTAGGAAAATTAAAAATAACTCTCTCAACTCTAAGCATGGTGGTCGTCATCACCGGTGTGCATCTAATAAGAGTCATGGCCCGATGAGAATTAGTACACACGTTGAAACCACCTTCTTCTAACATTTTTCTTCTCTAATAATTTTTCAGAAAGAAATTATTAAAAAATATGCAGTTAATCAATATAAATCGCAATACCTAACAATAAAAATTATTAACGCAATGGCAAATATGTAATGTTGTGACCTAGATCTCAAAACAAAATCAAAAGGAAGTATTTATGCCTACTACCTAATTGCACATTGTAGGAGATCGCGCATATCCGTGTATCTACCATGGAAAAAACGCCTATTTACACTAATCCTTTAGTGCAAAACGAGAAAATAAAAAGGGTGCAACACTATCATCATATTGGCTACTAGAGAGCACTGTACATATATGGTTAAAAGTTTTGCGTTTTTTCTGTCAAGCATAACATGAAATATTTTTAGAAACAAATATTTATTATAAACTTTTTCTGTGATCTATAATTAAATGATTATAGTAGTTTAATAATAAGCTTATTTATTAAAATATAATTATTATAAATAGAAAACTGAGCTTAATAATAATTTTCTGTAGGATATAAGAACTGATAATAGTAGATTAATAATTAACTTAGAGTTTTATAAAATATAATTATTATAAATAGAAAATTTAACTTAATAATAAGTTTTATCATTATAGGTATATATTGCGTAAAGTATTCTCTGTAGGAAATAAGAAAAAAGCTATCGTAAGAAGAAAATAACACAATTTCAACATTCTTATTCAATACTATAAAGATATATGCTTTTTCCAATGGTACAACCACGAATTTGCAGTTTCTCTGACAATATGATTCTAATACATATGATCTAGCCTACCCCGTTATTTTTTATAAAAAGCTGGCACTCAAGCCTACGGACTTCTTAATACTTAAATCTACTCAATGAGACAATGTAGTCTCCTAGCTAAAAACTGATAAAAATAAGTCACTATTATTCCTAATAAATCTAATGCTATTCAACAAAACAATGGTTGTATATGGTGTCAAACTCCTAAAATATGATTCCAGATAATCCGAGCAGCATTCCAGTATTCAATCTATGACTCCACTACTGAATTTCGACCGTCTTTTAAAATGGTTTATGCTTCGTTATGGCGACTACCAAGCTTCTAAATATGATGTGAATCTGTTGTAATATTTTATTTTGGCTTATCTATACCTAAAAAAGCAGCTTCAACATGGACTGTTAGTTACTCCTGATTTAAAACTCTACCTTAAAAATCTACACATTTTAAAAGATATCAAGGGGTACCTTCTTCAGTAGTTATTCACTAAAAAATATTTTTAATGGAGTGAGAAAAAAAATACATTGTTCATGTAATTATAAGATCTACACCTGCTTTATCAGCTGCCATAACGGTTTGTTCAAGTATTTTCAAATTTTGGCTTTCGTGAGGAGCATTTAAAATTTACAGTGCGTTCATGATTAGAGGCATAAATGAAATCAGTTCATCGTAAAGTTAAAATAACATTACCATTTCTGCATTCCAATTCGTTGTTTTTATATTTTAAAATTTATTTTAAGCGCACCAATACAAACAATTTGACAACGAATTTGCCTACATTAGCTTTACAGCAATGGTATGGTGGTATTCTTCTAAGAATATTAACCAACTTACTGCCAACACCGCGTTCAATTTTGCATTCTTCGAAGCGTGCTACGAATTCTTTCTGTAGTCTTTTTACGTAATTTACAAACTTCTTTGGCGGCTTGTGCAGTCGACTTGTGGGCTCAAACGCTCTGCAGTCAATATATACATTAAAAATGGAATCCTCTTCACAACTAGCGTTCTCTTCACTACTAGTTTCCATGTTGCAGCTGTTATCAATGCAGTTATGGTTTTCCCTCATTCGTTTGTACAAATACCCAGCAACATAATGAAAAGCATTTAGATTTCCTAAATCCACATCTTCCAGTGCATCATTATCGTCGTTCAGACTAATGCTTGAAAAAGTATTGGTTTCAATTTCATTTTGAATGTTCAAATGAATTGTTCGTAACACAAAATCCGGTTGTGGTTCGCAGTTGCCACTTTTCAAAAGCTGTAAATACCGGGTTGTAAACGCATTTCTGTATGCGGCGCTAAATTGGAATGGTGTTGGATTTTTATTATTCCCTGATTTTCTCCGGAGTAGACCAAATGTATGTTCCAAACAGTCTTGATTAACATGTCTAGTCAGGAGGTACTTAAAATCAGCCACATCTTTTAAGTCTTTAAATAACCCAACGAGGCTATTTATAGAGACAAGCCAGCCCTTAATACATTTTATTTGCCCAGTGATATTTTTACCTTCGCTATTCCGTACCTCCATCGTTTCGAAAGTACGTTTCATTTTATTTAAATGCGCCATTTGTTCCGGACTCGCAACAAATGGCCTGCGAAGTATTTTCGCTTGCTTGACACAGCTTGAATTAAATATATCAAACAATGAATCAACATCATCAATAAAATAAGCCGTGTCTACCGCACTCGGACAAATTCTATCAGAATGTTTAACTCTAGTCAGAATTGCCCCAGCAAGGGTATGGCTGAAAACATGCGCAGCATATTTAACCTTCATTTTTTGAAAATTATTCGGGAAAATATGCTTGAAAGTAAGTTTTGGAGCTAGCTTGAAGTGCAAGTTAGAATCTACTGCAAAGAATTGCTTGATGTGGCTCCAATCAGCTTTCTAACCATCAGAAAAATGGAACGATGCCTTAAGTAAATTATTTCTTAAGGACTTCAATAAATGAGGCGTGTCGAAAAAATAAAAGATTTCTTCCGTTGCATCATCCACTTTGAAGGAACTTTGTTCCGGAGATATGGATAAAAGCTTAGCAAGCGCCATAAAATTGGACCCTTGATCTGTAACGAGGGCTTTTGACTTCATTCCAACATTTCTTAGCTTGGAAATGCATTCGAAAATAATATTTTTGACCTCAATTGCAGGACACGCAGACTGCACAAAGGCGTACCCAATTAGTTGCCTATAATTATAAGCAATACCATTCACCATAACTGCAAGCACATATTTAGCGGGATGATGACTTCGTTTTACCCCATCGTCCTCAACGCCTATAATAAAATCACGTTTTCGATCAAATTGTAGATGCGGCCGAATAGCCATTTCATCTACGCATATGACACAATACTTCGCAATTTCTGGAAGGTCTTTAAGTTTTTCCTGCAAGCTTTGAAAATAGACTTGCTTTATCCCGGGACCTATAGGCCAGTCCAAAATAAATCGAGCCAAGGTAGACTCACTAGGAAGGCACAGAAGTGGCATCATAAACCTGTATGCCATCGGAGATAGGTTATATAGGCATATAGATATTTCCTTTATCACATCTTTGTATCTATAGCCTTGTTTAGGCCTATCTGCATTGGAAATAATATTTTCTATTAAGGAAGCCATCTCCTTAGATAAATATTTATTAGCGAGGTCGACTAAGTGCTCCTTACTATTAACGCCTTTTTCAAGTCGTTCCCTCGCTGCTCTCTCACTTTTTAGCTGCATTTTTAAATCAGCGATTTCTTTCCGAAGATGTACCATTTTTTCCTCCAAAAGCCATTTCTCTGTCTGTATGGCTTTGTTGCTGGTCGAATTCAGTTCCTAATAAAGTAACTCAATTAAGAAATAAATGAAAAAAGGCGTGAAAATAAAGTTGGATTTGGAAATGTGCGGGAGGTAAACCATAAATTTAAATAAATTTGAAAAATCATAAACAAATGGGCATTAGAATATGCTTAATGTGATAATGAAGTTATTACTTGTTCCAAATGAACATCTTGCTCATCTGTTTGTTGATGTGAAGAAGGAGACCATTCCATCTGAAAAGAGGAAGGGTTAGTGGGAATAGCATTAGCCTTACATAAGAATGGGATCGCCGTTCCTGTTAAGCGCTTTCCCGATGGGCCAATCATTTCACGCCGGAAATGATTGTAGCATACATGCAAGCGATTTGCTACTGGAAAGAGATCCTCTCTTTCCAATATTTGTAACCAAAGCTTTCTCCTGAAATTTAAGAGTATACGCTAAGTTTGAATACTCTTCAGGACGCACTTATGAATTTTACTTCCACTCACCATCTAAATACAAACTTTTTATATTTAAATGAAAACTATCCCAATTTTAAATAACAAGAAACTTTGCATTAGTATACAATAAGAAATGCGAATCGTGAAAGAATTAATGCTAAGATAAGAGCGAATGAACAAAATATTCAATAAACATCTGATCAACAATAGTGGAAGATTGTAAGGTTCATGAATGCAAAATCCACTTGTTTCTATTAATATAATAGCATATTATCAAAGCTTTTAAGGTTGTTTTCTATACTCTTTAAAGTATTCCAACGAATAGAGAATCAAACGAGCCACTTGCGGCAATAACAAAGCGTATTTTAGGCGCTTTAAGCTAGTGGGAATTTATATTAACAGCGGGGAATTCAATAACAGAGATTTCAGCAATATTAACATTTATTGAAGACTTGAAGAGATGTCGGAGACGTCGAATCAGTGTGACGCTAAAAACACAACGCCTCCACTCGTCATAAGCGCAGCCTCAATCGCTGGCTAACTATTTTAAAACCGTCCTTCAAGGACGCCATTTGAAAACACATTAGAGCCATCCTTCACTCTATTTTACAATTCCAAGCAAACCAAAACTGCGAGATTTTGCAGTGGAAGAACTGCCAAAGAATTGGACATGCTACACCTAACTGCAGCCTGATATATAGGTGCGTGTAGTTCTTTACCCACTTAATCCTCTTCAATTTACAAAAAATAATATTCACCCAATTAATAAAAAGCAATATTCAGCAATAAAAGGAAGATTTTTCGTTTATTTAGTATCATCAAAGCTAGGTGAAAACAGCCGAAGAGCAACAAAAAACATTGTCTATACTTCCTACCAACCAATTAAGAAGTCTCCGACACAGTAATAGACTTCACGGTTTATAAATATACCAAATTAATTCGGAAATATATTGACTGCAATATCCCAAAAAGAAAACAAGAATATGATCTCTCACTTTCACCAGAGATTATAAGTGATATCCAGAAGAAAAAGTCTCTTCAAAGACCACTCTTCCGTTATTCGATTGAGAATCGAATTTCTACATGATTAAAACCGAGATCTCAGTCCAAAGATCTATTTAGAGATCAATGCACTCATCCATTCGCATATGATGGTGAAAATGACGAAAGCCACCTCAAATACATTCAGAGAGCTCCGGAAAACTTGCCAGCATCTTGAAAAGACTGCAAACAACACCAAACAGTTCCCATCCCAGAATGCCTCACAGGTCAAGAAGGCTGAATGTCTAGCGGCCCACTTTGCTGCAGCCCATTCCGTTTCGTGGAGTACTGACAACAATTTTGAGCCATCGATATGTCGATGTTTGTCCAAAAGAGACTTATGGTAGTAAAGTGCAAGAATCATTACAATGGAGAAAGCCAAATTTATCTTCAAATGTCCAAAATTCAGCGAATCGGAAAAAACTTCATTTGAAGATGGAAAAAACTTTTATTAATTTTTTTTTTTGAGAAATACATGAAAAGGCCATCGTATGACCTGGTTGCCACACATAAATAGCTTAAAGAAGCAATTAGCCCCAATAATAGGCTTGTTAAGAAGATATGAGTCTTTTCCAATGCACATCAAGAAACTTGTTCTAAATGCATTTGTCCTGACGAAATTACATTATGACGTGTTTATTTGGAGTCAATCAGCAAAGCAACATTTAAACAGTATATCCAGGCTGCTGACAAAAGCGTATAAAAACATTCTGAAACTACCAATGCTTACTCAAACTAGTTTGGTTTACCAATTAGCAAAATCATTAACCTTTAGTCATATCATTATAATGAAGAAAGCTAAGTTTATTTACCCAATTTTTTTAACAACTAATGGATCGAAAGGAACACCATTAATTAAGGTACCACAGATCAACCAATATAATGTGAGGAATGCAGTTAAATTCGTAATACCTTTTTGCCAGAAGGAATTGTCTAAAGAACGATGCAACGAAGGATGCTCTGCGTATATACTCGTATCCTAGTAACAATCTACCAGAAATGGTTAAGAAAGCCAACTCACTTTTGGGATTTAAGAAAAAAAACAAAGGGAACATTTAATAAACACTGATTGAAGCGTGGACCTGTAGCTCTGCTTTTATAAGCTCAGTATCTTAGGGCATTTTTGACCCTATCTGCGAGATACTGAAGAGACAGTTACACAGAGTTTTCTTTTTTTGAATGCATCGTATTATATTGAATTTTTTTTTAATCTCTGAGAGTCGATCATGATTTTTGGACTAGATGTTCATGAAAAGGATAAGTTTACATTATTTTGTGTACCCCCTTATACCGATGTATTAAACATTGTCTGGGTGCCACAAAGGACGAAGCGACATAATGTGAATGTAGATCACACGAGCGTTGTGCGACGAAGAGTGATGGAGGGAGTGGTAGTGAATGGGGGTATTTAAAAAAAAAAATTATATTGAGGTCATTCTTCAGATACTAACTCTGACTTCGATGGATTAGCATGATCTCAATTAGGTGTTAAGTAATTAAAAAGTTATGAGCATTACTTAACACCTAATTGAGATCATGCTAATCCATCGAAGTCAGAGTTAGCATCTGATGAGTGACTTCGATGGTACCTCAATATAATATTTCATGCATTTCTCATTATTAATATTTAAGAAAAACATGAGGAACATCTGAGAAATTCAAATTAATAAGTTCTGGGGATTAACTTTGCAGTATGGCACTTAGGCCCTATCGTCGATATACCTAAACACATCTATTTTTTAAACCTACAGATTTTTTTACCTAAAGCGGTCTATCAAGTAAAAATAAAAGCACAAAAGATTTAAATTGTAAAATATTTTACCTATCCACATCCGTTGGGAGAACCGCAAACTCCTTCGATGGTGCCACGCACCCGGCAACAATGCATTTTCTTTTTTCTGCCATTTCCATTTATTCTAAAACAATTAAAATGCAAAAAGTTAAACTATTCTATTAAATTATTAATAAAAAATATTAACTTACTTGTTTTCGATCTTCATTATTCAAATTCATTTTGACGTTTGACATTTCGATCAAGTTAACGACTGGACGAAACTTCCTAACAGTTGCCAGATGCATTTTTTCATGAAAACAAAATAATTTACATCTGGCAAGATGTTTTTTCGTTAATATTTAATGAAACTCTCTCTCTGAGCAACGAAATATCTCACACATACTACGATTATTTTATGTTGTGCTCACTAATACTTAAGAATTTTTATGTTGCATATGTAGCGCTGTCGCATTTTTCCTCAAGTGTTTTACTCTCAAATCGAATGCATCTCTTTCTTTAATAATAATATTTATGCTTCTGATCTCTCGTTTCATTTGACAGCCCCTTGAACTGCCAGTGGTATTTAGTATATATGCTCTGACGCAGGTAGGAAAACCAGGACGAAGAGAGAACACTCTATAAATCTAAAAAAAAAGTAGCAAAAAAGATAATTAGAATTAAGAAAAGAAAATAATATGATGACAAAATGAGAAGTATCGATGTAAGTTTAGCAAGCAATAACACAAAACAAGCATACAAAATAGTGATAAGCCTAAAACGAGGTTATCAGCCCGAAACCACGCTCTGCTGTGATGATATCGGCAATATCATCGCTGATGAAACGAAGATTAAGGAAAGATGGGCATCATATTTCAAGAACCCCCTTAATCCTCCACACAGCTCCAGAACATTGGAGCCTATAGTCTGCGGAGAGCGTCTATTGGCCCCACCAACTCTGGCTGAAGTTTGTTCCACCCTTAAAGCCCAGAAGAATAATAAGGCGCCGAACATCAATGAGATTCCAGCGGAGCTCATCAAATATGCTAACAGTAATGTTCATCAAGCTATTCACAAAGTCAAAAGAGTGGAACCAATCAATTATGTGCCTTATCCACAAAACAGGTGACAAGCTACAGTGCGAAAATTATAGAAGCATATTACTACTTTGTAAGACGTACAAAATGTTTTCAAAGATCTTAGAAAATAAATTTAGATAATACACCAACAGTATTATTGGGGAGTATCAATGTGGTTTTAGGGCAGGCATATCGACGATGGACCAATTGTTTACAGCCAAGCAGGTACTTGAAAAGTGCTGGGATTTCGAAATAGACGTTCACCAAATTTTCGTTGACTTTAAGCAAGCATACCACAGTATTGATCGTAACGAACTGTACCAAATAATGCATCCCAGCCAAATTCGTCCGTCTTACCAACAGACAATGATGTCGACGACCTCCCAAGTCCGCATCATCAACCACCTCGCTGATGCCTTCGACACAAATATCGGACTAAAGTAGGGAGATGGGCTGGCCCCATTGCTATTCAATTTGGATCTGGAGCACATGATAAGGAAGCTACCTGTCGATACGCGAGGTGCATTACTATTCAAGTCGAGCCAAATAGTAGCC
The DNA here is from genome assembly GCA_963969285.1 of Odontomyia ornata. Classification (NCBI taxonomy): domain Eukaryota; kingdom Metazoa; phylum Arthropoda; class Insecta; order Diptera; family Stratiomyidae; genus Odontomyia; species Odontomyia ornata. The sequence goes on along the minus strand of OZ017738.1, from coordinate 125,072,279 downwards.
TATGCGGACGGCATAAACATTTTATCACGGTCATTTAGAACTGCCAAAGAGCTCTTCCTGAAACTCGACAGTGAAGCAAAACTAGTGGGGCTACAAATCAATGAAAATATAACAAATTTTATGACGCAGTCGTGGAAAAATACCTTAAGTACACAAAATATCACACTTGGCGAATACAGTATCGAAAACGTTAGCGAATTTGCGTGTTTAGGCGCCAATATAACAAAAACGGGCAATGAAAGACACGAAATACGCCGAAGAATACAGCTCGGAAATAAATTATTTTATTCAGTATTGACGATCTTGAAGACCAGCTGCATACACAGGAAAACAAAGCTCCAAGTATACAAATCTGTGATAAGACCTACATATATTATGCTATGGTGGTGAAACATGGACCCTAACCCAAGCATCCGCAAATACATTGAACGCCTTTGAGCGACGGGTCCTGAGGTGAATAATTGCAGCGAAGCTAGACGGGGACCAATGCGAATTCGATACAACCATGAGCTGTAGAAAATTTTTTGACGAACCGGAGGTCTCAAGGATTGTAAGACTGTGGAAGCTGCACTGGGCTGGCCACATGAACCGTATGGATGAACAACGGATACCCAAAAACGTATGTTTGGGAGGACTGAAGGCCAAGACCAGTGAGAAAATCGAGGAAACGCTGGCCTGAGTCGTTTGACGAAGACAGTTCATTGCTGCTCGGATTTCGAAATTGGAGGGCGCGGTCAATGGACCGAAACAGTTGGAGGCGCTGTTTGCAGGAAGCGAAGGCCCGAGAGGGGCTGTAGTGCTAAGAAGAAGAAGATATATATATATATATATATATATATATATATATATATATATATATATATATATATATATATATATATATATATATATATATGTATACATATATATGTATATATATATATATATATATATATATGTATACATATATATATATATATATATATATATATATATATATATATATATATATATATATATATATATATATATATATATATATATATATATATATATAATACTTATGTTTTAAAAACTGCAAAAATATGTTTTGTTTTTAATTTGCGTTTATCGAAGAATAAGTTTTGAATATCTTTTGCAGAAAACGTTCCCGTGTCCTCCACGGTACTAATAAGGCAATTTTAGGTTTTGTTTTGAAAAGATCTCATTAAGACTTTCCAATGACTAGCAATGGTGAACAAATTTTTTAAGGGTTATCTCCCTTTATAGGGAAGCCCTCCTTAAACCCCTTTGAAAAATTTTCCACGCTTGAACTTTCAAGAAGACACCACTTCTGACCTTTGCACAAAGTTTCATGGATGTAGCTTCTATAGCTTCAGAGAAAGACTGCTGATGGGCACAGGTCGTGATTGCAATAAGGTTTTGTATTTTAGTACAAAGCCCTAAAAAGAAAATACTATGACGACCAATCGGGAAGCATCGATGAAAATCTAGCACACAGCACGACACACAGCACTACTCATATTGGAAATTGTGAAGGAAGTGTTTCCTGGTTACGTAATTTCCAGCAAGATTGCCTGATTTAACCATCCCAGACTTCTTTCTTTGCAGTTACTTTTAGTCATGGGCTTATGCCAATTAGCCTCACACAATCACAGACCTTAAGGGAAATATACAACAGGAATGCTAACAGTTTTGAGCGAAAATCTTGCAGAAAGTGATGGAAAATGCGAAAAAATTGGCACAAATGTATATCGAAACAGGCAGCAGCCACTTGATGGATATAATCTTTTCCACTTGGCAGAAAAAAATTTTAAAGGCCCAAATAAAGGTTTCCATCACACGTTTTCTTTATTTAGTGAAATATTTACTCAAAAACAAAATTGAATGATTAATTTTCCGCCACCTTGTATATATGGGATATAATAAAACTTGTAACTAGAGGTAGAGGTACGAATTTTTAACTCGATTATAATGAAACTCGATAAAAACTATTAGTGTCTAAAGAACAATGTAAAAACTTAGAGGTAAGGTCTCAAAAAACAAAATGGCGGCTTATTGAATTTTGAAATTTTATCGGCTGCTAAAAGTTACAAATTTGATTCGGTTTATTTGGAACTTACGATCAAAGTAGAAAACAATTATATCTAAAGATTTTGTCATCTTTGTGATCAACCATAAGCGGCTTTAATATGCGATTTTTCCAGCTTTTCGTTTTTCAATATATTTTTACAAAACTTGAGATTATGAATAAATGTATTAAGAGTTTGTACTCTGCAAAAAGTTATCAAAATCGCATGAAAAATATAAAACCGAAAATTTAAAATCTATTATTTTTAGCTACCCTTTTCACTAAAAATTTAATACTTATGCTCTGTCTAGAGTGAAACTCCAATTCAAACGAAATTTGGCAAATTGATTGACGAGACCCTAGGACACATACATAACTCCACCATAGACGGTCCCAAGCCCGTTTGAGAAAGGCGGAGGGAACCCTTGTTTCCCCAACCCATAGCTTCCATGGTTCCTCAACCCAAGCCCCCCAATTAAATGGTAGTAAATAATCTCGGGGTCACATATTGGGCTTACTGGTTCGCCAATATTGGGACATTAAATGCCGAGAAATGATAATAACTGCAAAAACATCTACAGCTCTGCTACTAAATCCTACCTACACCTCCTTTGTGGGGACGTTAAAGGGGGAAGGCAAATCTTCCGCCTCTGATAACCGAACCCACGTAATAACCATGCCGTCAGAATGAAAGTTGGGTAACGGGCTAACTCCCCGTTCCTGGAAACTTTTGAAATGTTTCTAAACCTGCAGATAGGCCTCGGAATGGATTGGACTTACGGCAATAACCTTGCAAACGAAAAAAGGACTATGGCATTGGATTTTGGAATGTCAGATCACTCAATTATCCTGGCGGCGTTTAAGGACCTTTTACAACAGGCCAGTCAATATCAATTAAAAATACCGGCAATCTAGGAAACGATATTCAAGACATGAAATCGCACACAATATTCAAAAGTGGGAAGCCTACTGGAAAATGAAAGTTCGGAGTGGCCTTCATTGTGGAGAGGAACTTCAAATCACACGTTATTGATTTTAAGGCAGTCAATGAACGGTCGTATGCCATTCATATACAAACAAAATTCTTCAAAATTTGGCTGATCAACGTACATGCCCCGACCAAAGGAAAAGACTAAGAAACGAAGAAAACGTTCTACAATCAACTGGAAAGACTAGTCGGCTCATAGCTTAGAAGAAATAATTTTGAGTTCAGCGCTATGGTTAGCAATGAAACAAATGACCACGGCCCGCGCCTGATGGACTTTGCATGAAGCAGAAATTTAGTAATAGGTTCGACTTGCCTCCCACATCAACGCATGCATAAAATGAACTGGGTATCACCGGGTGGCTACTCACAAAATCAGATTGATTAGTTTCTGACCCAGCAACGTTGGGCTTTGAGCATACTTGATGTCCGTACATAAAGAGAAGTCAATTATAACTCAGATCATTACTTGATCAAATTAGCCTATGGATGTCGTATATCAAAGGCGTATTCATTGAAGAACAGCCCGCTTTCGAAACTCGACATCAAAACGGTCAAAATGGAACCTTTGGCAAAAAGTTCCACGCAGAACCTCGATAACCAGTTGATTCCCATTATATCAGATGCATTGTTAAAGACAAGCAACGAGCTCTGGATGGAAGTGAAAGCTGCTATTAAGACCATGGGAGAGCACACAGTCATACATCAAGCTCGGTCAAAAAGCAATTACTGGTTCGATGATGAGTGCGACAAAAAGAATAAGGCCTACAAAAACTACGTGGGCAGGAAAACTAGGGCGAAGATTGAACATTATCAAAATCTCAGAAGTGCAGAGAATAACATAATTTGAACTAAGAAAAGAAAATACTTTGATGACCAGTTGAGAAGTATAGATGTAAGTCTAGTGAGCAACAATACAAGATAAGCATACAAAGTAGCGAAAAGCCTGAAACGTGGTTATCAGCCCAAAACCATGCTCTGCCGTAATGACATCGACGATATCATCGCTGATAGAATCAAGATTAAGGAAAGATGGGTATGATATTTGCAGAACTTACTTAATTCTCCGCACAGCTCCAGAACATCAGAGCCAATAGATGTTTCCGGAGAGCTTCTATTGGCTCCACCAACTCTGGATGAAGTTTGCTCCACTATCAAAGCCCAAAAGAAAAATAAAGTGTCAGACATAGCTCCACTATCATAGCCCAAAAGAAAAGTAAAGTGTTAAACATCGCTGAGATTTAAATGGAGCTCATTAAATATGGTGCCAGCAGTATTCATAATACTATTCACATAGTTACCAAGCACATTAGGCAACAAGAACATATACCCAAAGAGTGGAGCCAATCAACTATATTCCCTATCCACAAAAAAGATGACAAGCTACAGTGCGAAAACTATAGGGGCATATCACTACTTTTTATGGCGAACAAAATACTTTCAAACATCTTGGAAAATAAAATCATACGCCAACAGTATTATTGGAGACAATTCAAGTGGTTTTAGAGCAGGCAGATCGACAATAGATCAATTGTTCATCGTCAAGCAGGAACCGAAAAAATGCTGGGAAGTCAGCTTAGACAAACACCATATTTATGTTGACTTTAGCCAAGCATACGACATTATTGGTTGCAGCGTTCTGTACCTAATAATGCTTTGCTTTGGCATCACAACCAAATTAGTCCGTCTTACAAAAATCACAATGACGTTGATGATCTCCCAAGTCCACATCAGTAACCAACTCACCGATGCTTTTGACAGAAATATCGGATTATAGCGGGGAGATGGGCTGGCCCCAGTGCTATTTAGTTTGGCTCTAGAGTACATTATCAGAAAGCTACCTGTCAATATAAGAGGTACAGGGACTGAGCCTGCCCCACGCCGTCAAAGCGTCTGCTAACCGGTATCTGGTGCTGTAGTGGTGGTGGGGGTCTAGGCAAAGAAAACCGGGCTGCAGCTCCAAGCACTTGGAGAGAAAGTAAAGCGCGTGTTCAGTAACGTCGTCGAAGTAAAAATGGAGCGTACGATCGAGCAACCGAACCAGAGTTTTTTAACCACGTTATTACAGGAGACGAGACGTGACTTTTCGAATACGATCCTGAGACAAAACGGCAGAGTTCGGAGTGGCCATACCGGCGTCACCACGACCGAAAAAAGCGCACATGAGCAAATCGAAGGTGAAGTCGATGCTCATTGCTTTCTTTGACGTGAAAGGCATTGTTCACAAAGAGTTTGTGCCACCCGGCCAAACTGTAAACGGCCAGTAATACAGAGAGGTGCTCCGTCGACTAACCGCCCGGGTTCGCCTAGTCCGTCCGGAGATTGCCGATTCATGGATCCTCCATCACGACCATGCTCCGTCACACACCTACCTGCTCGTCACCGAGCAGTTGGCCAAACAGTCGAGTGCAACGTTGCCACAGCCTCCTTACAGCAAGGATATGGCACCAGCGGACTTCTTTCTGTTCCCCCAAGATCAAGAGATACCTTAAGGGGACGCAGTTCGGGACTCTGGAAAACGTTCAACGTGCTACAACGAGGGCTCTAGACAGCATCGAGGTTGCCGACTTCCAGGGAGCGTTCGGGGATTGGAAAATCCGGTATCAGCGTGTTATCGACTCCAATCGGGACTACTTTGAAGATTTGTAAAGAAAAATTGTACATATTTTGCCAATAAAAAATTTCCAGAGGTCAGTCCGGTTACTTATTATTCAGACCCTGTACATTAATATACAATTTGCCTATGTGGATAATATCAGGATTTTGTGATGGTTATTAACAACTGCCAAAGAACTTTTTCTGAAACTCGACAGCAAAGCAAAGCTATTAGGGCGAAAAATCAATGAGAATAAAACAAAACATTTGATGCAGTCAAGAAAAAATACCTCAAGCTGACAAAATATCACACTTTACAGTATCAAAAGTGTGGTTGAATTCATGTACTTAGGCGCCAAAATAACGGGAACTAGTAATAAAAGAGACAAAATACGCTGAAGAATACAGCATATAAATAAAATATTTTGTTAAATTTTAAAGTTTTTGAAGACCAGCTGCATACACAGGAAAACAAACCTCCAAGTATACAAATCTGTGATAAGACCTGTGTTATGCTATAATTGTGAAACAAGGACCCTAACCCAAGCGTCCGTAAATATATTGAATGCCATTGAGCGACGTGTCCTGAGGAGAATGATCGAAGCAAAACAAGATGGAGATCAATGGTGAATTCGATATCTATATGAAATTTCTGACGATCCTGAGGTCTCAACGATTGTTAGACTGCGGAAGCTGCAATACGTTGGACACATGAACCATATGGACGAACAGCGAATACACAAAATGGTATTCGTTGGGAGAACTTAAGTCTGGAGACCAGTGGGGAAACCGAGAAAATGCTGGTCTGACTCGCTTGAGGAGCACAGTCATCGCTGCTCGGATTTCGGAATTGGAGGACACGGTCAATGGGCCGAGACAGTTGAAGGCGCTATTTGTAGATATCTTGATTTAAGTCAATTGCATTTAGTTTATATATTTGCTAGTTACATCGAATCAATAATGCAATAAAATTTTTCATGTTTTTCTCCAAAAGAAAAACAGGAAACGATAGATGTTTTTTCCATTTTCACATGGAATATTTTCACGTAGTTCGTGCATTAGTATGACTTAATACGCCCAGCCAACAACCTGTCGCCTGATAAGTGCTAGATGACCTTCACAAGTGATTGAAAAATGTACATACGACTTATGTAAATAGGAAGTCCAAAAACTAAATGTAATTTACTAAAATAAAAAATAACAAGTTATGAGGATTACTGAGGATTACTCTAATTCAAACCATTTGAATCAGAATTAGTCCGATGATGGAACTCGATGACGAAATCTCAATTCATATTATTTTTCATACATTTCTCCCTCAACTAATTCAAAATTATTTATTAGGATAAACTCTTCAAAGGTTAAAGCTAAGTTGGTAGATTAAGTTAATCAAAAGATAATGAAACAATATTAGGTAAAGAATAATCCTGCTCTAAGGTTATCCAAATTTTTAGGAGAGGTGTGCTAGGTAAATATTTTGGTTAAATTCTTTGACCAGCTACATTGACCAAGCCAAAACTAAATAGCAGCCATTTTAGACTATAAAGCGTGATTTCTGGTGTAACTAATGTGAAACTTAGATTTGGATCAAATTAGCTATAGAGATTCATTGCTTTCTGGGACGAATCTTGCAATAAAAAGGTCGGATAACGTGCGAAAACTTGTTATTGTAGTTGTCATCAAACCTTTTAACCGATAGTGATAAAATTTAGTAAGAACTGTTAGTGTCTAAAGAACAAAGTAAAAAACTTAGAGGTAAGATCTCAAAAAACAAAATGGCGGCTTGTTGAATTTTGATATTTCAACGGCTGCTGAAAGTCACAAATTTGTTTCGATTTATTTGAAACTTAATTTCAAGGATTTTGTCATCTCAGTGATCGTCCATGAGCACGTTTAAAAATGGCCGCGGCTTAAATACACGATTTTTCCAAATTTTCGTGACCCTCTAATGGTCATGTTTTTCAACATATTTTTATGAAGCTTGAGATTATGAATAAATGTACTAAGATATTGTGTTCTGCAAAAAGTTATCGAGATCGGATGAGAAATAAAAAGTCGAAAATTTAAAATCTATTATTTTTAGCTGCCATTGTCACTAAAAATTTAATACTTATGCTCTGTCTAGAGTAAAACTCCAATTCAAACAAAATTTGGCACAGTAGTGGTTGATGAGATCCTAAGACACATACATTAAAAAAAACAAAATCAAATACACAAATTCAAAATAGCGTAATTCGCTTTTTAGTAGCAACTGAAATGATGAATATTTTTCATGGGATCGTTTGAAATGGCTCAGATTGGAAGTAATCACACAAAAGACCATATTTTTAAAATGAATAAACAAATTAATATTTGTTTCAGCATAAGGGTATCTACGAAAAATTTGCCTTTCCGGCTGGTGGTGCCAACGGGACTTTTGACTACTTCAAGAACTTATGAATTTCACATTTTCGCCAATAAAATTAGATACATCCTCTTAAATCCAATGAAATTCAGTACCAAGTTAGTTCAATATAAATAAAATTTTCCGACCATGTGTGTTTCATCAAAATTAGTATAATTTGAATTTTTATAGCATACTCGTGCATCACAACAGCGAAAATGCACGGTTAATCAAACCAGATAAGACAATGCTGATCGGATCTTCTTGAAAACTTCAGGAAAGAAACAAAAACTTAAATATCTTCAAGACACTGTTCACTGACAGATATCTGCTACACTGAAAAAAAGTGAATGCTGAAATTGGAATAAAAGATGACTTCCTTTAAGCATATGACTTAACAAACATATCAGCAAAATAACGTTTATGTTTGCAATTCATAGGTAGTATGCAAAACTCTTCTAATTGGAGCATACTCTTGCCGGCTTGAATTGTTTCTTTTAGTATGCTAGATCAAGTAAGCACCAAGTATTGTTACCAAAGTGAAGTAAACTAATTAGCAACATCATCAAAAGAGCTTCTTATTTACCTGAACCGTTTCATTAATTCTGAAAGAGACAAAACCTTCGCTCATAACCTTAGAGTCACATATCGCGACCTCAAAAAGTTTGCGCTATAAACTAATTGGCATGATCATTGAATTTTAGTTAAATTCCTTCAAATAAAAGACATCAACATTTACAGATTTGATTCTGATTTAATATCCTTCAATACAAAAAAATATTTGATTTTCAGAATCTATGAAATATAATCGTAATACATTGACATGAAAATAGTTCAATAGGATCTAATAATGTGGAATAATATCGAACTTTTCTAATTTTGAGAACTTTACATAAACCAAATATTCTTATCAATATTCATACTAAAGTCATATATATTTTTTTTTTTTTGTAAAATTTTTTGCAAGGGAACAGTCTTGAAATTTATTATCATTGAAGGAAAAAAAGCTTCTTTGGACATTTAATTGCTCGGCCAGTTTTGACAATAATTACTAAATCGATTTAACAATTACTTACATCCCCATTAAACTTTAATCATCGCAGCTTCATCTCATCCTATTTATTCATCTTAAACACTGCTTATGTTAACATAACTCAGATTCGTGTATATCAAACCGTTAACCAGACAGTAAAAATATTATAACTTCCCTCGCATAAAAGAGAAAGTTAAACCGAGTGAAAGAAAACACACTTAACTTCAATAATCTTGTACATACAATGTTTGCTGCTAAATCAACTTTTGAGGGTACAAACATTGTGTCTTTCGTCTTGAAGATAAATTGTGTAGGTGCTGAGTTGCCTAGGAAAGTTTATCCTATCACTCGTCCTCACGGGATTGCACCTTGTATTAAAAATACTTACAATGATGTATGGGAGTTCAAGTGCTACCCCTTTGCTGGTGTAAATTTCTTTCAACCATTGTACTAGCATGAAGTTTCCAGGATCCACACACTCTAACGCATTGAATTTTGGAGTCCATTGCGAAATAGTGGAGTAAAATGCATTAAAGTTTCCAGGTCAGAGACAAGAGCTGTGGAAAAGAGATATTGTGACAGTATGATGTAGGTCACAGAATATGGGTTTTGAAATAAATATAACAAACCAGGGGTGATTTTGAGCACTTTGGCCGAAAGTGAGCATTATCAAAAATTTGAATTCAAGTATAACCACCTTGAAAGTTCGCCATTTCATATATGTATAGTAAGAAGAAGTAAGCTCTTACCAGCAGGATTTTACATTTAATCAAGAAAATGCTTGGAGCAAATAAAAAGATTAGAACACAGTTAGATATTCATGCAATTTTGAGAATCATGAAAAATTTCAGGAATTCCGCAAAAGGATAGAATAAATTTTATAGTATGGGTAACTTATTTTATTTCTTCCCCTTTTCAAATATTTTAGATGATAAGTGGTTGTCAGAAACTTTCCAAAACGAGGAAACACACTTAACATGTTGACTCTGGTTTTCTTTTTCTACAAAAAGTTTGCACTGTGTAAATCATAGCAATTATATTTATATCCTACAGAATGTTATGCTGAATTTATACTCAAGTTGAAAGATCACTTATCACATTTATGACTCAAATATGCAGAGCATTTAGACGAAATTGGGTCTGATTGTACTCAATTCAGGCCGAATTCTGCCTTAAAAAGACTAAATTCATGATGCAATTGGCCTCAAAAGTCCTAAACAATGCAATAAAATGGTCGCAAATAAGATTTAAGTTCAGTCTAATTATGGCTGAATTGAAAATAAAATTTGCTGCTTATGCTTAAATGGGCCTCAATAGAACCAAAATAAAGTTGATTTTATGTACAAAACCAAAAATTTTTGCATTTGAAGCATTGATTGAACATGTTCAATTTTTAGGGTTTCATAATAAAATACAAAACCCTATTGAAATCTGTACCCGTGTCTGTCCGTTCGCTATATGTTACAGCAGTTTTTCTCCGAAACAGCCATGAAACTTAGTGGAAGGGGCTGGAAGTTATGACTTCTATGAATTTTCGGGGTGAAAAAAATTTCCAAAAGTTTGAAAGGAGTCCTCCCATACACCCTTAAACAATTTTTTAAATTTTTAATAGGTCTTAAAACTACTTTACCTCTATCAAAGAGAGCAAGAGAAGGGGTAATGCACGAAATTTTGGCATACCCCTCAAAGTCAAAAGCGCTTTATTCAATTCGTTATAACCTTTAAAAGAATATAAAGCAAACTCCAAACAATAAGCATACAGAAACTTAATGGCGCAAGTCGCTCATTAAATTTATACGTTATCAGTTAAACCTATTTTATAAAAAAAACAATAGCAAATTCAAATTAATTAAGATTATTACATACTTTATGATTTTATTGGAAATAGGAGAAAAAACCAACCTAAACTATTCAAATCATTTATAATTTTAACACAACAGTGAACTTTGTTATAACCTAGTTTTAATAAAAATTCAATCAAAAAAAACTTTACCTTATCGAGTTTCACCTTATCTCTAAACATAATGTAATAAACATAACATATACCTAACATATCCCTGATTTTTAACACAAATAAACAACAACACTGTATGTAGCAATAATGAACTGAAACTCAGAAACTAAGTAACGAAAAGCACTAAAACTGAAAATAAACTCGAATAATTAAAACATTGTCATTCAACCACCAATACATAGATTGCGCCGTCTTAGCTCGATCAGCTTTAACGAATCTAGAAAATGAGTATCTCCATTAGAATTGTTGGTCTCGTGAACTCAAACTCGGAGGATATTTTATCTTCTTATCGGTGGCCCGTCCATATATGTGATATATGATTGGGACGCCGTCAGAGTCATGTCCAAATACACGAATGCTTCAGGAGGAACGAAGCCAGTAGGGAGGCAAGTCGCAACAAACCCGTCTGTACGGCTATGAAATCCAAGGATTTTCACTCACAGTTACAGATATCGCGACATGATTCCAAAGAAGTTACAATACGAAGATATCGACTCTTGTCACGTTAGCAGTTTGATAAATTCTTCTATTCGATATATAGTATAATGCTTCCAATCTGTCTCAGGCTTTCTGTACATGCACGAAAACATTTCATTTCGAAAAATCTTAATTTTTCCATAGTACTAGCACTCTGGTTGTACCAGATCTGACATCCATATGTCTAACCAGGGTCTTGTGACAGATAATTTTGACCTTTTGATCAATGTATCTGGAATGAAAGAGTCTTCAAACGGCCATGACTACCTTTTTTGCCTTACTGAGCACGATTTTGACATGTTCAGTACAGTACAGATACTGATTGAAATGAACACCGAGGTATCGAGCACAGGATTTATGTGGAACCCGCTCTAAACTGTCCTCGCCAGCCATGATGTGGAAATCTTTCCAATTACATTTCAGGTCTTAGCTGACCCCTAGCAACGTTATCCAAAACAAGATTGTTTCGCAATTCTGCGCATTGGTTTTAATTCGCCAATTGTCAGTGTACACCTGCACATCATTGAACATTTTTTGGAGATTGCTCTGAACTATTCAAGCTTTTTGGTCTGCCGTATAGATGATCACATCATCAGCAAACGCTACCAATGATCGCGTTGGTGAGACATTAAAATCAAAGCCGTTCAATAGCTTGCAAATGAATATTGAGAAGAGTAGAGGCGCAGTAACTGTTCCCTGCTGTAGACCATTCAAGACCTTGAATTTGCGCATTGTTATCAGATTTCCATCAGTTACAACAAATGATTTCACCTATAACATATTACACATCATTGCGACAAGGTGTCTGGGGACCTTGTCCTGAAGGAGTTTAAAAACTAACCACACCGTATCGAAGGCTTTCTCCATATCAATGAGATATTCTTCAACACATTCTCTATCGTTTAGTTTCCAACAGTTGTCTGGGTCAACTTTCATTATTGTATGTGTCATCAAATGTCTGGCACGAAAACCAAATTGGCCAGTCGGCATCAAATCATATTTTTCAATGTTGGCGTTTAATGCTCTGTTGAGTATCACTTCAAACACCTTGCTGATGTTAGGCAGCAAGCTAATTGGGGGACAGCTTTTCCGGCATGAAGATTATTTTCCTTTCTTCAGGATCGGAAATACCTTAGCCTTTTTCCACTCATTTGGGAAATATGAATTGCTCAACATGTGGTTGAACAATATGCAATAATTTCCAATGGCAACCTCAGGGAAATGTCGGAGAACTACATTTGGAATACCATCACCAACACATGATTTCTTGTTGCTTATCCTGCGAAATATGAAAAACAAGTCTTCATAGCTGACAAAATAATCAATAAGATTTAAGCTCGGTATGAGGTCAGATGTTAATGTTTCATTAAAATGGAGAATCGATTGGCCGTTCAGGCTTGATTTGAAGTCGGAAACTTGTGCTTCAAAGACCTCTGAAAATATTTCATTCCCTCTTGGGGCTTGCTAGATGAACCAATTCAAAATGAGTTCCAATTGGGGCAAGTTTATGCAATCCATCACATATAATCCTGTCTCCATTTCTATCCAGAGTCGTACTATCAATTTCGATACCAACCCAATCAAGAAGATTTATTTCATCACAAGTGACTTCATGATTCGATACCTTCACTCGAAATCTCTTGCGGAATATGCTATTAACTTTCACGAAATCGACACCTGGGTCCTGCGGGCTAACACCCCTCAGTTTTCCGCCCATTGATTGCTGACCTCACTCCTGAAGTACGACCGGATTAAGTTCCAGACATTCTTCTGGTGTAATTTCAACAAAGGATGGTTGTAGTCCAAAAATCATCAATAAATATTGTTGACGCATGTGAGAAGGAGGTTTTTCGATCTTTTCAACGTTGCGATGGTTGGTGTTTCATATCCTTCCATACTGTTTCGATGTTTAATCTTGGGAACTTCTTCCATAATTTCCAACGTCAGCTTCTCTTACTTCGCCAAATAGAGATCTATTTCATCGTTAGTTAGATTCAGCAGAACTACAGGCTGTCATAAGAAGCCATTGAGCAAGCGTTGCCATCATCAGAAGGAGGGCATTGCTTCTGGTACTCTGGATTAAACTTCATTTGAAACTTTCCTCAATCCATTTTTTGAAATTCAACCGATCATTTTCATGTTGAACTGGAATGAGGAAGATATCATCCCTTTGATGATTGATTTCCATTACGATTGCGTTATGGTCCCTATCACAAAGACCTGCAGTTTCGGTTGAGGACTATTAAAGCTGGATTCAAGTCTTGCTTCAGTAATGCAAAGGTCCAAATATGAATTTACCATAGGATATGTTGGAAGCTCCGACCCATATAGATTGCACCTGTATTCAATTTGATTCTCTGTTATCCACGACTCCAGGAATACACCTCTTGGATTATTGGTGGCATTCAGCCATTATGTATGCTTGGCGTTCAGGTCACCAGTAAGAATTTAATAACTATGCAGCCTTTTCAATTCGAATATTTCAAACAAGGAATTGAGCTCTTCCTTGAGCTTGAGAACGGTTCCACCAGTTGCATAGGCAGAGATAACGAAGAGGTTATCCACACCTGGCAGTGAGATTTTGTTAACGGACACTTCAAGAGATTCAAAGCTTTTGAATTTGAGTTTTTCAATATTTTGGAAAAAATAGGGTCTTCGAACCAATATCCCAGTGCCACCTCTCCTATCACTGTTTACCCTATTGCTTCTTAAGAATTCAAAATCCTTGAATGTCATGAAGTGCCATGAATTCAGGTAGATTTCAGTGAGAAGCATGATGTCAGGCTTTTGCTTAGTAATGAATTCAAGGAGATAATCACGTCGATGTAAAGTAACAATCGAGTTGACGTTGATCGAGATGGGGCAAATCCTAACCATAGGAATGTGGCTAGATGACAAATTATTTTGAGGTATTTGAGGCCTTCAACGCTGAAAGACACGATTAATTTTCATATATTGTTTATCGATTCGCTCCAATAAAGAATTAAGTTGCTGGTTAATTTTGAGAAGCAGCTCACTATTGCCACTTACATTATTTACCGCACTTTCTGCTGGTCCTCTAGAAGCTTGTATAAATGATACTCCGGGCTTGACGAAGTTCAGAGCTAAGACACTGCGGTGTAGTTGTGTTTGCTTTGGGACAAATTTTACTCTCGCATCTTGATATTGGAAGCATCCTCGGTATAATGCCGGGTGATGAAAAACACCGCAGTTAACACAGTATAATTTCTCTTTTCGCTCCGTCCAAGCCAATTTGCACTTACCGGGAGCATGCACGTCCTTGCATTGACGCATCGTTAATGCATGGCGCAGTTGGCAGCTGAATGCCCAAATAATTGACAGCGATAACACTGGTTGACTTCTCCTTTTTGGAGGCGCTCCCACCTCACCACTCAGAAGTTCAAGTATCTGATTTGTTGAAGAGCGCTTGGATTGCTCTTATTTGATACTTGCACTAAATAAAATGGTAAACTTTTTTTTCTATCGTTGACCTTCTTGTCGCGAACGTTTTAACGGAGATGAATTCAATTTCTGGTGTTGCAACCTTGAGCAACTGAAGAAGATCGACGGTATCTTCTCCGCAGTCCAAACCCTTCAACAAAAAGGTCTGGTTCTTCTCACTCTTCGGGGTATATGTGAAGTACGGAACCTCCCCAGAATTTAGAGCATTTTTTGCTGATTTGAAATCAACCTGTGATTTTGTTCTGATAGTCAACTTTTCGGCATTGATCCTTTCAATCTAGAAATTTGTTAATTTATTTTCGGCTTCCAATAGCCGAACTATGTCCTTTCTGCTTTGACCGAACACCTTAATTGGCAGAACTTTCTCTGTATTCTTGGCAACTTTTTGAGCAGGTTCTTCTCCTTGTTTTTATTTTCTAAATAAAGGATAAAATTATCATTATCTTGACTAACATTACCTTCAATACTTTCCAGCGCTGCATAGTAGTTCTGGCTATAGTTAGCCCCTCCGGCACTTATTACTTCTTTTGAGATGACTTGTTTGACACCTTTCTCCTGCTTACGTTCCATATATGTTTGTCGTAACGGTTCTGCATCTTTGTTTATTGACGCTTGCCACCAGGGTAGCCATCGGGCTCCTCCATACAGCAGTCTCGAGTTAGTCTTCGGTTTATTTGCTTTTGTCAATTTATTGACTCCGTGCGTCGATGCCTTCGACGATAAATGCTTTTCCAATAAAATCAAAATTTGCTTTCGACTGACTTGTAGAAAAATTAATTTAATTTTTTGAAACTGACTTTTGTGAAAATTTTTTCAATTTTTAAAATTAATGACAGGATCGATTAAAAACACGTCTGCACGTACCGAGTGCTAGACGTAGAGTGCTACATTCCCATAAGTACCATGAACAGTACGTGTCGATTTTTTTAACAAAATATTCTCCGAGTGGCACACCGTCTGTTTTACCCAGAGAGGGCTCTGCGTCTACCATATATTTTCTAGAATCATCTACTAGAATCATCTACAAGCATCTACTACTTTTAATGCCATATTTATTTGGCTTATAAGGAATATCAATTCGAAATGTACATCTTCCCCTGAAGCCATCATTTGTAAGGTAAGGTTTCATCAATTGTAAGGTAAGCATCAGGTTTTTAGTTTTCTTGCCTGTCAACATATCATGAAATTGAGCATAGGCATCAGCCTGTCTATGTTGTTGGCATATCTTATCGTTAAATCTAAGGCAGATTATTAGAAAGTCAAATCTTTCATTTGACATTGTACTACAGTATGTATTTCCCCAAAAAGCAGTTTAAAATATCTCTTTTGATGGCAAATAGTTATCCTTCATTGCTGCAGTTAACGTAAGAGTCCCGATAAGAGGCTTAACCTCACAAGCACTCTGTGCTCTGTGTGGCAGATACATTTTTGTATTTTCCAGATTTTCTTACAATTTTAGCATTGGTATACGTAACAATTAGATTTACGATATAATCTGTAATAAAAAATGAAAAGCAATAAAAATGACTTAATTCATTTTTGCCCATGCGTGTAGCTCCAGGTCTAATGTGCACAATGTTTCCTGCGGCTGTTCAGCTCCCTAACCTCGTTTTTAGCGGTGACCATTTGTGCCCATCTTTCCGCGAAGTATAGAACGCGATGGTACAATAATCACTTGGCTAGGTCCTTGTGCCGAAATACTTGGTATCTTCTCTTCAATTGCTTGAGATGCATGGTTATTTAGCCGACCGTCTTGATTTGGGGGTGTAAGTTGTGCCAGAGAAGAAACCTTTTCTTCACTATCTGATTTAAAAGCTGGATCAACCTCGATGTGGTCTTCTTTCTCACCCTGTGATGAATTTCCTTTAACACTACTTTCTGCTCATAATAGCTGAAGAACTGTATCTAAAGTAAAGAATAATATACATTACTTTTATTTTGTAAAAACTAATAAATAAACTTAAAATATTAGAAACAAAGTTGTACAAAATATATCGCTATTACTAACCATCGTCGATGCGACGAGTAAAAGTTGCTGGTTCGGCACCCACAGGCCTCCCACACAAAAACTACTACCGTCCATTGTGAGGTCAACGAGCTAACTGAGATTACATGGGAGCTGTAATTGGTGTAACAGTGCTCTCAAAAAATGACGGCACTTTTTTAAGGTCTTTGTAAAATTTTTTTTACAAAGACCTACTTGTTTCGCGACCTGTCCGTCCGTCTGTCCGTCTGTCCGTGCGTCACAGCTAATTTGCTCAGTAACTATAGAAGCTAGAATGCTCAAACTTTGTGAAAAGGTCAGAAGTGATGGTCTCTCAAAAGTTAAGGTCTTAACAAAAATTTTAAAAATTTTTAAGGGGGTCCCCCTAATAACGAATTAGCCGTTAAAATTTTTTTTATTAAAGGTAGTCGAATGGGGTATCAAATGAAAGGTCTTAATTAGATCTTTTAGAATCTGAAATAAAAAAATCATTTTATGAATTAGGGGGTCCTGGGGAAGGCAAAATGTACCCAAAATTTGTAGCCCCCCCTCGCGATTGGACACCTTTCAGCCGAAAAATCTGAAAATTATCACGAATGTGGGCCTTTATGAGTACAAGGGCAAAAAACACCTTAGAAATCGAAATTCACTCGAATTTGTTAATAATAGTATGATTTGTAGATTTTACATTTTTGCCGATAAAATCAAAACGGTACCTTTAAACGTCTTGAAATTTTGCAACTATATAGACTGACATAAGATATATATGTTCACAAAATTTAATTGAGATCGAATCATAATCAAGTGAGTTATAGCCATTTCAATTATATGGAATTACAACACAAATAACACGTGTTTATGGTTGATATAGGGTTTTCCAATAAGAGGTGTTATTTTCATATTAAAAGAAAATGCCATTTTTGAATATAAATGATCGGATGCTTATTTCATTATAAAGAAGGAGATA
The DNA here is from genome assembly GCA_963969285.1 of Odontomyia ornata. Taxonomy (NCBI): domain Eukaryota; kingdom Metazoa; phylum Arthropoda; class Insecta; order Diptera; family Stratiomyidae; genus Odontomyia; species Odontomyia ornata. The sequence continues at coordinate 125,054,329 of OZ017738.1, read as the reverse complement.
TGCTGCTAATGGCAAAAATTAACATTAGGCGTAGTAATTTGCGACGACACTACACGATTACAGGACCATAACCTTTTCATGAAATTTTCCATAACCAAATCGCAAAGTGGTTGCCCTATGTCCTCGATAGCCTCACGAATTTCATCTTTGAGATCTTGAATCGACGCTGGGCTATTGGCGTAGGCCTTCTCTATCACGTGGCTCCAAAGGAAGAAGTTGCAAGGTGTTAAATCACAAGATCTATTCAAAATAGCACCTCTTATTGGAAAACCCTATATATATTTAAAATTTACCTAGGCACTTTTATTTTCTTTCAATTTTCATGAAAATTTAATGAGTAGTGTTTAACTTGAACATGTTCAACCGGCCGAGCATTCAGAAAAATCATTTAAGCTAGATCGAAATGGCGGCTGCACTGTGCTTATGAAAGAAACTGTGCATCTTTTGTATAAATTTGAACGATTTCATATCCAAGTATTGGATGAATAATTCAAGTTATCGATTCACGCCATTAGAAAACTTGTTTCTAACCCTACGATGTTTACAAAGAGCTTCTGGTAGGAGCATTCTCCTGCTTACTCAAGTTTTCTTGAATTAAGTCATTCTATATGTCTGCATATCGTAGGTTTAGTACAAAACCCTTCCGATATGAGCGTAGTTCTATCTCCCCAACCTGTTCTATCTCCCCAACCTGCAGTATACATATGTACTCGCATGTTAGCACGAAACCATACTGGTAACTATGCCAAATTGGGTAGACAGAAATAAGCTCACGACAGAAGGGGTTCGTAATCAACTTACGATATGCAGATACCAAATAAATAATCTCCTGAAAAACTTTAATGATATCCATCCCTACAAAAAATATACCTTTTTTACACACATTAATAGAAAAATCATTACTATTCCATTTTAACCAGTCGCGACTTTATTGAAATAGAACTATCAATTATTGACTGAATAAAATCTGGAAAATGCTGTTGTTATTCATTTTACCTCGGTAATCACTGGAAATTCGATGAAAAGTGTAGTGTCGAGTCCAATGAAAATTTGAATGATCGGAAAACTGTAGATTGTTTTGTTTGTAATCAAAGAAAATTCAAACTGCTATTACTTCCGTAAATATCATTTAATTTTATTGAAACTTACAGAGTGTAAGGTTCTATCCTTAGTTTGTATGTTCTCCAATAAAATGCTACTTGTTTTTATTCGACAGAGACATACTTCGGAAGTAAATTGCTCCCTTCTACAGTGTCAATTATTGTCCAATGCTACAAGGTCTTCTTGGGGATATTTATGCTAAGATAAACCATATAAGGTCTCATTACATAAAGTTTAATTACTATAAGATTTTATTATCTGCTTATACGAGTATGTCTTAATCTAATTTTACTTATTTTTATTGGACCTTATTACTTAGCTTCTTATAACTTAGAGTCGAATGGAGTTTTTATCACCTGTTTATATCTCTTAGTATTGCTTTGATTTTTCTTATTTCTTTCATCAATGTTATTGTTATTATAATTTATTTTTATTAAAGTACAATCGTAAGAGCTAAGCTAAGAGTACTATCGTACCAGCCAGAATATCCATTGCCCAGGACATTGTTGAGTATTATTTCGGTTGGTTGCCTCATAGTCAACAATGGCTTGTACACTTCAAGTTTTTGCATATTTCTTACTTCTTTCAATGTTGTGAGATCGTCTCCCCAATTTGACGTCCTTCGCAAATATGGTTAGCTACTGAGGATATATCGTTGCTCATTTTTCCTCGCCTCATTGCCAATTGTGCCTCCTTTGTGTACTCCTCGAATATTACTTTGACCATTCTTCTTATTCGTCCAAGATATGCTTTATGACATTGCTTGTATTTTATTTTGTATGTACCAGACTTATTTTTTTAGGGTTTAGTTAAAAAAAATTTACAATACCCTATTAATATCAAAACCTGTCCATCCGCCAGTGCGTTACAGCAAATTTTCTTACGAACTATAGAAGCAGTGATTAAATTTTGTGAACAGCTCAGAAGTTTCTGGTTGATGAAAGTTCGGTTGCCAAAAAAAAATTTCAAGGGCTTTTAAGGGGGGTGTATACATATAGAGAAGTGAACCCTTAACATTTTTTCACCAAAGATAGTCGATTAGGTTACCAAATGAAATGTCTTGATGAAATTTCGTTGACGGGTTAAGCGCGAAAAAATCCTAAATTTTAAAATGTTCTAAAAATTGCAGAAGGGCCTCGAAATGGATTCGACTCACGACAACGATCTCGAGGATGGAATAAGGACTGAGGTATTGGCTCCTGGACTGTCAGACCACTTAATTACCTTGGCGCTGTTAAGGACCTTTAACAACAGGCCCGTAAATATAAATTAAAAATACTGGCTATCCAGGAAACGAACAGGACTAGAAACGATTTTCAAGATATGAGATAGCTCGCATTCAGAAAATAACTTGGGTATCACCGGATGGCCACACATAAAACCAGATCGACTATGTTCTGATCCAAAAACGTTGTGCCTCAAGCATACTTGACGTCCGTGCATACCGAGGAGCTATTTGTAACTCAGATCATTACTTAATCAAATTAACCTATCGTTGTCATAAGCCAAAGGCATACCCGGCAAAGGCTCCAAACAGCGTCTGTGGCCAAACATTTTAAGGACACACTCGACGATCAGCTGGCTCCCATCTTATCACGAGCATCATTAAAGGCAAGCAATAAGCTCTGGATGGAAGTGAAAGCGGCCATTAAGAGCGTTGCAGAACAGATGATCGGACATCAAGCCCAGTACAAGAGATATGATTGGCTCGATGATGAGTGCCAGAATGCATTATACAAAAATAATTAGGCGTGCAAATTAAACGTTTGTAGAAAAACCAGGTCAAAGAGCGGACACTATGAACATCTAAACAAGTTGGGTAAACAGACCTACGCTCATGTCAGAAGGATTTTGTATTCAGATTACAAAATGCACTCACCAGATCGAATCAAATCAAGAAACATGTCAAAGACGATATTATTGGAGAAAATATGAGATACGAAAATCATACTATTATTAACAAAATTGAACGAATTTCGACTTCTGAGGTTTTTGATATTGTTATACTCATAAATGTCTCCCTTGATAATTATTTCAGATGTCCATTCGCGACGGAGGAAACACATTATTTATGTATCACCCCCTGTGCCCCCACTGAAGCAAAAACTGACAGTTTAACAACTGTTTTGAAAAGCCCCCATGAAAACGTTCATTTCATACTCATATCGGCTACGTTTGATGAATTTTTTTTCAGGGGCCACTCTCCTATACTGTTATCATCGATTGATGGGCAATTTTTTCGAATCCTAGATTAGTTACAAAACCCTTTTGCTAGGAGCTCTCTCCCACCTCCTTGACTTGTTTCACTTATGAGCATTAATTGTAGGTACTCATCTTCAGTCATTCATTAAATTGAATCAAGTGTTCAAAGCATGCACCTTAAACGTTGAAGTTGGGGAAAAATAACTCAAAATTATTCAATCTTCACATTTAAAACAGCCACTATTTTGTTTTACGATTACTGATACCACTAGCTGAACCGATTCTCAAAGATATACATGACACCTATCATTCCTGAAATTTTCATGCAAATCCTAGCAAAACTGTGGTGTCTGAGTCGGTAAAAAGCGCATGTTGTTCCATAGCCATATGTTGCCATAATAATAAATGCAGCGCATATTGTTCCATAGTAATACAGGGCAATTCAAACCGCTATAACAATCTTTATGAAACTTTTAGGATAGGTCAATCTTATAAACAGACATCTACGTACTGAATTTCATTGAATTTAAGGGTATCATTAAGATTTTACTCAAGAAAACATAAAATCGATAAATCATACTATTACTAACAAAGTTGAGTGAATCGCAACTTCTAACGTATTTGTTGTTATTGTACTCACCAAGGCCTACATTCCTGATTTTTTTTCAGATTTTCCGGGTCACAGGTGTCCAATCGCGAGCGGGGAGGACACAAATTTTTCGTGTATTTCCCCTCCCTGTTGGCCCCTCAAAGCAAATTTTGCCAAAATAAAACCTGTTTTGAAAAGTTCTCATCAAGACCTTTCATTTCATACCCATATGGGCTACCTTCAATGAAATTTTTTTTCGGGGGGTCACTCTCCTATATGGGGAGACCCCCTTATATACCTTATAAAATTGTTTTGTAGTTGAACTTTGAAGAGATCACCACTTTACACCTACACACAAAATTTGATGTTTCTAGCTTAAGTAGTTACCGAGAAAAACTGGACGGACGGACGGACAGACGGACCGACTGGTCGCGAAACTAGTAGGGTTTTGTAGAATTATTTTACAAAACCCTAAAAAGTAGCGAATAAGATAATTAAAATTAGGAAGAGGAAATACTATGACGAGCAATTGAGAAGTATACTATAGATATAAATCTAGTAAGCAATAACACAAGACAAGCTTACAAAGTATTCGAATGCCTGAAACGTGGTTATCAGCCTTAAACCACGCTCTGTTGGCAATATCATTGGTGATGTAACAAATATTAATGAAATATGGCCATCATATTTCAAGAACCTCCTTAATCCTCCACGCAGCTCCAGAACATCGGAGCTATACATGTTTTTGGAGAGCTTTCATTGACTCTGCTAACTCTGGATGAAGTCTGCTCTATCATCAAAGCCCGAAAGAATCATAAAACGCCAGTCATCAATGAGATTCTAGTGGAGAACATCAAATAAGGTGACGGCAGTATTCAGAAAGCTCTTCACAAAGTAATCCAGCACATTTGGCAACAAAAACATCTGCCGAAAGAGTGGAGCCAATTAATTATATTCCCCATCAACAAGAAAAGATGACAAAAATTATAGAGGCTACTACTACTACTTTGTACGGCATACAAAACATTTTCCAAAATCTAAGAAAATAAAATCGGATCATATGCCAGCAGTATTATTGGGAAGCATCAATGTGGTTTCAGTGCAGGTAGATCGACAGTAGACAAATTCTTCACTGTCAATTAGGTACGTCAAAAAAGCTGGAAGTTTAACAAAGACGTACACAAAATTTTCGTTGACTTAAAGCCAATATTGATTGTACCGTACTGTACCAAGTAATGATTTTTAGGGTTCTCTGGTGGAAATTTTGAAAAACCTACGAGTTTTTCATCCTATCCGTCTATCTGTCCACACTACCCTCCATCTGTCCATTTGTCCGTTCGTCTGTCCATACGTCCGTCTATCCATGCCTTACAAGAAATTCCTTCCGAAACTACAGAAGCTACAAAGCTCAAAAATGTCAGAAGTGGTGATCTGTCAATAGTTCAGGTCTTATCATAACAAAGTGGCTCTCATAACAAAGCGGCACTCAACAATTTTTTTCATTAAATGTAGTCGAGTAGGATATCAAATCAAAAGTCTTAGCACTTTCAGAGTTCGAAAAAGAAGAAATTTTTTGCATAAGGAGTCCAGGGGAGGCAAAATGCACGAACAATATTCATGTCCATTCATATTGGACACATTTGAGCCGAAAATCTGAAAACTCGCGAAGGTAGGTCTTTATGGGTACAAAGGCAATATATACCTCTGAAATCAAAATTCACTCACCGCTGATAATAGTAGTATGGTTTGCATTTCAAATTTTCTTAAAAACTATAACGGTACTCTTGAGCTTCTTAAAAATTCAAATTTATGTACGTTGATATAAGTGCCTTATGTATACAAAATTTCATGGAAATCAAATCAAATGAGTTATCGCCATTTCAATTGCTTGCAATTACAGAAACAATAACACATTTTGATGATTAATAATATACAGTTCCTGGAATATGCAAATCCTAGCAAACCTGTAGCGTCTATGTCAGTAAAAAGCGGATATTTTTCCCATAATAATATAGCGTATGTTGTTCCGTAGTAATATAGGAAAATTAAAACCACTTTAACTTCGTTAAGTGACAGACAATCTGTGTAAAACTTTCAGAATAATCTTATAAATAGCCATTTATGTACTGAATTTTATTGAATTTAAAGGTACCGGTAAGATTTTATTCAAGAAAAGGTAAAATTGATAAATTATACTATTGCTAACAAAGTTGAGTGAATTTTGACTTCCGAAGTATTTGTTGTTGTTGTACTCATGAAGGCCAACATTCGTTATTTTTTTCAGATGTTTCGAATGAAAGGTATCCAATCGTGAGGAGGAGGAGTTGATACGCGAAAAGCTCATACATTTCCCCTTTCTCCGCCCCCACAGTACTGGCAAGGAAATTTTGAGACTGTTTTGAAAAGGTCTCATTAAGAACCTTCCAATGACGCCTTACTCGACTACCAATTGTGAAAAAAAAATTTTGGAGGGTCATTTCTCTCTATGGGGAGACCCCCCTTCAAACCCTTTGATAAAATGTGTTGTGAGATCATGAATATGGCATTACTTCGTTGTCCTAATTAAGTATGAGCCAACCAATTAACATAAAAAAACAATCAATAATAAAAGCCAGTCATAAAGCAACCATCAACGTTTGAATGCACCAGTAAAAAGTCATCGGTTAATGTGAAGGGCATCGAGCAGCACTTAAGTATTATATTAAAACAATATGGACCAATTATTCCAGCGCATTAAATGGTGATTTTTTTGGACATAATGGTGTTTTGACAACCGTTTGTGAATTATCATTGCTGCAAATCTAGCGATTCAGTTTGTTAATGTGTACTTCATCACTGAACAAAATATTCAAATGAATTGAACCAAGCTCTTCAAAATAAATTTGAACAACTTGCAAACATTGCCTCTGCGTGAGTCTACTCACGATGAATGTCCAAACAGAACTGACCATAAAACAACCGAAAACTCGACATTAATAGTCACTGAAAACAGTGTTGCCACTTTTAAGTTTAGTAATGTTGAGTCGGTAATTTGTGATTTGAATTTAAAGGACATTCCTTGGATAAAATGGGCAAAAATGTTGATTATCAAATATTTTCTTAAGCCTGAGTTTTTTTCGCTTTAGCACTACAGCCCCTTTCAGGTCTTTGCTTAGAGAAAGTTAGAGTATGTCTTTACCTTGATCCAATGTATTGCAACTTGGGAAGTTTATATGGTCATTATCACGCTTTGATCATGTGGCCCTCCACCATGCTGCAATAGCTTCTGATTTTAAACCAGCACGTGTCATAACTGAACGGGCTTATAGATTGTCCAAAGACTCACTCAAACTAAATCTCGTTGCCACCAACGAGACTTGAACCAGGTACCTTACGGGCTGAATTTACTTTACGTTAAATCATTCATTTTGCTCAAATTTGCGAATAAATGTAAGCCAAGTGATGCATTGTATGAACTTAGAATCTACTTCAAGTAACTGAAAAAAGGGTCGAATGATGACTCGAGTATTGACATTACACTCCATTTATTCATTTAGATTACTGATTTTCAAGTAATTTTTGCAATTGGTAGTAAAGATCTTGAGTCAAATTGAAAGGCATTTCAGAAATGGACACAAATTGTGGGTACATTTTGCCTTCCCCTGGATCCCCGAATTCAAGAAATGATTTTTTTATTCCAGATTCTAAAAGTTCTAATCAAGACCTTTCATTTGATACCCCATTCGACTACCTTTGATCAAAAAAATTGTTAAGGGCTAATTCGGTATTAGGAATTTTTGGTAAGACCTCAACTTTTGAGACTTCTAAACTTTTCACAAAGTTTGGGCATTCTAGGTTCTATTGTTTTCTGAGAAAACTATCTGTGATGCACGGACAGACGGACAGACAGGTTGCGAAACTTGTAGGGCTTTGTAAAAAAATTTTTTACAAACTCCTAAAAACTATGTCTGGACTTTTAAAAACTATTTCTAGACTTAACATCCTGGTAATTAAATAAATCAAACAGATTACACTCATAATTCTAAAGTAGGCACAAAACTACGGGCACTTGATTCCTTTAAAGCTTTTAGTATCCGAGCAAAAGCCAATCTAATTATCCGCTTAAGTCACAGAGCACAAAATGCTACCTGAGTTCTGAAGAAGTACAATGGACATTTTTAAGATTACTTGAATGACTCTCAACCTGCTAATTAATGGTCATCAACCTACAACTTACTCACCACTTTCTTCCATGAACTGAGAAAACGCATCATACAAAAGCCAAAGTCATTGATTTCGTGCAACTCAAAGTAACATACAATAGTTTTCTTTCGTTGAAAAAGATTTCAAAGACATTTTCCTCTTGGGTGCATACATCGCACACAATTCACAACGGTGTCAACATTAAAAGTTCTTTGTTGACATTTTGAAAAAGAAACAATAAGAATGGGACACTGACCTACATTGTGCAGTAAATGAAAACTGACTCGGCAGAGATAGGATAGAGTAAACATATCCTGGTCAGAGTGTCATTAAATTTGAGTTCACGGAAGTGGATAGTGCAGGAAGTGTGCAGATTAAAAGATGTAGCAGTATGAAATTACTGCTTATGAAGAGTTATTACCATAGAACTAAATTGAATGCAATTATGTGCAAAAGCATTATTTACAGGGACTAGCCTGTCCGAAATTTTTCTATAATGTATCAGGGAATTATAACTGATTAAGAAATAAATATTTTAGTAAAGGCACCAAAATAAACTGGATTCCCATCCGATACCAATTGTATACAATAAATTTTATTAATTAAATCACAGAGCAGAAATTACCCTTTCAACCTATTAAAGCGTCCACAATACCTCTCCGGAGAAACATTCTAGGAATGATTCTTTTACTATTCATATTGCAGCCAAGTTTGACGCTTTATTCGCAGATGAGCTACAAATGGAATATGGTCCAGATGTTGTGGAAGATCCGGAATAGAGTTTTATATTCTTGCGTTGGAAAGTAGACCCGTTTCATCTTATAAAAAATTACTGTATTCAGCATACTCAAGGCTAAGTTTTAGTATGAATTAAGGGATTCCAACTTTTCTACTCTCCTCTTTCCTATTTCTACTATCATTGCTCCTTATACTACCACTAGTTGTGGTAAGTTGCCTAGCACAAGAACAAGAGATGAAGATGCCATAGACTATTCACTCTAGAGTGCACTTATATAAACGATGGTACTTAGACTTATCCTTTTGGATATTATCCTCGATTTTCATTATTTCATTTGTTAGTTTTGATCTCATTTCCTTCGCATAAGATGGTATTTGTTTTTCTACTGAATTTAAGGTGGAAAGAGGGTCTTTAAATTTTTTTAGACAATTCTCGTAATGCTCAAGCAATTCAACCTACTTTATGTGGTTTTCTAAAAGAATATGTGTACAATACCCTATTTAAATAGGTACGCGTCTATTCTTTCGCCCATCTGTCTGTCAGTGCGTCATAACAAGTCACTTCAGGAACGAGAGTAGCTAGAGTCGTCAAATCTTGTGAATGGCTCAGAAGTTTCTTGTTAATGAAAGTTTCTTAGCTGAAAAAATTTAAGAGGATTTTAAGGGAGGTCTCCTCTTATAAGGATTTGACCTTTTAACAATTTTTAGGGTTTTGTAAAATAATTTTACAAAACCCTACTAAAATCGCGTCCTGTCTGTCCGTCTGTCTGTCCGTCCGTCCGTGTGTCACAGCAGTTTTTCTCGGAAACTACTTAAGCTAGAAACATCAAATTTTGTATGTAGGTGTAAAGTGGTGATCTCTTCAAAGTTTAACTACAAAAAATTTTTATAAGGTATTTAAGGGGGTCTCCCCATATAGGGGAGTGACCCCCCCAAAAAAAAAAATTTCATTGAAAGTAGCCGATATGGGTATCAAATGAAAGGTCTTGCTGAGAACTTTTCAAAACAGGCCTTAGTTTGGCAAAATTTGCTTCGGGGGCGCAGAGGGAGGGGAAATACACGAAAAATTTGTGTCCTCCCCCTCGCGATTGGACACCTGTGATCCAAAAAATCTGAAAAAAATCAGGAATGTAGGCCTTGGTGAGTACAACAACAACAAATACGTTAGAAGTCACAATTCACTCAACTTTGTTAGTAATAGTATGATTTATCGATTTTATGTTTTCTTGAATAAAATCCTAACGGTACCCTTAAAGTCTATGAAATTCAGTAAACAGATGTATATTTATAAGATTAATCTACCCTGGAAGTTTCATAAAGATTGAATCATATGTAGCGAAGTTATAGCGGTTAGAATTTTCCTGTATTACTATGGAACAACATGCGTTGCATTTATTACTATGGCAACATATGGCTATGGAACAACATGCGCTTTTTACCGACTCAGACACTACAGTTTTGCTAGGATTTGCATGAAAATTGCAGGAATGATAGGTGTCATGAATATCTTTGAGAATTGGTTCAGCTAGTGGTATCAGTAATCGTAAAACAAAATGGTGTCTGTTTTAAATGCGAAGATTGGATAATCTTAAGTTATTTTTCCCCAACTTCAACGTTTAGGGTGCATGCTTTGAACACTTGATTCAATTTAATGAATGACTGAAGATAAGTACCTACAATTAATGCTCATAAGTGAAACAAGTCAAGGAGGCGGGAGAGAGCTCCTAGCAAAAGGGCTTTGCTACCATTCTAGGATTCGAAAAAATTGGCCATGAATCGATGATAACAGTACAGGAGAGTAGCCCCTGAAAAAAAATTCATCAAATGTAGCCGATATGAGTATGAAATAAACGTTTTCATGGGAGCATTTCAAAACAGTTGTTAAACTGTCAGTTTTTGCTTCAGTGGGGGCACAGGGGGGAAATACATGAAAAATGTGTTTCCTCCCTCGCGAATGGACATCTGAAATAATTATCAAGGGAGATATTTATGAGTATAACAGTAACAAAAACCTCAGAAGTCGAAATTCGTTCAACTTTGTTAATAATAGTGTGATCTTCGTATTTCATATTTTCTCCAATGAAATCGTCTTTGACATATATCTTGATTTGATTCAATCTGGTGACTGACTGCCTTTTTGTAAATTGCATACAAAACCCTTCTGACATGAGCGTAGGTCTGTTTACCCAACTTGTTTTCACTGAACATTGTCAGATAAGATATCAGATTGTAGACCTTGCTGAGGTGTTTCTTTAAATTGTAATATTGACCATGGAGTACGCAGGGAAATCGGAGAATACTGCAAATTGAGTCCCTCCCTGGCCAAAAAATTTGAAAAAATCGTGGAGGTAGTTCTTTATAAGTATAACCTTGACGAATACCTCAAGGGTTGAAATTTGGTAAGCATTGTTAGAAATAGTACGATTTATAAATTTTGTATTTACTTGAATAAAATCGTGAGAGTACCGTTAAATTTGATAAGGTTGGATGACGACCATGAAAATTTCACAAAGAACCAATAGTATTTTGCGAGGTTATGTATTTGAATTTTAGTTTATTAGAACAACAAGAACAATGGCTGTAGAATAATATGCACTTCAAATTGACTCAAACATTACGGGATTTACATGAAAACTTGAATTAAGATATACATGTATCATGAATATGTTTACAAATTCCTTCAATGAGTGGTAGCAGTAATGGTGAAATAAATTGCGGCCATTCCAAATGAGAGCATACTGTAAAAACTTTAATTTCTTAATGTTTTACAACCACTAGAGATAGGTGCATGAACATTTTGATGAGACTATTTTCATTTAGTAATCAACCGTATTAACCGTTTATGGCGCAAGATCACTTTCGAGGCTTGTCCCACCTCCTTACCACAGACGTTGAGTATTTTCCTGCAAACCTGGATGCTAGAGTGACTATTTTGTTATCTTTCCAAGCGACCACACCCACGTCAACTCCATCGCCTGTTCTATTGACGTACCACGCGGTTCTTTTTTTTAAATTTTCTCATCTGGTAGCTTACAGTTAGGAATATGGTTTTTTCTTATAGTTCTTAAAGCCTAAATTCCGCGACTGGACAAGTATTCAATTAGCGGTATTAAGGTGTAGTAATCATCAAAAAATAGCCCGCAGTGCTAATTGGTACCACACCCGATGATGTCCCTAACTGTAGCTCTCTGGCAGCGCATCTTTTTAAGGGTTTTGTAAAATAATTTTACAAAACCCTTCTAAAATCGCGTCCTGTCTGTCCGTCTGTCTGTCTGTCCGTCCGTCCGTCCGTGTGTCACAGCAGTTTTTCTCGGAAACTACTTAAGCTAGAAGCATCAAATTTTGTGTGTAGGTGTAAAGTGGTGATCTCTTCAAAGTTCAACAACTAAAAAATTTTATAAGGTGTTTAAGGGGGGTCTCCCCATGTAGGGGAGTGACCCCCCGAAAAAAAAATTTCATTGAAGGTAGCCGATATGGGTATCAAATGAAAGGTCTTGGTGAGAACTTTTCAAAACAGGTCTTAGTTTGGCAAAGTTTGCTTCGAGGGGCGCACAGGGAGGGGAAATACACGAAAACTCTGTCCCCCCCCCCGCGATTGGACACGTGTGATCCGAAAAATCTGAAAAAATCAAGAATATAGGCCTTGATGAGTACAACAACAACAAATACGTGAGAAGTCGCAATTCACTCAACTTTGTTAGTAATAGTATGATTTATCGATTTTATGTTTTCTTGAATAAAATCTTAACGGTACCCTTAAATTCAGTACACAGATGTCTTTTTATAAGATTAGTTAACCCTGCAAGTTTCATAAAGATTGCACCATATTTAGCGAAGTTATAGCGGTTTGAATTTTCCTGTATTACTATGGAATAATATGCGCTGCATGTATTACTATGGCAACATATGGCTATGGAACAATATGCGCTTTTTACCGACTCAGACACTACAGTTTTGCTAGGATTTGCATGAAAATTTCAGGAATGATAGGTGTCATGAATAACTTTGAGAATCAGTTCAGCTAGTGGTATCAGTAATCGTAAAACAAAATAGTGGCTGTTTTAAATGCGAAGATTGAATAATTTTGAGTTATTTTTTCCCACTTGATTCAATTTAATGAATGACTGAAGCTGAGTACCTACAATTAATACTCATAAGTGAAACAAGTCAAGGAGGCGGGAGGGAGCTTCTAACAAAAGGGCTTTGTAACAACTCTGGGATTCGAAAAAATTGGCTATTAATCGATGATAACAGTACAGGAGAGTGAGCCCTGAAAAAAAATTCATCAGACGTTGCCGATATGAGTATGAAATGAAAGTTTTCATGGGAGCTTTTCAAAACAGTTGTTAAACTGTCAGTTTTTGCTTCAGTGGGGGCACAGGGGGGAAATACATGAAAAATGTGTTTCCTCCCTCGCAAATGGACATCTGAAATAATTATCAAGGGAGATATTTATGAGTATAACAATAACAAAAACCTCAGAAGTCTAAATTCTTTCAACTTTGTTAATAATAGTATGATCTTTGAATTTCATAGTTTCTCCAATAAAATCGTCATTGACATGCTTCTTGACTTTATTCAATCTGGTGACTGCATTTTGAAAATTGAATACAAAACCCTTCTGACATGAGCATAGGTCTGTTTACCCAACTTGTTTTGTCTACTGTAGACTTCAAATTTATATGCATATCCAGATACACTACATATAACAAAAAGTTTGAATCACCATTTATGGAGTTTCAACTTGCTTCTAGCTTTTGTCGAACATATTTGCTCATTGACAGATAAATGTGCTTCAAAAGGAACTTTTCTGAGGTTATATTTGAATGCCTCTATCAATAGCCGGATTTAATACAATCGATCAGAATGACCGTGGTCATATGGTAACATTTTGCTATTATCGTTGAATTGTAATGACTGTCTAAGTAGTTTGAATCGTTTTGGACGGCATTGTCTCTTGTATAGATGCAAAGCTAATGTTTTTAGACCAATAGATTTCTATATTTGGCATATGAACTATCGACATGTAATATACGATACCAATAAATTGGCGTATTTCTTCACTAGTTGCATTTATCAGCATCTTTCTGAACAGAGTATAAATTAGTCTGATCTTTTAAATGGTCCATAATTTCCTCAGTAAACAAATATGAAAATACCTAAAAAGGGGTATCTAAATGAAATATTTCGAGAAGTAACATGTCAGATCTACGTTCTCGTCAGAACTTTTCTGTTCATTTTGCTGAAAGTTGTATGTTGGGTCGGCCGAATTATCGCCGTCGGACAAATTAAGACTATCTTCACTGCCTTCCCATTCTCGCAATATACTCCGTATGTCCTGAGCAGTTAAATTATTAAATTCACGACTCATTTTAATGCTGAACAAGTTGAGTAAGCAGGAGAGTGCTCCCACCAGAAGGTCTTTGTGAACTTCCCAGGATTGGAAAAAAGTTTTCTAATGGCGTGAATCGATAACTGGAATTATTCATCCAATACTTGGATATGAAATCGTTCAAATTTATACAAAAGATGCACAATTTCTCTCAAAAGCACAATGCAACCGCCATTTTAATCTAGCTTAAGTGATTTTCCTGAATGTTCGACCGATTGAACATGTTCAAGTTAAACACTTTTCCTTAAATTTTCATGAAAATTGAAAGAAAATAAAAGTGCCTAGGTAAATTTTAAATATATAGGGTTTTCCAATAAGAGGTGCTAATATGAATAGATCTTGTGATTTAACACCTTGCGACTTTTTTCTTGGAGCCACGTGTTAGAGAAGGCCTACGCCAATAGCCCAGCGTCGATTCAAGATCACAAAGATGAAAGTCGTGAGGCTACCGAGGACATAGGGCAGCCACTTTGCGATTTGGTTATGGAAAATTTCATGCAAAGAATATGGTCCTGTAATCGTGTCGTAGTAGTAATTTGCCTAATGTTAATTTTTGCCATTAGCAGCATATCTCCTTCTTTATAATGAAATAAACATCCGATCATTTATATTCAAAAATGGCATTTTCTTTTACTATGAAAATAACACCTCTTATTGGAAAACCCTATATCAACCATAAACACGTGTTATTGTTGTTGTAATTCCATATAATTGAAATGGCTATAACTCACTTGATTATGACTGGATCTTAATTAAATTTTGCAAACATATATATCTTATATCAGTCTATATAATTGCAAGAAGTTTAAAGGTACCGTTTTGATTTTATGGGCAAAAATGTAAAATCTACAAATCATACTATTATTAACAAAATTGAGTGAATTTCGATTTTTAAGGTATTTGCTGCCCTTGTTCTCATTAAGGCCCACGTTCGTGATAGTTTTCAGATTTTTCGGCTGAAAGGTGTCCAATCGCGAGGGGGAGACACAAATTTTGGGTACATTTTGCCTTCCCCTGGACCCCCTAATTCATAAAATGATTTTTTAGGGTTTTGTAAAATAATTTTACAAAACCCTACTAGTTTCGCAACCAGTCTGTCCGTCTGTCCGTCCGTCCGTCCGTGTGTCACAGCAGTTTTTCTCGGAAACTACTTTAGGTAGAAACATCAAATTTTGTGTGTAGGTGTAAAGTGGTGATCTCTTCAAATTTCAACTACAAAAGAATTTTATAAGGTATTTAAGGGGGGTCTCCCCATATAGGAGAGTGACCCCCCGAAAAAAAATTTCATTGAAGGTAGCCGATATGGGTATCAAATGAAAGGTCTTGATGAGAACTTTTCAAAACAGGTCTTAGTTTGGCAAAGTTTGCTTCGAGGGGCGCACAGGGAGGGGAAATACACGAAAAATTTGTGTCCCCCCCCCCTCGCGATTGGACACCTGTGATTCAAAAAATCTGAAAAAAATCAGGAATGTAGGCCTTGGTGAGTACAACAACAACAAATACGTTAGAAGTCGCAATTCACTCAACTTTGTTAGTAATAGTATGATTTATCGATTTTATGTTTTCTTTAATAAAATCTTAACGGTATCCTTAAATTGTATGAAATTCAGTACGTAGATGTCTCTTTATAAGATTTATCTATCCTGAAAGTTTCATAAAGATTGAATCATATTTAGCGAAGTTATAGCGGTTTGAATTTTCCTGTATTACTATGGAACAATATGCGCTGCATTTATCACTATGGCAACATATGGCTATGGAACAACATGCGCTTTTTACCGACTCAGACACTACAGTTTTGCTAGGATTTGCATGAAAATTTCAGGAATGATAGGTGTCATGTATATCTTTGAGAATTGGTTCAGCTAGTGGTATCAGTAATCATAAAACAAAATTGTGGCTGTTTTAAATGCGAACGTTGAATAATTTTGAGTTAGTTTTTCCCAACTTCAACGTTTAAGGTGCATGCTTTGAACACTTGATTCAATTTAATGAATGACTGAAGATGAGTACCTACAATTAATGCTCATAAGTGAAACAAGTCAAGGGGGTGGGAGAGAGCTCCTAACAAAAGGGTTTTGTAACCATTCTAGGATTCGAAAAAATTGCCCATTAATCGATGATAACAGCACAGGAAAGTGGCCCCTGAAAAAAAAAATGTATCAAACGTAGCCGATATGAGTATGAAATGAAAGTTTTCATGGGAGCTTTTCAAAACAGTTGTTAAACTGTCAGTTTTAGCTTCAGTGGGGGCACAGGGGGGAAATACATGAAAAATGTGTTTCCTCCGTCATCATCCATCTGAAATAATTATCAAGGGAGATATTTATGAGTATAACAATACCAAAAACCTCAGAAGTCGAAATTCGTTCAACTTTGTTAATAATAGTATGATCTTCGTATTTCATATTTTCTCCAATAAAATCGTCTTTGACATGTTTCTTGATTTGATTCGATCTGGTGACTGCATTTTGTAAATTGAATACCAAACCCTTCTGACATGAGCGTAGGTCTGTTTACCCAACTTGTTTATTTCAGATTCTAAAAGTTCTAATCAAGACTTTTCATTTGATACCCCACTTGACTATCTTTGTTTAAAAAAAATTTTCAACGGCCAATTCGTTATTAGCGGGGACCCCCTTAAAAATTTTTTAAATTTCTGGTAAGGTCTTAACTTTTGAGAAACTATCACTTCTGACCTTTTCACAAAGTTTGAGCATTCTAACTTCTATAGTTTCTGAGGAAATTAGCTGTGACGCACGTACAGACGGACGGACAGACAGGTCGCAAAACTATTAGGTCTTTGTAAAAAAAAATGTTTACAAAGACCTAAAAAGAAACATTTCAATTCAAATAAACGGTTAACGGGTTGTTTTAGGAACGCGTAATGTTGCAGCTATGCCAAAAATCAAAATCAGTCCAAAAAAGTAAAAAAAAACTCGATTTTGCAAAAAAACCTTTGTTGATTACTGAATTAGATCCTCTTACTTTTCATTCAAATCAATAGCCAAAAATCACTATTTCACCGATAAATCACTTTTCAATACTAAATAAAAACAGCGCGAAACCGGTGTGTGCGTGTTCACAACTATAATGCCACATAAATGCAAGTGTGGCCATATAGTCCGCTGATAAGTTACTAGTTCTTTAGAATGCTCTGTTACAGTTGCACCACTGAGCAAAGCTGGTCTTTCAGCTTTCGCTAAATTCTTACATTACTTGAAATGATATGTTTTAGAAGTGCAACATACAGTGCTGTGAATAATTATAAACTCAAGCATGTTTTTAGATCTATCATTCAAATAGGAGATTATTTTAAATAATTCTGCCATTGACAAAGGCTATTTTGCTTCTAGCTTGCTTTTTGAACGCTGCCCAAATCATAACAGATCCATCTCCTTGAGCTCTTCTTGCCATGATTCTTTTCTCTTTTCGTAAATCGTGCCAGTAATAATGAAATCCATCCGGTCCATCGAGATTGAACTTCTTCCCATCGCTGAAGATGACATGATCCCAAATGTTTCCTTTTTGAATGAAATTTTCAGCAAATTTAAGTCTAGCTTTAATATGACGTTTCATCGATTTGGGTTATAGCAAACTTTTTCGATAGTTAAACTTTTTAAATGATGCAGCCCATTTTCTAACTAGGCTAGGGTCACATTGCAACTTCAACTGTCCAACAATTCGCGACGATGAAGCATCTATATTCGATAGTTCTCGTAAAACTCTCCGTTTTGTAGTATCTAAATATTTTGGAGGGTGTTCCCATAATTCTCGATTCCCAGCTTTCAAAAATGGTTCATTGCACTTTGTGACCTTTGAATTTCACTAGTGATTTCTTTTTAAGTTTTTCCACTATTTTTCAAGTAAATAATTCTATGTTTTTTAATATCATTTGGTTTTTTCCTCGCAGCATTTTAGATTTTGAAAAAAATTTTAAATTCTCGATAAAAATACACTTACACTGCTTTTCAGTATTAAACTCTACGTTAAAACTTAGATCCACTTTGGAAACGCTCTTTACACCCTACAAACAACAACTGAGTTTATAATTATTCACAGTTGTTAAAATCTTTCGGGATTTCCCCCTGAAACTCAGCATGGATTAAATAAAGTGGTAAGTATATAATCGAAATGGTTTTATGAGATTACCTAACACTCAGGTAAAGCCATAAAAATTCGTTTCCTGCAAATGGTTTGGAAAAAAGATGAATGATTAGTTTGAGTCTATATTTATTCACAGCCCTGTAACTCCATAAAAGGTTAACTTTATGAATCTAAGAGCTATACCCAACAATTTCGATCACTTGTGTTTATTAGTCAAAAGTTATTAGCCAAGTTTATTTAGCCGATACAGTTCATACGGGAATCGCATGCAAGAGCTCTATATGAAACTCTTAAACCGGTTGGGTAGACAGACCTACGCTCATGTCAGAATGGTTTTGCCCTCAACTTAAAAATGCAATCGCCAGCAACGAATAATTTCAAGAAACATGTCAAAAAAAATTTGCTGGTTTAAAAAAATCCATTGTTTCTCTATTTTCAACTAACGGAAATCATGAAATCCCAAAAGCATTCTTGCCATCAACTTTATCTGAAAGTTTTAAGAGGGTCAAATCAAAGCTGCAGTGTCTGGTTTGATGGATGTCCATAAAATATCAAAATAGTGTATTATATTTTTTGTGATTGGAGAATTTTCAAATGGATATAACTTCCGTGAATATAATACGAGTTTCATCAAACTTACAGAGTATTAGGATCTTGTGTAACGTTACTTTAATATTACATAAATATCTAATACATAAATTTTTTTGGGTTTAAAGGCATCCATAAGATTTTATTGGAGACAATGTGAAATTCTAAGACCATACTATTATTCAGAAAGATCGGTTTCTTAGTTATTTGTTATTGTTGTACTCATAAATATCTCCATTGATAGTTTTTTCAGCTTTTTTAGATCACAGCAAGAAGGGAAACACATTTGTCGTGCCCCAATGAAGCAAACACTGCTTTATGTTTTTATAAAAAATGTTATGGATTTACTTAATAAAGCACCTTGAATTGAAAAAAAAGGACTGTTTTGGAAAGCTCTCATAAAGACCTTTCATTTGATACTCACATAGGCTACCTTTGAAGCAATTTTTTTAGGGGCCACTCCCCTGTACTGCAATCATCGATTCATGGCATACGAATTTTTTTTCGAGCCCTAGAATTGTTACAAGGCCCTTTTGCTAGGAGCTCTCTCCTGCCCCGTCGACTTGTTTCACTTATGGGTATTAATTGTTGAAACTCATCTTCAGTCATTCATTAAATTGAATCAAGTGTTAGTAGCATGAACCTTAAACGTTGAAGTTGGGTAAAAAAATTAATCTCAAAATTATTCAAAATTAAAACAGCCACTATTTTGTTTAACGATTACTGATAACACTAGCTGAACCATTTCTCAAAGATGCAAATGCAAATCCTAGCAAATCTGTAGTGTCTGAGTCAGTAAAATTCAAATCGCTGTAACTTTGTTAAATATCACTCGATCTTTGTGAAAAGTGCAGAGCTATACTAAATTGAATTTAAGGGTACCGTTAAGATTTTATTCCAGAAAATGTAAAATCGATAAATCATACTATTACTAACAAAGTTGATTGAATTTCGACTTCTCACATATTTGTTGTTGTTGTACACATGAAGGCTTACATTCATGATTTTTTTCAGATTTTTCGGATGAAAGGTGTCCAATCGCGAGGGGATACGCGAAAAGTTCGTACATTCCCCCTTCCCCTGCCCCCACGGTACTGATACGGCAATTTAAAGACCTGTTTTGAAAAGATACCCTATTCGACTACCAAAGATGAAAAAACATTTTTGAAGGGTTAAACGCCCTTGAAAAATTTTTCTACAAGTCGCCACTTATGACCTTTCCATAAAGTTTCTTTGCTGTAGCTTCTACAGTTTCGGAGAAAAAGCGCTGTGAAATACAGACAGACGGACAGACGGACACAGATCTTGATTGCAATACAGTTCTGTATTTTAGTACAAAACCCTAAAAAACATTAATTTTTTATCATCACTACAAAAATGTACTTCAACACTACTGCCTCTTTCGAGCCTTTGTTTACAGATGGTTTGAGCATTTCATTATCTTGATCCAATGTATCGGCACTCCACAAGCTATACTTTGGCCATATGTCCATGTGTGTTAGCTGTGATTGCTTAATAAGTTTTTTTTTAAATGTCTGGTTCAATGGAAAGCCCAAATAGTAGAAGGACTATGCATGATTGTAATAACCAGAGAAAATTTAATTTTATTGTTGTTAAGGACACCAATAGAGATGAATGTTGAATTTCAACTTTTAATACAAATATTTGTTAATGTTTTTATCGAAAGAACTTACCTCCATGTTTTTATCCTCCTTTAAAATGTAGTTTTTTAAACCAGGCCATTCATTTCTAGGGCCTTGTACTAAAATACAAAGCCCTATTGAAAACACGACCTGTGTCCATCTGTTCGTTCGACCGTCTGTTTGTCACTGGAGTTTTTCTCCGATACTACTGAAACTTTGTGGAAAGGTCAGAAATGTTGATTTTTTGAAAGTTTTGGAGTGAAAATTTTGATCAGAGTGTTTTAAGGGGGCTCCTCATATAGGGGGGACACTTCAAAAAAATGTTCGACATTGGTAGTCGAGTAGGGTATCATTGGAAACGTCTCAATGATGTTTTTTCAAACCAGGTCTCAAAATTACCTTATTAGTACCCTGGAGGATAGGGGAAGGGGAAATTTACAATCTGAATGCACTGTTACTTGTATTTTTATGAAAACCCGGAGAAAGTAAGAGTACCCAGGTCAATTTGAAATATGTATCAACCATCAACACGTGTTATTGTTGTTATATTTCTATACAATTGAAATGAGGATGACTTACTTGATAATGATTTAATTTCCATGAAATTTGATATGCATAAAAATTTTATATAGGGTTATCCATTTTACGCTTGGGAAAGTAAAGCTAAAGAAAATACATAAAATATTCAGGTGGAAACAAATTTTTTATTCAGTGTAAAGATTGTGTCTTGCCATTATACGTGAAATACAACATCATTCAAATATTTCCACGGGAAATCTTACAGAACTCAATCCTTTTGAGGTAATTTTCAATGACTTTTCGACACATTTCCGGCAATATGTCGGCCATAACTTCACGAAAATTGGTTTTTAATTGCTCAAGATTTTGAGGATTGTTTGCGTAGACATGAACTTTCGCATAGCCTTATAAAAAGAAATCCAAAGGTGTTCGGTCGCAGGATCTTGCGGGCCAATTGACATCACTCAATTTCAAAATTATGCGTCCTGGAAATTTCTCTTGCAAAAATAGTCGATTAGCCTATGTTGTGTGTCTTGTGGCTCCGTCCCGTTGGAACCACATGTTTTTCAGATCATAATCTTCAATTTCTCTCCAAATATAATCGGTTAACATCCGTCCATAGCGGTCAGAATTGACTGTAATGGCTCTTCCTTGATGGTTTTCAAAAAAATACGGGCCGATAACACCACCAGACCATAATGCACACCAAACGGTCACTTTTTCCGGACCATAAGGCTTTTCTGCAATTATCTGAGGATTTTGAGAGCCCCATATGCGGCAATTTTGTTTATTTACGTAACCACTGAGCGAAAAATGAGCCTCATCACTGAAAAAAATTTTGTTCGAAAATCGTTATCAATGGCTTGTTGTTCAATCACCCAATTCGCATACATGTTGCGCTGTGTATGGTCTTGAGGCTCAAGTTCTTGAGTGAGTTGGATTTTGTATGGATAGAGATTCAAATCCAAATGCAAAATCCGCCACAATGAGCCGTAAGATAAGCCCAAATGTTGAGCACGTCGAGGAATCGACGAATTCGGGTCTTCCTCCACGCTTTGAGCAACGACAGCGATATTTTCAGCAAAACGAATGTTGCAATGATGCACAGGCCTTGCAATATCAATAACCGATCCAGTCTCTTCAAATTTTCTCACTGTATTCGAAATAGTTTACTGTGTAGGTCAATTATGTCGACCGTAATCGGCTCGTAAAGCCCTAAATGTTGATTCAGCAGAATGACAATTTTTATAATAAAATTTAATAATTTTACCGCGTTTTTCTACTGTTTGACGATCCATATTTCCAAATGGCAAACCTTCACCTAAAAAAACATGCTTTGACCGATATTTAATTTTGACAAATGTCAAATGACAGGGTTATACTTTCCCAAGCACGAAATGGATAATCCTGTATTATCCTGCATAACTGTAAAATTTTAAGAATTTTAATGGTACCATTTTGATTTTTGAGAGAAAATATAAAATTTACAAATCATACTGTTTTTAACAGATTTTACTTATAAAGGCCTACCATCGTGATTTTACCTGATTTTTCGGTTCAAATCTGTCTTATCGTGAGGACAACGGACATACGAGGTGTGTTCAAAAAATATCACGAATTTTGTTTTTTTTCAAAAATTATTTATTTATTCATGAATATCTCTTTTGTCCACTTCAAAGTAATCTCCATGAGATATTATACACTTGTGCCAACGGTTTTTCCAATCTTCGAAGCACGTCAAAAAATCATTTTTTTAATCTTGTTCAGCTCCTCCTTCGATGCCGTCTTTATCTCGTCAAGCGTAGCGTAACGTCGTCCTTTCATGGGCCTCTTCAGTTCAAGAAACAAGAAAAAGTCACAGGGGGCCAGATCTGGGGAACACAGTGGCTGCGGCATCATTAGTGTGTTGTTTTTGGCCAAAAAGTCGCGCACAAGCAACGATGTGTGAGCAGGGGCGTTATCGTGGTGCAAAAGCCAATTTTTGTTCTTCCACAAATCCGGGCGTTTCTGGCGGATTGCTTCGCGCAAGTTGCGCATAACTTGCAGGTCATATTCCTTATTGACCGTTCTTCCCTGTGGCAAGAACTCATGATGCACCACGCCCCTGCAATTGAAGAAAACTGTCAGCAAAACTTTCACATTCGACCGAACTTGGCGCGCTTTTTTCGGTCTTGGTTCATGCGGCAGCTTCCATTGAGATGATTGAGCTTTGGTTTCCACGTCATAACCATAAACCCACAATTCGTCACCAGTTATGACCCTCTGGAGCAAATTTGGTTCGTCGCGGACAGAGTTTAACATCTCATTAGCAATGTTCGTGCGTTGCTGTTTTTGGTCGCAATTGAGCAATTTTGGTACGAATTTCGCGGCGACCCGTCTCATGCCCAAATCGTTGATAAAAATCGAATGGCACGAGCCAATCAATATGTTTAGGTCCTCAGCAACTTCTCTAACGGTGATTCGACGATTGGCCAATACCATTTTCTCCACTTCATTAATTTTTTCGTCTGTTGTTGAAGTGCTCGGGCGTCCGGCACGCTCTTTGTCATCCACATCTTCTCGGCCTTCTAAAAACATTTTGTACCACCGATAAACGTTGCTTCGGTCCAAGGTAGCTTCTCCGTATGCCACAGTCAACATTCGGAATGCATCCGCGCACTTAATTTCGTTTTTCACACAAAATTTGATACACGTTCTTTGATCCATTTTTTTGAATAAGTAAAAATCGAAGACGGTTGAAAACACGTGCAAGTAAAGCAGCTATCACCAATTAAGTGAACATTCAAAATGGCCGAGCTTGTCGGCATAAGTGACAGACATGAGTACCAACATAACGCCACAAAAAAATCGAAATTCGAATATACGTAACCCGCGAAAATTCAAAATTCGCGATACTTTTTGAACACACCTCGTAAATATTATTCATACATTTTGCCTCCCCCTTAACACCTGTTGCAAAAAATGACTTTTACAGATTCTGAAACCACCTAAACCTTGTATTCGATATCGTAGTTAACTGCATTTAATGAAAAATTTTATTAATGGCCACTTCCTTGTGAGGGGAAGCATCCTTAAAAAATTTTGAAATTTTTTATAAGACCAAAACTTTTGAGAGACCACCACTTCTGAGCTTTTCACAAGGTTTGAACTTTGTTGCCTTTACAGTTTTTGAAGAAACTTCCTTTTACGCACGGTCAGTAAAACTGTATCAGTATCATTAAACTGGATGCAATCAGCCATTTGAGTAGTTCTACAAAAGATTCTTATGCTCTATAAGTTTCAATAAAATTTGCATAAGCTGCCGCCTGATTTCCTCCGATTACAACATTCACATACGAATTTTCTACTACAAGGGTTTTCCATCGAACCAGACAGTACAATTTTGATAGTCTCTTTCCTAAATTTTCAGATAAGATGAATTACAAAAACACATTAAAAGATTCCGGTGTTGGCTACCTCCCATGAAATCCTTTTAAAACAAGAATATATTTTTTGTGCATGTCATAAAAATTTTTCTTGAATTAAATCACTCTACATCTCTGCCTATCATACATTAAGTATAAAACCCTTCTGACATGAGCGTATTTCTGTCTACCCAACTTTTTTCTGATTAAGGAGTGAAGGCTATTTACACCTTGAGCTACCTATTGAATGCTTCTTCTGCCAACCTGAGAGCCTAGCTGGAATCATTTGGCACATTATATCGGGCTAAGCCTCTCTGATGAGATTATCTGAAGAGAGCTCTATTGTTTCCTTGAAGAAGTCACAGCACAGCTTGACCCAACTTTAACTTATGACAAATGTGCGGTATGCATCGTCTTCTTCTTCTGAGCGAAATCTACAGCCGGGGGATGGCAACATCCAAATCTCATTCAAGAAAGACTGACAGGAGTCTATGCTTGCTTAAGATCTAGGTCAATCAAAAGCCAGTCTCATCATGCATTTGATTGAACCATGAAATAAGGTACGCAGTCAATCCAAAATTGCTACCAGCCATTGAGTGAGCGCTGTCTCTCCTCACGGGCAACTATCTCCCTTGACTTCTTTTCCCATGGTTTTCTTTACAAGGCAAGGGTTAGCATAACTCCTTATGGGGGTAAGTACTCAGATTTAGACCAGCGCTAATCTGGGGCTGACTAAGATCTCACTTCAACCAGAATCACTATCAATTATTGAGTGAGTATTGTTTCTCCTCATGAGCAACAATTCCCCTTAAGTTTTTGTATGTGTAGTCACTATTTTGTTGCCATGGGTATCTTTGCGGAGCAGAGAGGCGATGCAAGCATCAGCCCTTATGACGGCAAGTGCTCAAATCTAGACTAGCGCTAATCAAGATTCCGTTTCAACAAAAAATATACTATCAATGTAACAATATGAACTTAAGACGTAATCTGAAGCCTGCTAAAATTTTACTGAGACCTTTTATATGACATCTCCTCCCCCATTCAACTACCTTCGGTGAACATATTTTATCCCCTATATGGCAAGATCCAACCTTAAAACTTTCTGAACTTTTTTGCGCCCCAAAATTGTCATCATCAATCCTGATCTATTACAAAGTTTGATTTGAGTAGCTTCTAAAGTTTTAGATAAAAATTGCTGTGAAATACAGGCAAAAGGATATATGCACACAGGTTGTGATTTCAACAGGGTTTCGTACTTAGTACCACATTCCGGAAAGATAGTTTTAACATTATCTAACCAGTGTATAAATAACGTTTCACAAAATTTATAAATGTGTTATTGTAGTCATTCTTTTGCGTTTTATCTGGTTTGTTAACCATGTTTTTTTAGCTGCAGCTTATTTTGAGCCTACGTTTAGAGAAGCTAGATTTCTTCATCACTTTGACCATATGTTTTGGTACTGGAGAAAGTGTACTTTGCCTCCTGCAAAGAGAGCCTCCAGCTGTCTCAGCCCAATGACCGCGTCCTCCAATTTTCAAATCTGAGTAGCGATGAACTATCTTCATCGACCGAGTCAGACCAGCGTTCCCTTGATTTTCCCACTGGACTTTGCCGTTCAGTTCCCCCAACGAATACCTTTTTGGGTATCCGTTGTACGTCCATACGATTCATGTGGCTAGCACATTGCAGTTTCCGCAATCTACAATCATTAAGACCTCCGGCTCATCAAAACGTTCATACAGCTCATGGTTATATCGATCTTCACTCGAATTAGTCGCCTCAAGACCCGACGCTCGAAGGCGTTCAATATATTTGCGGATACTTGAGTTAGGGTCCATGTTTCACACCCATAGCATAACACAGGTCTTATTACAGATTTGTGTACTTGAAGCTTTATTTTCCTGTGTAAGCAGCTGGTCTTCAAGATCGTCAAAACTGAGTAATATATTTTACTTGTGAGCTATATTCTTTGGCGTATTTCGTCTCTTACTCGTACATTGCTGGTTCTCATTATTTTGCCGCCCAAATACACAAATTCATTCACATTTTTGACTTTGAATTCATCCAGTGTGATATTTTGTGTATTTAAGGTAATTTTCATCGACTGGGTCATGAGCTTTGTTATATTCTCATTGATTCGTAGCTCTACTACATTCGCTTCGTTGTCGAATTTCAGGAAGACATATTTGGCAGTTGTTAATGACTGTGACAGAATGATGATGTCACCCGCTTAGGCTACTACTTGGCTCAATTTGTATAGTAATATACCTCGTGTATCAACAGGTAGCTTTCTTTTGACGTATTTTAGAGCCAAATTGAATAGTATGGGGCCAGCCCATCTCCCTGCTTGAGTGCGATATTTGTGTCAAAGGCGTCGGTTAATTGATTGTTGATGCAGACTTAGGAGGTTGTTGATGCTATTGTCGTTTTGGTAGAAAAGGGATACAGTCAGTTTTAATCTTTGGCTGTGTGTCCATCCACCAAGCTGTGAAACCTTCTGATTTCAAACCAGTATGCATCATAACTAAACAAACTTAAAGTTCGCATAATGATCATTCAAAACGAATCTTATTTTCAATAACGGAATTGAACTAGGGGCCTTTGGTTTTAGGGAGTGACCTTTTATCGGGCGTAAAAAATTCAAAACGAAAATAATTGGAGACGCTAAATCTTTCAATGATTATTTTGTATATTACAAATTGTAATATATGTTGCAGACAAAAAAATGAGAAGTGCAACTATTTGTGCTGCCATCCTGTGCTTCTCTCTCAGGCTGTATTTTGTGCATGGAACTAAATAATGTTTGAATAAGCTCGATATAGCTTCAGAATATTGCCACTGAGGAAGGAGACAATTACTTCCCGATATATCGGTGTATGGCAGAAAAGAAAAATAAAAATAGTGTTTGTTAAGGAACATTTTTATTTTTCATTTAGCCACCATAGTCTCTGGATCGTTTTTTCCAGGCTATGTTTTCGCATAAATACTTCTCAAAGGCACATTCCAAAGACTTCGAATAGGATTAAGATCATGGCTTCATAAAAGATGGTCAGTGTCCTGAATGATTATGAAACATTTGGCGACAAAACCAGCGTATGGCATGAAATGCTACTCCAGCATCCACTCCCAGACCGCCCAAGCGTCTTTCAATACTGACCAGTGAAAATTGCTCTCACTCATTGAATGCAATCCTTCCCCCATAGGCTATCATTGTACTGTCTACTCACATACTGCGGCACTACAAACTCGTTGTTGTACCTACTTGAATGCTAGTGAGAGGTCGATTTTGTGAGGATAATGACACAATAAAGTAATCATCTTGCCTTGATAAGATCAGATTTCTTCCCAAATTCGACCACCGATTAAGACTTTCAGTTTTTGAAAGCCTTTGGTATACCTGTCTTACTGCTTATCGACTCATGTAAAGGTATCTAGCCACGACACCCTCGATAAAGCAAGTCTAGACCTGGGCTCAGATGAAGTACTGTCTATGTATGTAGAGAATACTAACAGCTCAAAAAATAATTAGAGCCCTAATCTTATTATTTTTTTGGAGGTTTTCAAACATAGCTCAAAACTCGATTAAAATAAAATCGGGCATATAAAGATAACCAGATGCCCAAATATTAGATAAATGGGAACGTACGGTCAATATTGGCCTAAAGTTAGCCCAAAATAATGAAAAATACAAGGAGGATCAAATATAAACAGTAATTTATCTATTTTGCTTAGTGCATACCTCCAAACTAGACAATATAGTATAGCGGTTGGTGGTTCATTTACAACTAGTAAAGGAAGCACTTTAGCTAGTGGCCACGCTCAGTTATGTTCATAATACAGCCATGACTGAGCAAAAGGTACATCCATCTGTCGCGTAACACGTCATCATAAAGTTTCTATTTAATGACATTTCTACTCATTTAAAGGCGCAGTTTAGGGAAAATATTCTGAAAATTAAGTGTATACATGAGCCAGGGAATTCGAAGGGGGGGCAAAAACATGAAAATCATGATCAACATATAAGGGCAAAAAAGTGCTTGCAACGATTTTTTGACACAAAGAGAGTGTTACTCATTGATTTTCTTCACAATTAATAAATAGTGAATGCAGTGTACTATTGCCAGTTGTTACAGTCAGCAAAAACCTCTTACTGAAACAAAACACGAGGAATGGCTATTAAAGAGGTCATCTTTCTCCATGATAACGCTAGGCTGCACGCCGCGGCTTCGTAACTCCAAAACCATGCATACAAGTCTGACGCTATGATAAACTCTACGATATTGCCCTATTGAAGCTTGGCATGTCACATCAATGAATAGATCATGTGCACTGCGACAGCTTCTGCCTAAATGAATAAATAAATAACCAACATTCTCATAGTAGTGCATGGATTACGTCTAAATGAACACCATATTAAAAGCGGTAAATTGCTAGAAAATGATGAGTATGCAATTACTTCAGATAGTTCACACCTAATTCAGTCTTCAATTTCTCTTTTAGCCCTAAAATTAACGAGCAATAATGAAAGCAAACAAAAAAATAACAATAAAAAGAAAAACTAAGAAAGAGAGGAAAAAACTTGAAACGAACGTAAAAGGCAAAAAATAAGTCGCTCAGACAGGGCCACTTCGCATCAGCCCGAATGCACCATATGACGGACAAGAATGTGTTGTTTTCCCTTACATGAACTAAAACGGTATACAATATTTATGTATCTAATTTTTGTCCTCAAATTTCTGTGTTATAATGTATTTCCATTGAAATTAATCAATATTAATGAGATTTAACTACGACTACTCTCTGTAAGTTTTGAGATCCTTTACATACTATTTTCCCGCATCTTTACCTCTCTTGTCCCGAAACCTATAAATCCACCCGGACACTGTCTCGCTTATCTAATGTGGGCCCAGAAACTCGTGAGCTAACTTCGTCGAACAGAATTTTATGGCATTCGGAATAGCATAATCTCGCCTTCGTACCCGACCTTTAATATGATAAACCACTGCTCATCATCGCAGGTTGTAATATTTGGCACTTTCTTGTGCAGCTCGCCGCATTCTCTCCTGTACCTTCTTCTGCAACGTTTGGACTCTAACCGCCAGCTGCTCAGGTCTCAAGTTCTGACCCACCTCCTCCGGTGACTCTTTTCTCTCAAAATGTCATCATCTCCCTATCAGAGCATAGAAATGCGGGCATGGGTGTTTTCAGTCTTACCTGCACAAGATTGGTAAGTTACGGTCCTTCCATTGTCGGTTTTGCCAAGGAGAGGAAAACAGTATGTGCTATATATTTTTTGCGTGCACGAAAAAGAACAAGCTGCAACTGGACTTCTGCAAGGAAACGAGAGAGCTCACCCCGGATAATAAAGTCGCGGTGATGCTTGAATCGGTTGATAAACGGAACCAGGTGGCAGATTATGCTCGGGCAATCTTAAAAAACCATCAATGAAGTTTCAGTAAGTTAAGTAGGTAACCCTATGCTCCTACTCAAATTGAAGCTGGGGAAATGTAACAAAAAGTTATATTTACACCAACCATAATTTCGTTTCATAATTACAGATGGTACTCGTTTAACAAATTCTTAATTATGTACATGATATAAACTCGCCCTGAAACGTTCGTGCAAATTTTGCAAATTTATAGTATCTGAGCTGGTTTGAAGCACATATTGTTCCATAGTTGTATATTTTTGTTGTAGTCCAGGGAAATTTACAGTACTGTCGCTTTATAAAACGCGATTTGAATCTTCTGAAATGTTTATGATAAATCAGTCTTGCAGGTGAACATCGAATATTTTATTCAGGAGTATGTAAAATTGATAGATTATATTATTACTGATAAATCTGAGTTGATTCCACCTTATGAGACGTTCTTGCCGTTGTGCCAACAATCATAATCTCTTTCAGGCTTTTTGGGTCAAAGGTATTCAATTGTAATAGGTTATATAGTGTTTTTCATTAAAGACATAACAATTTCGTATCTTTATATGAATGCACTCTTAAACTTTTTAAGGAACTGTCAATGTCAAAACGTTAGTTAAAGTCATTATTTTTACCACGATAAAATTCATGAACCAACAACGTTTGAACATTATTAAAAATTACCAGCGAAAGTCTGAGTTGATGGTCGCAACTTTAAGAGGGGTTACTCCAATTTTCAGCCGTTATAATTGTCCCACTTAACCGAACACTATTGGACGTTCTAGTGCCAATAAGACTTCGTACCTCTTGAAGCAAAGGGAATATCGCAGCTGTAAGTGCATCGATTCAAAATGAGCCAAATCAGTCGATTCTACGTCGTTTTGAAGAATTGCGTATCGCTCAAACGACACTGTGGCATATGTTGCGGAAAGATCTTGACCTGCATGGTTATGAGATCAAATTGACTCATAAACTAAAGCCACTTGATCATTCAACACGCTGAAATTTCTCTAATTGGCCTCTGGAAAAGCTTGAAGAAAATGAAAAATTTTATCGAGAAATCATCTCTGGCGATGAAGCTCATTTCTGGCTCAATGGCTTTGTTAATAAGCAAAATATGCATTATCGGTTAGCAATAAACCCACATGTACTCCTTGAGATACCATTGCATCCGCAAAAAATTATTGTTTGGTCCGGTTTTTTTGTCGGAGCTGTGGCGTATTTTTTCATGGATGACAACGATCATCAATGGAAAGCACTGTCGTGTTACATTGGAAGATTATTTGTGACCAGAGTGAGATGAACTCGACATCAACATATGTGGTTTCAACAAGATGGTGCCACTAGCCACACAGCATGCCTCACAATCGATTTATTCAAAGGCAAATTTGGAGGACATTTTATCTCGGGAAATGGTCCGGTCGAATGGCCATTGACCTAACCCCATTGGATTTCGTTTTATGAGGCTATATCAAGTAAAGTTTACCCAAATTGGCAGTTTTACTGGGAGTTGCGCCTTAATGGAAAACCCTTTATATGATACGCCACTCGACTACCAAACAAGAAATACAATCTTTTAAGGGTTACTACTTACATGAGGAAACCCTCCTTAAACTCTCTGAAAATTAATTTCACTCCAGATTGATCATCAGTTTACACATTTCCACAAAGTTTGGTGGCTCCAAGTCCTATATTTACACATATGGACGTTCTATATTTACACATATGGACGGACGAATGGGCAGACATCACAGGTCGTGATTTCAATAGGATATTAAAAGTGTTCCTCTTAAGAATGATTGTTCTTACTGGTGTTAAGTTTCTATTTTCTTTGTAGATTAATTAATGAGTAGTAATCTAAATGGCTGACTAAAATATGAACTTGTCAACATACCTTCATCAAAAGTTACATGAAAAATAAGATATACATACGTGCAAATATAATAATCTCCTTTTCACCTGAAGTGAATTAAAAACAGCAAAAATATAGGTAAGATTCTCGTTTTGTATCAAATTGCATTTATAAGCAAGATTTTGTAGGAAAAACTTTGAAATGAGAAAATTTCTTCAAATTTGTTTCCTTGATTTATAATGAAAATACGAAAACAACATTTTCTCCATTAAATGCGAATTGACTTTCTTTTGAATTTCTTTACATTAGCTTTTCACTGAAAACATTAATTGATAGTTGAAAAACTCAGAAGTGAGTAGCTTCATTGAAACGGTCATTACGCATTTACTCTCAATGAAAACTATTAACCAACTCATTCAATGTTGTGTCATTTTCCTTTTCATTTAACTTTATAAAGCTCAAATACAAGTGCTTGTAAATAAATGAAGTTTTAAGGACCATACTACCCTTTAACATCGCATAGCAGTTATTGCGGCAAAAACTAAACATAAGTAAAGAAAACAAAGATATTGCGGGGACTCTTTAGAATTCGGTTGTAAGGCAAATATAAAGTTTTTGGTTGAAGTTTTATGCTCCTTCTGCTGCGGGCCTTGTAGTAGAAATAAAGTACATGGTGAAAAGTTTCATAGGGCAATTTCTAAAGAATTTGATGTGCATTTGTGGAAATTTTCAAAGTTATTGCTGGATATACTAATGAATGGCAACCTAATGAAGTATTACAATTTATTTGCCTTGCAGAGTTGAGGCTATAAAAGAGTAAATGAATACAGCAAAGATCATAAATTTTGTGGTGAAATTTTAAGTTGATAAGTTTATGGACTTATAATAAAATCTGCAATGAATGCAGACTTGGAGACAGATTCTATTATAATCGGCCATAAAGAAATACAAGAGTTATCATAATAAAATATGATCGAATGTCCTCTGAATAAAATATGGATACTTTATAATACAATATATATGCATATAGATATTTATGTTATATTATGCATTATCAATATATGTACTATAATTTTGGCAGAGCATAATATTAGACTCTATGCTAAAATCTTTAAGCGATCATAACTTCTAACAATTTTACATAGTTGGGCAATAGTATCTTCTATAATTACGGTGCAAAACTGTTATGACACACAGGTTGACGAGCACAGATTCTGAATTTCGCACATCAAAGTTAACACCACATCCTGCCCACCTCATCATTTTTCCTCATTTCATCTTTTTTAGGGTTTTGTAAAATAATTTTCCAAAACCCTACTAGTTTCGCGACCTGTCTGTCCGTCCGTGTGTCACAGCACTTTTCCTCGGAAACTACTTAAGCTAGAAACATCAAATTTTGTATGCAGGTGTAAAGTGGTGCTTTCTTCAAAGTTCACTTATAAAAAAATTTATAAGGTATTTAAGGGGGGGGTTTCCCCGATAGGAGAGAGGCCCCCGAAAAAAAAAATCATCAAAGGTAGCCGAAATGGGTATCAAATGAAAGGTTTTGACGAGAACTTTTCAAAACAGGTCTTAATTTGATACTTTTTGCTTCGAGGGATGCGCAGGGAGGGGAAATACACGAAAAATTTGTGTCCCCCCCTCGCGATTGGTCACCTGACATCCGAAAAATCTGAAAAAAAATCATGGTGGTAGGTGTTTATGAGAACAACAACAACAAATACCTTAGAAGCCAAAATTCGCTCAACTTTGTTAATAATAGTATGATATTCGAATTTCACATTTTCCCAATAAAATCGCTTTGCTACCCTTAAATCAATCGAAATTCGACATTTACGTAGTCCTACTAAAGATTCTTAAAATTTGTAAGTTTGATGGAAATCGAATCATATACACGGAAGTTATAGCCGTTTGAAATTTCTCCAATTACAACAACAATAACACATGATTTTGGTATTTTATGGACTTTCCATCGTATCAGTCACTGCAGTTTTCGCTTGATCTTCTTGAAATTTTTCTAATAAGGTTAATAACGTTAATATTTTTAAGAATTTATGATTTGAGTGATATTTGTTGGTTTGCAACAAAATGGCGACCGTTGAAAGTAGGAAAACAATGGATTTTCCTTTGAATGTGCACATCTGTTTGACATATTTCTTGACGTTATTCATTGCTGTTGACTGTATTTCTGAGAAGCTGGGTACAAAACATTTCTAACATGAGCGTAGGTCTGTTTAACCAACTTGTTTTTTACCATTCTAAGAATTTTCTATACTTTCCACATTTCATCATTCCCAGCCAGAATAATGTTTAACTTAACATGAATTGAAGAACATTACACCTGAGATTGACTCGATTCTGCTGACAATCGACCACACGGTGAACGTTGGCCATTGCTTGATGGTAACTTAGCTAGCTTTCCAATGTTTATAATTACTTAGTGTGCATTTGCTGGCACCCAACCAAAATAGAAAAATCCCCGTTGGCAGGACCAGCCAGAAAGGTTAATTTCATGTATGTAGCGTAAAGTTTCGAAAAAAAATTTGGCTTGCCTACTATTAGACTTCTTACTTCTTACTGTATTTTTGTAGCGCCACATGGGTATTTATTAACATAATAAAAATCTGCCGACGCTCGTATTTAGAGACCCTTCATAGAGGCGCAAATATTTTGCTAATTAAATTGAGTTGCACACGTATGGATTACACATTGAAAATCGGCGGATAGTAAATTGTTGTAAACATATAAATACAGGTTTCGCCCTTCTCGCATTTGCTGTTTACACATTTCACAGTGGTTACCACACAAAAGCTTAAATAGTTCAAACGGTTAATTTCGAAAGATTTCCATTAAAGGTTAATCAGTACTTGCGTTGCCATTAATATATACATTTTCAATTCTTTTCTGAACTATCAGGGGCCGTCGTTTTGATTTTTATCGAAAACGGCTGCTGTTTCACGATAAAACTATAGTTCGATTTCAAACTTATATATTTCCAATCTTTGTAGTTCAATACAACACTGTTTGATTCGCGACTTGAAAAACTTGCAACTAATTATATACTATATCGCGAACGAATTAACTGGTGAACGGACACTACAAAACTGAACAATGGAAAAATCTCTTTCAAAGAATTTCCCGTTTGATGAAAATTTCGGTACATTTTTTCCCGCGTAAAATTAATCTTATACTAAATTTATAATATTCTAAACAATTACGTGATTCTGCGATATTAATAGCTTACGGGCACCCTGTGACATTTGTAGTATATCAAGTTTGACAATTAATTGTGTTGACATAGGTTCGCATTGTGCATCAAATCAAATCAAATTGACAACATCAGATAAGTATATCTTATTATATAATAAGTCCAATCCTTTGCGGGGTTTTATTATTTTCCAGGCCATCTACCTCGCATCGCGGTGAGCGGAGCCAGCACATTGTCCATTCGCAACCACTAATCAGGATGAGGACAAGTTTGGCGACCAGATGCCCTGCTTCAATCATCCAATCCATTGGCAGAACACACGTAGAACAGTGAGTAC
Source organism: Odontomyia ornata (assembly GCA_963969285.1). Classification (NCBI taxonomy): domain Eukaryota; kingdom Metazoa; phylum Arthropoda; class Insecta; order Diptera; family Stratiomyidae; genus Odontomyia; species Odontomyia ornata. The sequence goes on along the minus strand of OZ017738.1, from coordinate 125,019,047 downwards.
CCAACATACTCCCCCGGCTGAGGGGTGCAACGCGTCAGCAGTAACAATGCCCTGTAAGTAAACTAGTAATTATTTAGTTTTGCAATTTGGAATACCTTTGGTGTCGTTTCATTTCCAATCGATTCTTTGCTGCGCTACGCTTTATCTTCAGTTGACTTCGGTTGGATTAGTCTTGTCTATTGAGTTAGGCGTGGTGAAGTTGTCCCACCTATGCTGGGCGTCCAACTCCACCTGTACTGCAAACCACCTCCAAATATTTAGGTTAAAGCAAAAAAATTGACTTCAATCGTAGTATAATATTAATGTTTGTTCGGCGCAAGGTCTGAGTGTAGGATAGGATAGGGGAAAGTAAGGATGGTGCGACAAATATATATATACATTAATGTGTAGATTCCTGCGTTGGCAGCAGCGCAATTTTCGTAATTGGTCTTGTATACCTTTTGCCATTTGTCCACATAGTCACGACACGAACTAAATTATCCCTTCCGGGGTGTACTTGAATGATCCTCGCTAATGGCCACCGGTAAGAAGGAAGTTTTTCATCCTTGAGGATACACAAATCTCCCACCTTTATGTTGGTTTCGTGCTTAAGCCATTTTGGTCTACGTTGCAAACGACTCAAGTATTCTGTCTTCCAACGTCTCCAAAAATCTTGTGCAATCTTCTGAGTCATCTGCCATCTATCAAGGTAGTTAACGTTGACATTTTCCAATTCAGCTTCAGGTAGTGCTATCATTACGTCGCCAATCAGGAAATGAGCTGACGTGAGTGCAGAGGTATCCATCGGGTCATCGTTTAGAGGGCAGAGAAGACGGGAGTTGAGACAGGCTTCGATTCTTATCAACACTGTGGATAGTTCCTCATATGTTAGAGACACGTGTCCGGCAACCCGACGTAAATGTGCCTTAATAGATTTCACACCAGCCTCCCAAAGTCCGCCAAAGTGAGGCGATGTTGGTGGATTGAAGTGCCAAGTTACTCCTTCATTTGCGACAATCTCCGCGGCTTCATTACTAATTTTTGTGATCCGCTGCAACTCAGCAGCTGCGCCAACAAAATTGGTACCAAAATCCGAATAAATATGACTGCTGAATCCTCGTCTTCCCATGAACCACCGAAATGCTGCTAGGAATGCAGGTGTGGACAAGTCGCTAACAATTTCAACGTGTATGGCTTTTACAGCCAAAAAAATGAAAATAGCCACACAACCCTTTGTCGTCCTGCTGCCTCTTCCTCGTCTATCTTTAATTTCAAACGGGCCAAAAAAATCGACGCCGGTGTGTTTGAATGGACGCGACATAGTTACCCGAGCTTCTGGCAAATTGCCCATCAAATGGCTGGCTTCCTTTGCCTTTGCGCGAAAACAACGAACGCATTTGTGGATAGATTGTTTAGCCCAGTTGTGCCCATCAATTACCCAAAATTTCCTTCTTAAGGTATTCAACATCAGTTGCGCCTGTCCGTGTAAAGTAGCTTGATGAACTTCTTGTAATAATAAATCGGTGAATACACCATTTCGTGGTAAAATCATCGGATGTCTTGCATCAAATGTTAAAGGCGCGTGCTCGAGCCGTCCACCGACCCGCATTATTCCCTTGTTGTCAATAAACGGGTTCAAATTGACCAACCGGCTTTTCTTCCCGACGGACGTACCCTTTTGAAGCTCACATATTTCTTCCGGAAATGCCTCTTGTTGAGCATGCCTTATCCAAAACTCCGAAGCGTACCGCAATTCGTCGCTAGTGAGATACTTTGGCAAATTGAGTTGTGTGGACTTCGTTCTAAGAAAACGGAAACAATATGCCATGACTCTAATTAATTTCATTAAGCTAGAGTATTTTTTCAACAATTCATCCAAGAGATACTCTATCTTTAATCCCACATTGACCATCATGGATTTTCGTTTTTCTATGTCAGTTAACTGAATGGTATTATTTTTAGGCCAATCATTGACACCTTTCGTTAACCAGCTTGGCCCATGCCACCACAGCTGACTATCGATTAAATCACAGGGCTTTATTCCTCTAGACGCTGCATCCGCTGGATTATCCTTCGAAGGTACATATCTCTACGGTATGTTACCGGTGACGTCTAAGATGTGAGCTGTTCGGTTACTGACAAAGACAGTCCATCGTGTCGGCAATCCTTTAAACCAAGCCAAAACGACCTCGGAATCGGTCCACAACCACGTAGGTATTTGATCAAACTTTAATGCTGCCTTTACTTCTTTTAGCAATCGGGCCAACAAAACAGCTCCGCAAAGCTCTAAACGAGGAATCGTAACTGGCTTCACCGGCGCCACCTTAGTTTTGGCCGCTAACAAATGACTTGCAACTGTGGAACCTGATCGCACCATCAAATAAATAACTGCCGGATATGCTCGTTGGGATGCATCCCAAAACCCGTGGAGTGATACCTCCGAATCCTTCTGGTATGCTACTCATCGTGGTATTTGTATATTTTTGATTTCAGGTAACTGTTTTAACCAAGCACTCCATTCCCCATTCAAAACATTGGGTATCGGTTCGTCCCAATCTTGACCTGACAACCATAAACCTTGCAGCAATATTTTAGCCCTTTTCGTGAAGGGTGCTAACCATCCTAATGGGTCGTACAAACGTGCTATTGTCGATAATACTGATCGTTTTGTATAAGTTTCTAATCTTTCATGATTTTTGAGTCGAAATGTAAAATAATCACCGATTGGGTACCACAGTATTCCTAATGATTTGTATCCATGGTCCATTTCAAACTTAACGCAGTTAGTCATTTCCACATCTTCCGTTGGAAGTCCTACCTAAATTTGATTTTCATTGGCTAACCATTTCCTCAATTGAAATCCGCCAGACTTCAAGAGCTTAATCAACTGATCTCTTTTAATGACGCTTTCTTGCACGCTATCACCTCCAGATAATAGGTCATCCACATAAAATTCCTCCAAGAGCGATTTACTTGCCTCAGGGTACGTTTCCTTTTCGTCATATGCAAGCTGGTGTAAAGTTCTAATAGCCAGAAATGGTGCTGAGCTAGTTCCAAACGTCACAGTATTGAGGGCGTAATCTTGAATTGGGCCATTTGGTTCGGGCCGCCAAACGATCTTTTGGTAATTGGAATCTTCTCGATGCATGTTTACTTGTCGATACATCTTGGCTATGTCAGCCATCATAGCGTACTGCTTTAGCCTCCACCTCATTACAATTGCTGTCATGCTGCACTGAAGAGTTGGTCCGGTCAACAAGGTATCATTCAGGGATACACCAGAACTTGTTTTCCGGGAAGCGTCGAACACCACTCGTACTTTCGTCGATGTGCTTTCCTTGTATACTGCATGGTGCGGAAGGAAGTTAGATGTAATCACCTGTCGACCGTTTTCCATTGCCCATTCGTTGCAATGAGGCACTTCATACATATGTCCTAAGTCTAAATATTCTTGTAGTACAGCTGCATATTCCTCTCGGAGACCTTCAGTACTGGCAAAACGTTTCTCTATGTGCAATAAGCTTGCAATTGCACTTGATCTCGAAAACCCTAAGGAATTTCGACTTTCCGAGTTTTTAAATGGTAGTCTTACTTGATACCGACCATCTGATTCTCTCTTTACATGGGTAACATAATGATTTTCACAGGCATCCTCATCTTGCGTTCTAGTTCTATCCCCGTCGACTTCCTCAATTTCCCAAAATCGTTTTAACTGTTCGCTTATTTCCACATTTTCGTTCAGTTCAACTTTGAATGAATGAAGGACTTGCTGCTGACCAATGTTCACACTCCCAGATACTATCCAGCCTAGCTTGGTGTGCTGTAACACTTGACCTAAAGTTAATTTTTTAATCTCGCTGAGAATTACTTGAGCGTATACATCCGCTCCCAGAATGACGTCAATTTTGCTCGGATGATCGAAGTACGAGTCAGCCAAATCAATGCTTCCTATCTGATCCATAATTGACGTATGAACCAATTGCGATGGAACAAAACTAGTTAGCTTGTTCAAAATGAGTACGTCCACTACTAAGCATTCATTTGTCTCAGTACGCAGTATAAGTTTCAAAGTCCCATTGGTTTGAATTCTTCTCGTCTTCCCGATTCCAGTTACAGATATGTTTGTGCAACCTCTTTCGATCCCGAGTCCTTGAGCTGTGCTCTCCGTAATGATGGACGCCTGTGATCCTTGATACATCAAGGCGCGAAGCGTCACGAACCCGATTGGAGATTCCACTGTCACCAGTGCTGTCGCTAACAAAACCGCTTTTGGAGCACTGATGGTCGATGAGTTAACTTTGGCGACTGTTGAGCCTACCGTTGGAAATCGATGATCAGATGAAGACGAAGTAGACGGTTGTCCATTGTGTGACCCAAATGTCGGCGGTTGTTGTCTTAGTGCAGGTGTCCAAGCTTGATTATTCTGTGCTGTTAGTTGCGGTGACTGACTATTAGGGATAAACGGGGGTGGCAATTGATGGGACTCCTTTCCGATAATTGAGGAGTTCGGTCTATGGAGGAGCGTATAGTGGGCCTTCTTACAATGAAAACACCTCGATTTACTAGGGCATTTCCCGACAAAATGTCCTTGTTTTAGACAATTGAGGCACAAACCAGTTTTCTTTGCCATTTCGAATCTCTTAGGATATTCTAACTTCAGAAAGCTCGAGCATTGTCTCAAATAATGTGGTCCTTTGCATAGAATACACACGATTTGTTCCGCCTCCTTTGTCACAAATACGTTGTGTTATGTGCGAATGGGTTTATGCCTTTCTACCCCAGCAGCTTCTAACGCTTTGAATCTGCATTGTAGGAACTCCTTCAATTGTTGAAACGATGATATCTCCGAAACCTTAGCTTGCTGTTGCTCCCATATCTGTCGTGTTTTGGCTGGTAATCGCTGTGCTGTCAGATGCACTAATATTACATCCCATATGTTTCCTACCTTTAGATTGTCTATGGCCTGCACGCAATCAACTGTTTTGTCTAACAGCATTTTGATCGATGATGCGGTTTCGTTTGCGTTGCTTTTATGGAGTAAATGGTTGAACTGCGTTTTCAACAATACATTTTTATCGTCGTACCGTTCCACGAGCATTTTCCACGCTGATTCATAGATTGCTTCGGTAATAGAATAGTGCTTCAATAATTGTTCTGCTTCTCCTGACAGACTGTATTTCAGGTAATGAAGCTTCTCCACTTTCGGTAAATTGGCTTTTTATGGATCAGAGACGTGAATAGATCTTTGAGCGATGCCCATTCGTCATATTTTTCATTGAACTTTGGCAGGTTGATCCGTGGGAGCCGAACGTCTGTATCATCCATTGCCTTCGATGACGGACTCGCTCCTTCTTTACAACTTTGCGCTCCATGTGCCACTTGCTCCACTCGCAACTCTTCCAATTCTACCTCTAAATTCAATTCTGCCTCCTCAAACGCCAGATATACATTCTGTTTAAAATAATCTGCTTCAAGGATCTTCTTTCCATTTACTAATTCAAGAATCTGATGATGATTCTCCGTAAATGATCGACGAATTTGTTGCACTCGTTCCAGTAGTTTCGTAGCATACGCGGTTGTTTTCCGTGCCTTAGGGTCCTTTCGGGAATTCGTGACCATTTTGCTTAGTTGCTCACTTAGTACACTTTATTGTGCCACTAAACCGTCCATCATTCGTTAGGTCGCAGGACGTGATTCCAATACGAAATTCAAAACTATTAAATGTAATTAAATCGAATTTTATCAAATAATGTAATAAACAGTCCAATGTCTTTCGCACGAAAGTCTATTTGTTACTGTTAAGTAAGCGGCATGGCACAGGATTCGAACTTACTCAAGTTTGAATGACGAGATCCAAATCTAATTCAAGTTTCGAACTATTCAACTTTCTTCCAAATCAACAGCAAACAACTAAATTTAGCTGCAACAATGATCCGATGCAGTGCAAACTTGATATGTGGTTCGCACTCTTAAATGCACTAACAATAGCAATTGTGCATAAGAATCTAAATTTGACACCAATTTGAAACCGATCCAATATCTGACCAATAAATTCAACCGCAATACTCATCCAATGTAATGCGGATTTGAGATACGGTTAGCTCTTTCCAAAATAAATTAACACTTGCAATTGTGCACCAAATTTTACCAATTAAAAACTTCAAGATAATGTCGGTTATGGAAGGAAATATTGAGGAAAAGGACTAAAATATGGAACTTACCAGACCTTGCCTCGCTCAATTGCTCACTTTTCATTAATCCGCGCGAACCTATCTTTAATTGCTTTTTCACTGCACTAAAATCCACAAAATTGTACAGAATTAAATCTTAATTATCACACAATTCAAATTATCCAGAACGTTATCCGGCTCGAAGGACCAAAAAATGTTTCACGATAAAACTATAGTTCGATTTCAAACTTATATATTTCCAATCTTTGTAGTTCAATACAACACTGTTCAATTCGCGACTTGAAAAACTTGCAACTAATTCTATACTATATCGCGAACGAATTAACTGGTGAACGGACAATACAAAACTGAACAATGGAAAAATCTCTTTCAAAGAATTTCCCGTTTGTTGAAAATTTCGGTACATTTTTTCCCGCGTAAAATTAATCTTATACTAAATTTATAATATTCTAAACAATTACGTGATTCTGCGATATTAATAGTTTACGGGCACCCTGTGACATTTTGTAGTATGTCAAGTTTGACAATTAATTGTGTTGACATAGGTTCGCGTTGTGCATCAAATCAAATCAAATTGACAACATCAGATAAGTATATCTTATTATATAATAAGTCCGATCCTTTGTGGGGTTTTAATATTTTCCAGGCCATCTACCTCGCATCGCGGTGAGTGGAGCCAGCACATTGTCCAGTCGCAACCACTAATCAGGATGAGGACAAGTTTGGTGACCAGATGCCCTGCTTCAATCATCCAATCCATTGGCAGAACACACGTAGAACGGTGAGTACCCAACAGCTGCTAAAAATATTAAGCTGTAAATTTTCGACTTTTTTATTTGTCATTCGATTTGCATAATTAAATCAAATCAACTTGCGTTAATAACTTATAATTTCAAGTTTCACCGGAATCTGTTGAGAAACTTGGCTGCTAGGGGGCTACAGAAATAAAAAAAAATTTTATGTCAGCACCCTCTATGGGGAACCCCCCTTAAATACCTTAAAATATTTTCTTGCACTGCAATTTTAAGAGGGACCGCTTTTGATCGACGTAGAAAATTCCTTCATTCTAGCTGATGTGGTTTGCGAGAAAACTTGTTATGACGCACCAACAAATGGACAAGAAGAAGTCGTGATTTTATAATTTTTTAAGGGTATTGCTAAAAATATTTTACAATATCTTATAAATGGTCTAGTTTGTAAGTACTTCCAAGTTAAGTCATTTAAAACGTTTCCATGAAAAATATTCATTATTACAGTCGCTACTAAAAAAGTTAATTGCGCTTGCCTTCAGACCTTTTGGGGCCGCCATTTTGAATGCATGCATTTGATTTTGGATTATTTTAAATCTTTGCGTGCTAGGACCTCATCAATTAATGTGCAAAATTTCGTTCAAATAGAAGTTTCACTCTAGACAGGGCAAAAGTATTCAATTTTTAGTGAAAATAGCAGCTAAAAATATTAGGTTTTAAATTTTTTACTTTTTTATCTTTCATTCGATTTTAGTATATTTTTCAACAAATAAAGGACTTAGTACAAAGATTCCTTATCACAAGTTTCATCAAAATTCGTTGGAAAATGTGACCGCTATAGGGCCACAAAAACCTGAAAAAAAACGCGTAAATAAACGGCCGCCATTTCGAAATTTGCTCATGCATGATCATCAAAATATCAATGACACTAGATCTATGCAATTCATATCTTAAAACCAAGTTTCATATACATCTGACCAAAATTACGACCTTCAGAAGCCTTTGAATTTTTGAGCTTCAACTGGCCGCCATTTTGTTTTTTACGACTTGACCACCACTTTTTTTACACAACTCTTTGATACTTATAGTTTCCATCAAACTACTGAATTTTATTAATATTGGTTGAAAGCTTCGGTCAAAACTACAACAACGAAATTTTGTACGTTTTTCAACATTTAAGCGGCCGCCATTTTGTTTATGCCGTACCGACTTTGGACTTTTTATTGTGAGACTCATCACATGCATCAGTAAATCTTTGTACCGAATTTCATGGAAATCAGAGCTATACACAACAGAAATCACGATTTTTCGTCTAAAATGGCCGCCATTTTGTTTTCGCCAAGCCAATATAGCTAGTTCACCAACTTAGCCGAAATATTTTCTCATTACACCTCTCCTGAAAATTTCGTGAAAATTGCAACCTCTAGCGTGCTCAAAAATTTCGTTACATCATATATATATATATATATATATATATATATATATATATATATATATATATATATATATATATATATATATATATACAAGATACTCTCCGCAAAAGGTAAATTTCTCTCGAGAAATTTACCTAAAAAACTAGTCCTGTTATCTCGGGAATTTACAAAAATAGTAGTGCGTTTTTGTGAGCCCTGAGTAGCGCCTGTGTGATCAATATTTAACCAAAAAAGGAGAGAAACCTGTTCAACATTCAACCAGGGAAGACAAAAGTGGAATTCTTTCCTTTTCTCTGGGAAGTGGTGACCGGGAACAAAAAAAACGTTTCAGTGGAGAAATTGCATGTGAACGTGATCCAACCTGTGCCCTAGTAGGTGGCCTTTAATTAAACTAATCAACATTGGACTCCAAAAAGGATACTGCCAGCGGTTCTAGAAAATGAAAACAATTTTCTTTTGTATATAAGTTCACCTCTTCATTATTTTACCAACAAATTTATATCAGTTGAATGTATTAGCTTTAAAAGAAAATTAAAGTTGTGTTGTGTAAACCAACTTTCACCGATTATTATTGTGCTGTGTTATTCGGTAAGAACGGGTCAATTTTAGTTTTGTCCTTAGTGAAAATTGATGCAATTTGGTTTTTGAAAAGTTTGCATGACTATACCCCTAATTTGAAACGAGTTGAAGTAGCAGGAGAGTGCTCCTGCCAGAAAGGTTTTGTAAAACAATTAGTAAATCAAACAATATTTTCTGCATATCAAAACTTGACTAATACACATATACAGATTCTCTAAATTGAGTTCAAAAAATTATTATGGTTATTATGTTTTTATCATCGTCGACATTTTGTTTCAAGTACTTTGACCCTGCCGCTTTGTTAGTCATGATAACAAAACAATATTTCAAACCATTTCTAAAATTTTTATCAAAATTCCTACAGACTTGTAGCGTCTAGGTCCGTTGCAAACGTGTATCTTCCTAGTGTCACGTGTTAATGTTGTTGTAATTGTTAAATATTCAATCGGCTGTATCTTAGTTGTTTATTGTTAAATTATTGTGAAATTTTCAGAGCACATAAATTGCTTTCAATCTTGATTTTATGGGCAAAAATGTAAAATTTATAAAATGTAGTATTATTAACAAAGTTAATCGAACTTCGATTTCTGACGTATTTGTTATTCTTGTACTCCTAAAGTGCCACCTCTATGATTTTTTTCAGATTTTTCGGGTCAAAGGTGGAGGACACCGAATTTTCGTACATTTCCCCTTCTTCTGTACTCCGCAAAGCAAAACTTGTCATTTTAAGACCTGTTTTGAAAAATTCTCCTCAAGAACTTTGATTTGATACCCATATTGGTTACATGCGATGAAAAATTTTTTTTCAGGGGCCAATCCCCCATATGGGGAGAAATTTCTTTTGCAGCTGAAAATTTAAAGAGGGCATTATTTTGCACCTACTTACAAAATCTTATGTTTCTAGCTTATGTAGTTTGCGAGAAAAAGTGGTCGGATGGAGAGACAGGACGCGATTTTAGTAGGATTTTGTAAAATGATTTTACAAAACCTTAAAAAAGAAAATGGAAGCAATTCAGGAAACCTCAGTGCAACCGATCGCTCACACTGAACCGATAAAGAGAATCAAGACACGATTATCGGAAATAGAGGGTAGAAATATGAAAACCACTGAAGTGATGCGTCAAATTCCATCTAGTGCTATAATAGAGTCAGATCTAGAGTCTATAATGAAGTTGCCAGACTCGGTTGAAGATCTGCAAATTTTTAAAGGAATCCCTCTGCAATACTTATCATGGGTGCATAGCGTCAAAATGATCCTCGAGGACTACCAAGTCATCGATAAACCAATTTTTAAGGCGATTCTTCATCATATCAGGCAAAAAGTACGTGGCCATTCAGACGCCGCACTCATCTCATATAATATAGGGTTATCCATTTTACGCTTGAAAAAGTAAAGCTAAAGCAAACACAAAAAATATTCAGATGGATACAAAATTTTTTATTCAATATATGGATTGAACCTTGTCTTTATACGTGAAACAGAATATCATTCAAATGTTCTCCACGGGACTTCTTACAGGCCCCAATTCTTTCGAAGTAATTTTCAATGACTTTTCGGCATATTTCGAGCAATATCTCGGCCATAACTTCACAAATATTGGTTCTCAATTGCTCAAGATTTTGAAAATTGATTGCGTGAATACGATCTTTTGCACAGCCCCACAAAAAGAAATTCGAAGGTGTTGTAACGCAGAATCTTGCCGGCCAATTGACATCACTCAATCTCGAATTGACATCACTCAATCTGGAAATTTGTGTGGCTTGTGGCTCCATCCTGTTGGAACCACATATTCTCCAGATCATAATCTTCAATTTCTTTCCAAAAATAGTAAGTTAACATCCGTCCATAGCGGTCAAAATTGACTGTAATAGATCTTCCTTGATTGTTTTCAAAAAAATACGGGCCAATAACACCACCAGATCACAATGCACCAACCGATCACTTTTCTTCCTTTCTACGATCATTTGAGGATTTTGAGAGCTCCATATGCGGCAATTCTGTTTATTGACGTAACCACTGAGCGGAAAATGAGCCTCATCGCTAAAGAAAATTTTGGTCGAAAAATCGTTATCAATAGCATGTTGTTCAATCACCCAATTTGCATACATTTTGCGTTGTGTATGGTCTTGAGGCTTAAGTTCTTGAGTGAGTTGGATTTTGTATGAATGGAGATGCAAACACAATAGCAAAATCGGCCACAATGAGCCGTAAGACAAGCCCAAATGTTGAGCACGTCAAGGGATCGACAAATTCGGGTCTTCCTCCACACTTTGAGCAACGACAGCGATATTTTCAGCAGGACGAATGTCGCGATGATGCACAGACCTCGCAATATCAATAACCGATCCAGTCTCTTCAAATTTTCTCACTGTGTTGTAATGATTTTCGAAATGTCCGTGTAGGACACGGGTGCCGATGGTCTGGCACAAGTGTCAGCGAGCTAAAACAACACTGAGATCAGCTAACTAGCTTCGCTTAACGACCGCGTACGCGTGCTTGATGACTAGCATTTGCGGGATCATATGAGGCGGGTTCTTGTCGGGCCACGAAGCTACACTACAAAATACTTATCACGCGTCCTCTACTCTACAAGACGCAACGATCAATTTTTATTGTCTTTACAAAAGTTCTATTAGGTGTCAATTAATCTACTCTACAGAAATTCAATATTGTTTTGCCTCGTTAAAGTTAGCGGACACGGAGGCTTGAGACAAACGCAAACATTACACAAAAAGCAACCGTTACTTTCACCGAAGAAGGTCGTTGCATTACAAGGGGAATGTCAAACCTAAAGATGTTAAAGTGGCAGAAGTGAACCACTCATCTCTGCCTAAAGGATGGAAATTTGACGGATGCAGTTTACTTTACGCTAGTAAAACAACAAACTAAGCAGTTTTGACGGGGTGACCACCTTTTCTCTTCAGGAGCAGCCACTCCTGATCACCACGGGGCTGCTCGACTGCTTATGTTTATTACAGTGTTTGAAATCGTTTGCTGTGTAAGTCGATTATGTCGACCGTAATTGGCTGGTAAAGCCTTAAATGTTGATATAGCAGAATCACCATTTTTATAATAAAATTTAATAATTTTAACGCGTTCTTCGACTATTAAATGATCCATATTTCTTAATGACATACATTCGGCTAAAACAAGCTGGGTAAACAGACCTACGCTCATGTCAGAAGGGTTTTGTATTCAATTTACAAAATGCAGTCACCAGATCGAATCAAATCAAGAAACATGTCAAAGACGATTTTATTGGAGAAAATATGAAATACGAAGATCATACTATTATTAACAAAGTTGATCGAATTTCAACTTCTGAGGTTTTTGTTATTGTTATACTCATAAATATCTCCCTTGATAATTATTTCAGATGTCCATTCGCGAGGAAGGAAACACAATTTGTTCGAATCCTAGAATGGTTACAAAGCCCATTTGCTAGGAGCTCTCTCCCGCCTCCTTGACTTGTTTCACTTATGAGCATTAATTGTAGGTACTCATTTCCAGTCATTCATTAAATTGAATCAAGTGTTCAAAGCATGCACCTTAAACGTTGAAGTTGGGAAAAAATAACTCAAAATTATTCAATCATCGCATTTCAAACAGCCACTATCTTGTTTTACGATTACTGGTACCACTAGCTGAACCAATTCTCTAAGATATACATGACACCTATCATTCCTGAAATTTTCATGCAAATCCTAGCAAAATTGTAGTGTCTGAGTCGGTAAAAAGCGCATGTTGTTCCATAGCCATATGTTGCCATAATAATAAATGCAGCGCATATTGTTTCATAGTAATACAGGAAAATTCAAACCACTATAACTTCGCTAAATATGATGCAACCTTTATGAAAGTTGCAGGATTAACTAATCTTATAAAAAGACATCTGTGTACTGAATTTCATTGAATTTAAGGGTACCGTTAAGATTTTATTCAAGAAAACATAAAATCGATGAATCGGGGAGACCCCCCTTAAATACATTATAAAATTTTTTTGTAGTTGAACTTTGAAGAGAACACCACTTTACACCTACATACAAAATTTGATGTTTCTAGCTTAAGTAGTTTCCGAGAAAAACTGCTGTGACACACGGACGGACGGACGGACGGACAGACAGACGGACAGACAGGACGCGAAACTAGTAGGGTTTTGTAAAATTATTTTACAAAACCCTAAAAACACGCTTTGGATGACATTTAATTCAGATGTCAAATGGCAGGGTTATACTTTCCCAGTCTCGAGATAGATAACCCTGTACCTTTTGACCAAGATTGGCCAACTTTAAAAGAATGTCTATCACTGCACTATGAATACAAACACGATATAAGAACCTTGGAACATTAATTTCGTGATATGCGTCAGGATAGTAAGACTTTTGATGAATGTTATGCTTCAGTACACTAAGCCCGTAAGTTTCAAGTCTCGTTGGCGTCAAAGAGATTTAGGTCGAGTGGTTCTTTGGACAGACTTTAAGCCTGTTCAGTTATGATACGTGCTAGCTTAAAATGAGAACGTATCGCAGCTGGGTGGACGGACACACGGCAAAATTGTGATAATAATTATATCACCTTGTGGAGTGCCGATACATTCGATCATAACAATGAAAACTCTAACTTTCTCCAAGCGAAGGCTCGTAAAGGGTAGTTGGGCTAGAAAGAAGAAAAAAACCATCAGCTTTCATTAATACTTAACAATGTGAAAACTTAGGATCACTCACGAGAAACTATAATTGCCCTAACCGAAAATCATAGAAATCGCGAACTAAATGTGTTTGTGAAAGGCTTGCATAGTGAACTCTCGGACAAACTTATGATTCAAAAGCCTGACAAGCTGCCAGAGGCATATGATTTATACCTAAAATTTCAAAGGGTCTGCATAAGGAACATTCCACTTCGCCAAATTAAAAATAAAGATGTTGCTCCACGCATTTTAACTCAAATTTTAATACCAATTTCAAGCACTGAAAACATAAGATGTTACAAACTCATGGCATGTGTCCACTCACATCGAATATAATAGACAGAAACAGAGCCTGTAATAAAAATCTCGATTCCTAAAACCAAAAATCGATGCCCCCAAGACCGACTCAGCCAAAAACTTCAATTTTGATTGAAGTTGATCAATCGATTCAAACAAGAAGAGTGAATTATATCAGCAGACCACCTAATATGGAACCAAGAAAAAGATATAGAGAGTCCTCCCAGGCAACAAACAAATCTCATCGTTTCCTTAATCTTCAAACTTGCAGTCAGGAGTTTGATTCTCCAAACCATGTTCATGAACATGAAATTGAAGATAATAATCTGCCCGGTAACTTTGCAGGCCACTATGCTGACTCTGACCTAAATTTTATGGAGGACGACTCCCTAGGTGTTAAAATTCTTAATAGACACCGGTACTAGTAAAAACTTTATTTCATCCGAACTGTCCCAAAATTCATAGTGTGTGAGAAAACCATTCATAATTAAATCCAACATTCCAATTACGCTCAAAGTTAGCGGAGCCTGTTTTCAGTATTTGGGTTGTGCTAAAAAACCAAACTTAGCGTGGTAAAAATAGTATAGGCTTCTGGTAGACTTTAAAAGATTAAACGCCATCCCCCATGTAACCAATACTCTAGCAAGCTTAAGCCAGTCAAAATTCTTCAAGACCACAGACTTAACGTCGTAATTTCATCAAATCCGAATGTAAGAAAGCCACATTCAAAAACTGCATTTTCAAATGCAAATGGCAAATACGAGTTCGCCAGACTACCCTTCGGACTAAGGAATGCTCCGGCGGAGTTTCAAAGCATGATAGACAATGTATTGATGCCACACATAGGGACAAACCAGTTACATCTACGTGGACGATATCAATATCCTTGGAGGCACCGAATAGGAGCACTTATCAAACCTAGAAACCATTTTGTCTGCTATGGCTGCCAACCTAATTTAGAAAAGTCATTCTTCATGAAAACTCAAGAGGAGTTCTATCCGATCCCAGGAAAACAGAGGCAATTAGAAATATGAGAGTTCCTGGAAACCTCAAAGAGATAAAAGCATTTCATGGATTAACTTCTTAGTATAGAAGATTTGTCAAAGATTTCACGAAAATTGTGAAGCCACTAACAAACAAACGCCCAAGTAAGGGCCAATCAATCTAAAAAACAGGAAATCATTTTGGGCAAACTGGAGATGGAAATCTTAGCATTTCTCGATTTTGAGAAACCCTTCTTACTGACGACGGACGCATCTAATCACGCAATCGGGTTTGTCCCGTCACAAGGTGAAATTGGGCGGGATAGACCTATTGCTTACATATCCAGATCCCTCAATAAAACCGAGGAGCATTATGCAACCAGAGAAAAAGAGATGCGTGCCATTGTTTGGGCCTTTGATAAATTTTGGGCGTATTTCTATGGTACAAAAAAGATAGAAATATTAACCGACCACTAGCCATTAACCTTTACTTTGAGCAACAAGAACTTCAACTCTAAACTGAAAAGGTGGAAAGCATTCAGGAATACAATTATGAGCTTGTCTACAAAGTGGGGAAAGTGCGGAGACAAACACGCTGACTATGGTAGCTACTATCCACAGCACGAACGAGGATAACAGTGATCTCATTTCCTGCTATGAGGCACCAATCAATGTCATTCGGCAACAACTTATAATCTCTGAAACTGGTCAAGGCCCAGCAATGATTCACGAAGAGCCTTACCCAACCTACAATAGGCAATAATTTCGGGTACGCGAAATCAATCGAGAAACGTTGACAAAGATTCTTAAACAAAATTTAGATCCAAACCTTTTGAATGGAATAAAAGTAGACGAAAAATTTATTCAGTTGCTACAAGAGATATGTAAGCAATTCTTTTCAAAATTCAAGGTATGAATAACCCAACGCATGGTAGAAGATATAGTAGATCAGAGCATGAAATTCGGAGTTATACAAAGCGAGCACAACAGATTACACTGGAACAGCAAGGAGCTCAAAAAACAAATAACAAATGCTATTTTCCCGGAATGAATAGGTTTATAAGAAAATACACCTCAAGTTGCACCACATGTAACACGTGTAAGTACGATTGCCACCCACACAAAACCCGCACTACAGAGAACTCCAATGTCCCACCCAAATAATTCAGATGGACATAGTAACACTCAAAAATAAAAATTTGATGACATGCGTGGATAAATTCAGTAAATTTTCAAAATATTTTCCCACCAAAAATAAATCGTCTTTTCACCTGAAAAACTTATCAAGTTAGTACATTATTTTACGGTTCTAGAAGTTATAGTGTCCGATAATGAGGGAGACTTTATTAGGCCTTTTGTTGCAAACTGCCTTAAATCTCTTGGTATAACCATTTATTTGGCACCACTACAGAAAAGTGAGGTGAATCGGTCAATTGAACGCGTTCATTCAACTGTTCTAGAGATTGTTAGATGCCTTTCACAAGAATATCCCGGCCTCTCTACCAAAGAAGTTGTAAATATATCCCTGGATAGATGCAACAACAGCTTCGCGCAAACAACAAAAGTGCACACAAAGCAAAACGTAATGAACCTTAAAAATTGAAAGCCACGGAACGAAGTTTATAAGAAAATAAACAAATTGAAGCCAAGGATAAGCCTTTATTCAAAAAAGAAATTGTAGCAAATAACAATCGCGTAGCTATTCTTAGAGCTTCAGGCAAAAGAATGCACAAATCACATCTCAAAAACATAACATCTGTTTCAGGTTGATCCTTCTGAGAGCAAAAGCCTCACTGAATATTTACAAGCACGACAATCCACTTATGACTATGCAATTGGGGTACATCAAAATTATCAAAGGAAATTTCAAAATCATTCATAAAATCAACCGGGCGCATTATGAAGATATTTGATCCAATAATACAACACTAAGTCAACAAATCCAGCATACTCAGTCCGCAGCTGTGGCATCAAGTTTCTTAAATTCAGAAACTTTTGACCCAGCTCCACCCAATTAGGTCAAGACGATCCATTAATTGGATTGGATCCGCTTCGAAGTGGATTGCGGGCAATCCAGACTCCACTGGTTGAGACAATATCATAAATACTCAAAACAATATCCTGCACAATAACAATGATAAAATTAACGAGCACCTTTCGAATGTAACAGGAGAGCTCGTTTGCAATTATAACAAAATCGTAGCAGACGTTAATATCCTTAATAATGACGAATTCATGTAAGCCCTCTTTAACAAACTGTCACTTCTCAGGTTGGAGATTCAAGAAATTGTACGAGCTTGTCAACTAGCTAAACGTGCTATTGTGAATCAAACCTTTTAAGTAATGCAGAAATTTGCGAAGTTTTGTTCCAAATAAAAACTCTACCTTTCGATAATGAGATCCAAGTAATAGAATACGCCAAGCCTGCAACGTTGATAAAGGATTCATTACTTTTATATGTCGTATATCTTCCCAAAACGGAGGAGGCAACCTTCTGTCATATCTTAATCTGACCCGAAATAACCAATAATAAAATGATTCTTGTGAAGTATTCTTCATTATCCATCACAAAGCAAGTGAAGTACGGGGTCCTGGGGAACTGCATCACCATGCAGAACAACACAATATGCCAAAGAGGCCAACTCCAGCTGTTAAGACCAGACAACTGCATCTCTCTTGTTCTCAAAGGACGCGACGCATCCTGCGGATTCCAGTACCATGAGAAATCTTTTGTAAAAACTCTGAATGAGAGCACTATGTTTCTAAGCATCACATCAATCACACCCGATGTAGCGATTTTTGTCAGCGTGGTTCTCCTACTTTATCTTTTTTTAGTTTTTCGGTAACGATACACTGTTGCTAAAAAAGTTGTTTTACCACATACTTACCCAGACCCTATAAAACTTCCCTTCTAAATGTTGATTCTTAATCTATGGGATACCGATTCTTAAGGGGGGAGAAGTTCACACCACATACTGCCCCCCTAATCATTTTTTCTTATTTTATTTTTTTACCATTCCATCATGTCATCATTCCCAACCATAATAATGTAACATGAATTGAAGGAACATTACACCTGAGATGTGGCAAACGTTGTTCATTGCTTGATGATAACTTAGTTAGCACTCCAGTGTTTATAATTACTTAGTGCACATTTGTCGAGATAGTTTATAAAAAGAGGTGAACGCAATATAAAGTTGTGCAGTTGTGTTTCGAATTGCAAGAATTAATTTTATAACGTTTGCATTGAAATAGTGCCTTTTATTGACATAAAAAGTGTCATCTTAACCTAAATACTAAATGAAAAAGTGTTTTTCATTAACTTCAATTCCAAGCCCTAAAAATATAACGACAATGTTCTCAATTATAGAAATCATTGAAAAATATATTATATATATATATATATATATATATATATATATATATATATATATATATACACATATATATATATATATATATATATATATATATATATATATATATATATATATATATATACACACATATATATATATATATATATATATATATATATATATATATATATATATATATATACATATATATATATATATATATATATATATATATATATATATATATATATATATATGATTCAATATATACATACGAATGTAATAAGGAAACTTATATAACCGTTTTCATTTCGATGTGCATGGAGACAAATTTTCCTATTTATAACAATTTCTCATAGGAAATACTTTCTTGGATGCTTTAACGTGAATTCAGACTATGAATCTAATCACACATCACAATCATTCATGCGAATTAAAGCATCCATGTATCCGTAAATCAGCGAAGAAGTTGTTTCACAAAACAAAAACAATTCCAATTTAAAGCTTTTTATAGTCTTAGACAAACGAAAGACGGATAGGACATATTGACAAAATGACACTTGACGAATTTCCTTAAAACAATGACAGCGACAAGGAAATGTTCGTACATCAATTGAGAATTTAAATCACTTGTTCTCATTTTTAGCTGAGCCACCCTCACATCTATCTCGAAAACGATCTCAATGTTGTTGATTCTTATTTCAATGTTCTTCAACTAACTTTTACACTTTCCAGCTTGATTTTCATTATTTTTTGTGTTTGTTGTCACAGAAAGTAAAACTTGACGCGTTCAGTATTCAATTTTCTTACAGTAGTCAGGGTAAATTAATTCAAGGGCCGTGCATGGAATTTATTGAAAGCAATAGAGAGAGAGAGAATTTACATAATCGCTCGTTTCGCTATTTCCATTAGTTTTTTTCTGGTGAACAGTTTCCATTACATCCGCCATCAGTTTGCTGTTGGTTAGAAAAAAAAAATTGTTATTTTTTCCGCAAATAGATTGAATGCAAAGATGAAATTTACTCTCCCATTAAATTTACTAATTCCTGCAAACAGGCCAGTAGCAAGAGCAAACTTGCTGTGTATTCACATTATTCCTTATAACATCCTGCTTGTGGGTATTTTCATGCTGTGGTCTAAAGTATAAAGAACGACTTCTTTCTAGCGACTATTCCTCGTTGTATCTAGCTTCCTTGTTTTTTAGGGTTTTGTAAAATAATTTTACAAAACCCTACTAGTTTCGCGACCAGTCTGTCCGTCTGTCCGTCCGTCCGTCCGTCCGTCCGTCCGTGTGTCACAGCAGTTTTTCTCGGAAACTACTTAAGCTAGAAACATGAAAATTAGTGTGCGGGTGTAAAGTGGTGATCTCTTCAAAGTTCAACTACAAAAAAAATTTATAAGGTATTTAAGGGGGGCCTCCCCATATAGGAGAGTGACCCCCCGAAAAAAAAATTTCATTGAAGGTAGCCGATATGGGTATCAAATGAAAGGTCTTGATGAGAACTTTTCAAAACAGGTCTTAGTTTTGCAAAATTTGCTTCGAGGGGCGCACAGGGAGGGGAAATACACGCAAAATTTGTGTCCCCCCCCCCCTCGCGATTGGACACCTGTGATGCGAAAAATCTGAAAAAAATCAGGAATGTAGGCCTTGGTGAGTACAACAACAACAAATACGTGAGAAGTCGCAATTCACTCAACTTTGTTAGTAATAGTATGATTTATCGATTTTATGTTTCCTTGAATAAAATCTTAACGGTACCCTTAAATTCAATGAAATTTAGTACGTAGATGTCTATTTACAAGATTGACCTATCCTAAAAGTTTCATAAAGATTTAATCATATTTAGCGAAGTTATAGCGGTTTGAATTTTCCTGTATTACTATGGAAAAATATGCGCTGCATTTATTACTATGGCAACATATGCTTATGGAACAACATGCGCTTTTTACCGACTCAGACACTACAGTTTTGGTAGGATTTGCATGAAAATTTCAGGAATGATATGTGTCATGCATATCTTTGAGAATCGGTTCAGCTAATGGTATCAGTAATCGCAAAACAAAATAGTGGCTGTTTTAAATGCGAAGATTGAATAATTTTGAGTTATTTTGCCCCAACTTCAAGTGCTTTGAACACTTGATTCAATTTAATGAATGACTGAAGATGAGTACCTACAATTAATGCTCATAAGTGAAACAAGTCAAGGAGGTGGGAGAGAGATCCTAGCAAAAGGGTTTTATAACCACTCTAGGATTCGAAAAAATTGGCCATTAATCTATGATAACAGTACAGGAGAGTGGCCCCTGAAAAAAAAATTCATCAAACGTAGCCGATGTGAGTATCAAATAAAAGTTTTCATGGGAGCTTTTCAAAACAGTTGTTAAACTGTCAGTTTTTGCTTCAGTGGGGGCACAGGGGGGAAATACATGAAAAATGTGTTTCCTCCGTCGCGGATGGACATCTGAAATAATTATCAAGGGAGATATTTATGAGTATAACAATACCAAAAACCTCAGAAGTCAAAATTCGTGCAACTTTGTTAATAATAGTATGATCTTCGTATTTTATATTTTCTCCAATAAAATCGTCTTTGACATATTTCTTGATTTGATTCGATCTGGTGACTGCATTTTGTAAATTGAATACAAAACCCTTCTGACATGAGCGTAGGTCTGTTTTCCCAACTTGTTTAAAAATAAAATAAGATTATAAAAGTTTATGATGCGAGAATCCTGAGTGAAAATTGAATAAGCTAAATGTATTTTCATGTGACCACATGGGAGCCAAGTGTTTACTATGAATCTAGAGCGGCAATTATCATTCCGGGAGTTTAAAGTTATCCTGCAATAAAAAATTAATTACATTAAGATCCAGGAAGGATAAAAAAATATGTGAGATATCTAGTTGGAGGAGGCTGTAGCTGTTCCGGAAATTTAAACGGATTTTTTGAAGAGGTCTTCAAACCGATTTGGAAATATATCGGAATGCATGATAAAATAATATTGAAAAGGAAGAATCAGTAATTCCTCCTTCTATAGAAAATCATTAATTTATAATGTGCTCTAGAAATTGCTTGCTTTATTATTTATTCTGAAATGCACAAGAGTTTTGAAGCGGTGTTGATTTTTACGGTGATGATAGGCCTTTAAGGGGGTCTCCCCATGTATGGACATGAACTTATAAAAAAAAGCTCCTCCAAAAATGGTAGAGTAGGACATCAAATGAAAATTCTGCTTCCCAAATTGTTATAAATATAAAAGACTCTTTTGGACAGGGTTCTTCATGAAGATACCATACGAAAAATACTGAAGAGAGGTGGATATCGCTCACTCGTAGCACGTAAAAAGCCATACATTGCGCAAAAAAATGCACAAGCAAGCCACCAGAGTTTCGGGAAGAGATCCTATTCTCTGGCGAAAACAAACTTTGCATATTTGTCATTAAAGGAAGAAAGTTAGTGCGGCGGAAAAGCGGTACTGCCCTCGAAAAAGAAAATCTCGTACCAAATATGAAACATGGCGGAGGAGGAATTGGCCAACTTATGTTTATAGAATCAACTATGGATCAATATGGCGAAGCGTTCAGCAGTTGAGGTTTGGTGACGATTTCTTGTTCCAGCAAGATAATGATCCCAGGCACACAGCACATAATATGAATCTTTGGTCCGCCCAACCTCCAGACCTTAATCCCATTGAGCATTTGTGGGATTTGTTGGAGCGCAGGATTCGTCAGCATAGCATGACCTCGAAGGAAATGCTGAAAAATGTCATCGTCGATGAATGGGGCAAAATAACCAGGCAGGACACGGCCAAATTGGTTCACTCCATGCCAAATTGACTTAAGGAGGTCGTTAAGAGAAAACGTTATCCGACAAGTTAGTAAGCCCTGATATGTAGTAAAATATTTGAATATTTCAAATTAATATTATCAGGTATGGATACATTTTCTGGTTCGTTTAAGCGAAGCTTTTTTGTTTTCATTCTGTAAAATATAGTTTTTAAAGGAATACCACTGGAAAAATTTATAGAAAAGATCGTTTCATTAATGAATAAATTTTGTTGCTAACATTTTTAAATGTAGCAGCTTTCAGTATGAATTTCATAATATGTTGTTTTCTTTTGATGTTGTACGGATATTTTTTCTGGCAAGTGTTACATTTTCTAGTATTAAATCATTAGGGCAGCCTTGAATCCACTTATAACACTAATCAACCATCAAAATTTCATAAGAATCGGATAGTATTTTACCAAGTTACGGTGGTTTTAATTTTTTTCGGTGTTAGAAAAACAAGAATAATACATAGCTATGGAGCAACATGTGCTTCCAATTGATTCTGACACTACGGCCTCATAATTTCACGAAGGATTTAGCTGATGCATATTTTTTTGGATCTGTTTAACTAGTCATATTGGCAATTGTAAGACAAAATGGCAGCCGTTTGAAATGAGAATATGGAGCAAGTTTGTGTTGTTTTCCACCAACCTCAACCTCAACATTAAAAGATCTTTTAACTCTTGATGAACACCTTTTAAAGCTGGCAAAATCATAATAGACTCTTATGATTAAAAATATATGTAGTAATTTTAAGACCTTTCATTTGATACCCTCCTCGATTGTTAATTAATCAAATGAAAAATTTAAGTATTTTAAAATTTTGTTTCCCTAAAAATTGCATTTTATGTATTTAAAAGAATCATATGACGCATTTTCAATTGTTATATACAGTCTTCCTCAGTACACTTTACAGGTAAATGGAATCTGTTTTATCAATTTACTTATACTAGAGACTATTTACGTTAATTACTTTACAACATCGAGTAAACATAAATTAAAATTTCCTAAATCTGTATTTATCCTTAATTCCACAGGTATTTGCAGAGCTTTCAACCACTCCGCCGCGTCATTTTACTAAATTTGTCGACCCTCTTAATTACGCTAACGTTGCTAGGGCTTATGTGGTGACATTCGGTAATTATATGTTTGGCCACAGCTGATCTTGTCGTTATGCTTGCATTTTTTGCTCCTATCTCAGCTTTCTTTAGATGTTCCAATATCCTGACTATCACAAATCTTTTTGTTTGTCCAATGTACATCATCGGGTAACTGTCGCATGTAATTTTATATGCTCCACTATTGATCTTTTCTAATCTTCTTTTCCCCCACATGTCAGGTTTTTGCTTGTTCCTACCATTTATATTCCCTTTTTTTAAAATTTTTTTTGATGTCTTTAGAAACCATTGATTTCGTACTCGCTACTCACTACAGTTGTTTTTTTTTTGTTCAGCTAATATTGTAAGCTTCTGCCTTTCCAGTTTTCTGCCTTTGTTTTTTTATAATTTTCTTAATGGTATTTTCACCATACAGTGTTTCCCAAATTTAAAGGGGCACCCAGTTTTTTGGTCAAATTTTTAATGTTTTTAAACCATACAAACTTAATTTGCACAAGCTATTTCTACTCATAATTCACGATTTCTGTCTCTTTTTGGTGAGCCTACGACAATCTGTTCATTTATTATGCCTTTTTTTTTAAATAGTGTCCCAAGTTTATAGGGGCAGTGAAAAAAACACGATTTTCCATAGAAAATTTTTTATTATTGGTAAAATCCATTGATTTGCAACAAAAAATCTGTAATTAATAACGTTACCATCGTTTTTAAATAACATTTTCATCCCATTTTGCATCGAATTGTTGAGATTTGTCAAGCTGCTCATACTGATGTTTTCCCAAGCATTTTTGAAACCTCCTTCAGCTCTGTGACTGATGAATATTGACAAGCGATGTCATCAACGTTGCGGACCATCATGCCCCAAATATTTTCTTTTGGATTTAGATCCGGAGAAATGGCAGGCCACTGAAGTACAAGAATTTTCACTTTTGACAACTATTCCTTGGTAGATTTACTGGAGTGAATTGACGCGTTGTCCTATTGAAAGATCAGTTTTGCAGAGTGCTAACGTCGGAAATAGGGGTTCAGATGCTTTTCTAGCACTGCCTGAAAGTCTTCGCTGTTCATTCGATGCGAAATGATTTCTATGCCAACTTTTTCGAATCCACTGTAGGCCGCCCACACCATAACGGACCCACCGCCAAAGTTCCGCCTGGAGAAAAAACGTGGCTCTTTGCGCAGATCTCGCCAATAGTCTCAAACGCCATCTGGGCCATCTAAGTTAAACTTTTTTTCGTCAGACCAAACAATCTGAAACACATAAACAACCACATTGTTAATCTTACTCCACCTGCAGATGATTGAATGTATAAACTCCAAAATAAGCAAGTTATGTACCTTAGACCATTCATGGGTCCAATGCAACTTCTCTTTGGCAAATTTGTAGCGAACCACCATGTGATGAGCTTTTAATTTCGGCGCTTTCTGCATTTTCTCGCGCGCCAAATTTGGAGATTCTTTCAAAGCTCTATGAACTGTGCTTTTTGAGACGTGAGACGTGTATTCATTTCTGATACGCCTACAGCCTTTGGTTGATTGAGAGGCAGCAGCAATGTTTCTACGTTTATCTCGTTCCGAAAGTTTTGACGGTGGACCAGGTTTTTCCTTTTCGGTTTCCTTGATTTTCTTTTTTAAATAACTATCAACGGCATTACTCGAACGGTTGATTAGCCTAGCTATATGCTCCATATTACTCTATTACACTTGCCGCATGTCTTGAATGCATCAATAGATGCCTTTCCTTCTCTCGATAGCTGTTTTTCTCTACTCATTTTCACACAACACTCCACGTATAAATCTTTGCTGGCAATTAGCACGCAACTGAGTTTCCTGAACAAGCGTGCCTGTATTTATACCAGCGCCGATTGTTTCAGAAAATTCCAGATTATGCTGGTCGTCTAGAACAGTCTGGAATTTTCTATTATCCTGAACCAGCCAATTCAAAACTTCTACCAATATCAGTTGCCGCAAACCACGAGTTTATCTATGATTAGGGCTCAAACCGTGAGCACCAAACGAAAAAAAAAGAAAATGCAGGTATACAGCAACCGGACGACCGCAAAGAAACCCAGTTTTTACAGTGCCTCCAAAATTCACGTTGCAAAGGAGTATTTCCTTTATACTTGTGTAAAATTTGTTGGTAAAGTGCTCAATTTCAACAGGAACTACAGTATAGACACAATCATTTGTAGTTCACGATAGAATTTCACCAGCAAAAATAATTTTCGATAGAAAATCGTGTTTTTTTTTCACTGCCCCTATAAACTTGGGACACTTTTTTTTTTAAATGGAATATTAAACGAACAAGTTCTCGTAGGCTCACCAAAAAAAGTCTGAAATCGTGAATTAGAAGTAGAAATAGCTTGTGCAAATTAAGAGTTGTTTGGTTTAAAAACATTAAAAATTTGACTAAAAAACTGGGTGCCCCTATAAATTTGGGACACACTGTAGCCGTTGATTCTCGATGTTTGCATTCTGTATTTCCTTTCTTTTTGGAATCTTTCTTGGTCAATGATGTCGTCAGGAGCCTATGTATCATCTTTGATACGCTGCAATTTTGTGCGCAAAGCTGTGGTAGGAGTCACTAGTTATAGTACGTTGTGTGCTCGTTTGTTTCCTGTAAATATCAAATTCAATTTTAAAGTTATTTTTGATAAACTTTAAGTCTAGGAATGGAATTTCAGTATTTTCCTCCATTTCCATTGTAAACCTGATTCTAGGGTGGATCTGGTTTATTCTTTGGAATGTGCTCTTCAACTCTTCCTCTGAAACGATCATCAATATATCGTCTACGTAGCGTATCCACAATCTAGGCATTAGGCCTTCATTCTCGATCATTTCTTCGATGTTGGTCACGAACAGTTCACTGATCATAGAGAACTGCGAATTTCCCATTGCTGCACCTGACTTTATTTTATAAAGCTTCCCCCAAATCGTGAAGTAGTTTTCATTCATGCATAATGCTGCCAGTTTTGTGTAAAATTTCACTTTTTCTTTCCATTCTTTTGAGTCGTCTATCTTGAACGCTGGGAAACAGTGACTTCACATCAAATGATACCAAAATTTCATCTTGACGTATATTTCCAATCCCTTACAGAATTTCTATTAATGCAGTTGTATTATTAATCGTTCGGTGGCTAATCTTTATGTTTAGCTTCTTCACTTCTGCAGGTATCCATTTTGCGATGTTGTATGTAGGCGAGTTAGAATTCGCTATGATTTCTCTAACTTCACCTTGTTTTTATGGATCTTTAGTTAGATTTTCATTCTTGGGAGTGCTGGATTTGGCATTCTTAAATTTTTTGTATTAATAACTTTCTTGCACTCTTTGATGGCTTTTTCGACTCTTTTGGCAGATTCAGGAAGGGGTTATGTCTTAGCTCTAGGTATGGTCCATCGAATATTCATTTTTCAACCATTTTGTCATATTCTTCCTTTTTAACAATAACCACAACGTTGCTTTTGTCGCCCTTTAAAATTTTTTTAAATAAATAAAATCGAATGTTTATAGGAAAAATTTTTTTTTAATTTTTTCATTTAATAAATTAAAATTTACATTGGAAACCTTTCGACAATAGTATTAAATATAATCAATATGACAACCAAGTCTTAAACGGAGTTTAATAAGCTTTTAAAGTGGAAAAGCCAATGGCAGGCTTAACTGAAGACATAAGATTTTTGAGAACTTGTCTGAGGACAAATGTTTTCCCGAAATCTCATTGAGTAGTATTGAACACTGATTTAGATAAAACAAACACACAAAAAGCATTAGTTGGGAGGAATATTATTAAAAATAGCGCATATAATAAACATATTGAATTAGCAAAATCACTGGAGCGTCAAAATAAAGGCATGGTCCCAAGTATTGGCAAAATAAACACTGCAGCTCAAAGTGAAAAATTGAGAAGGAAAATCTTGAATGAGAAGCTAGTCAACCTTGCCTAACCTAGCGTTCACAAAGAAACGTTAATACCAATATACTAACCAAACTACGTTATTAATAAAACAGATGTAAATTTCGCAAGGGAAGAACTAGAATTAATTGATAAAGGGCTAAATTTTGCTCTAAACCCAAAAACCCGTTAGAAGATATCGTACTAGGAATAGAAGCTGGTATAAGAAACATTGACAGTGAAACAAGTTGGGTAGATAGACCTACGCTCATGTCAGAAGGGTTTTGTATTCAACTTACAAAATGCAATCATCAACAACGAATAAAATCAAATAACATGTCAAAGGGAATTGCTCGTTTAAAAAAAAAAATCCATGGTTTCTCCATTTTCACCCAACAAAAACCACTCAAATCATGAAACCCGAAAACCATTTATGTTATCGATCTTACCTGAATATTTTAAGAGGTTCAAATCAAAACTCTAGTGTCTGGTTCGATGGAAAGTCCATAAAATATCAAAAAAGTGGGTTATTGTTGTTGCAATTGGAGAAATTTCAAATGGATATAACTTCCATGAATATGATATGAATTTCAACAAACTTACAGAGTATTAGGACTTTGTGTAAGGCTATTTAAATATGTTGGATTCGAAGGCATCCATACGATTTTATTGGAGAGAATACGAAATTTGAAGATCATACTATTATTAACAAAGTTTAAAGAATTATGACTTCCGAGTTATTTGTTATTGTTGTACTCATGAATATCTCCCTTGATATCTTTGTTTCGATTTTTTAGATGACAGGTGTTCAATCGGGAGGGAGGAAAGACATTTTTCGTGTGTTTCCTCCCTGTGCCCCCACTGAAGCAAAACCTGTCAGTTTAATAACTGTTTTGAAAAGCTCTCATAAAGACCCTACACTTGATAGTCATATCGACTACCTTTGATATAATTTTATTTCAGGGGCTACTCCCTTGTACTGTAATCATCGATTCATGGCATCAGAAAATTTTTTCGAACCGTAGAATGGTTACAAAGCCCGTCTGTTAGGAGCTTTCTCCCGCCTCCTCGACTTGTTTCACCTATGAAAATTAATTGTAGGTACTCATCTTCAGTCATTCATTAAATTGAATCAAGTTTTAAAGCATGCACCTTAAACGTTGAAGTTGGAGAAAAATAACTCAAAAACATTCAACTTTCGCATTTAAAACAGCCACTATTTTGTTTTACAATTACTGATGCCACTAGCTGAACCAATTCTCAAAGATATACATGGTACGTATCATTCCTGAAACTTTTATGCAAATACTAGCAAAACTGTAGTGTCTGAGTCGGTAAAAACCGCATATTGCTCCATAGCCATATGATTTCATAGTAACATAGCGCATATTGTTCCATAGTAATACAGGAAAATTCAAACCGCTTTGACTTCGTTAAATACTATTTGATCTTTGTGAAACTTGGAGGACAGGCCAACCTTATAAATAGTTTGTTGGTTTGAAAAGATCTCATAGAGACCGTTCCAATGACACCCTACTCGATTACCAATGGTGAACATTTTTTTTCAGGGGTCACTTCCCTATATGTGGAGACCCTCTGAATTCCCTCCAAAAATTTTTCTACCCCAAAACTTTCAAGAACGTCTAACCTTTTCACAAAGTTTTATGGCTGTAACTTCTACAGTTTCGGAGAAAAAGTGCTGTGCCTGTATGTCACAGCACTTTTTCTCCGAAACTGTAGGACGGACGGACGGATGGCCGGACACAGGTGATGATTGCAATAGGGTTTTGTATTTTAGTACAAATCCCTAATTATCAATGAGAATTCGTATATATTCCCCACTCATTAGGACCACCATGATGATTCCTACATCCATCATACATAAACTCCATAAAAAAGTAGCATCCCAGGAGCCATAAATCGTGAAATCCTTCCTAGATGAAATCCATAAATAATCTGAAAATGGGAACAGATACCCCAGACATACATATTAGCATGGTGATCTAAAAAAAAGAGCATCTTTACCATGCACTTATCAAAAGAGAAAAAATCATATACAAATGATACGATGTACGAACAAAATTATCACCATCTCATGCACTATAAGATCATTAATTTGAAAAATTAACTCGTTTTGGAAGCAATTATTAGAATTTTTGAACAAAACCAATGAGCATCCTATAGTAAAGAAAAAATGAATGAATTTAATATCATACTGCTACATAATATTAAAATCAGGGACTGTAGCATAGAAATTTCTTTAAGAAATAAGTGATGATGATGAAGACAAACAAAGTGCTGCTACAAGCAAATTAAAATTTAATACTATGCTAAATATCAAGAACGCATTACAACAAGCATTTAGATCTATTTAACTGCATTATAGCAATTAGCATAGTAGTCTTACCGAATAAAATACATTGTAGACGATTCTTAAAATACTATTGACATTAAACCAAAAAAGCAATAAAATGTGATAGCAATGAGTCTGAAAATAAAGAAACAACTTCTCGAGAAATTAAGACCGATAACGATAAATGTAAATAATAATCAGCAAACTGAAACCGTAGCATTAATGAAAAAACTTCTTAATGCAACGCATCACGTTACCCTCCACCCACGACCAACACAACAAAAAAACACTACCAATCCCAACAATCCACATCGCCAAGCAATGTGCAACGCACACTTATTCTTTCGCCAAGCAAACCTGACCACCTCCAACAAGCAAATTGACCTTACAATGTAACGTATGCCATACCACTTCTCTCCCACGTTGTAGATTCCGATGCACTAAATTTGCCACCCATAGACAAGTCTATGCGCACACAACTCTACTCTTAACAAGCAACGTCAATTTCCATGCCAAACAGTATTCACTGCTGAGCAAATCTATACCCCAATCACTATCCCCTACCAAGCGACGCACCTCAGTCCTGCTCACCGATAAGGTCATCCAGACTTAAGCATGAATACCCATCGATGAGCAACGAGGAAATTTAACAAAGCGCTCACGAGACAAATTTCTATTGCTCACAGTATCTACTGCGGCGGAAACTTGCACCTCAAATTACATCCTCAAGCAAATGACGCACAGCACATCTATAATGCCGTCCATCCTTAACCACAGACACCAATCGCAGGGCAAAACATACCTTAAGCAAGCAGCCATTAAGTAAATTCTCAAGCCTTAGAACACCCGTCACCCATCCATAATGCAAAGCCACTCATCTATAGCAGCGCACTCCGTCACCACGCAACCACTCGGGCTATAAAAACTTTCCGCACCGCAAATCGTTCATTTCTACATGCTGCCATCCATTCTTAGCAAAAGACACCAATCGATGAGCAACGCGCTCCTTAACCGAGCGCACATGAAGCAAATTTCCATCCCTTAGTACACCCGCTGACGGGCAAGCTTATCACCCATCACTCGTTAATAACGCAGTCACCCGTCTATACAAGCGCCCGCCGTCACCACGCAGCCACTCATGCCATGAAACGTCCAGCACGCCTAACACTATCAAGCAAATCGCCCGACGCAAACGTCTTCAATAAGCGCCAGACGCTAAAGGATCTTAAGCATTATAACCATCAAACCAACTGTTCGGAGCACCACCTAACCATAGAGCTTCCCTAATGGATCAGCAACCCTAATACTTCAAGCTATCAACTCTAGTAATGGATCTCCTATACATTAAAATAGCCATGGATATAAAGTTATCTACCACTAGAAGCGTGAAAGACCGACAAACACTTCCACCAAAGATGAATAACAAAATTACTCGAAGACTAAAAGCAACGAGTAGATGAGAAATCCTTCCACTATAGAGTAATAATCATGAATAGTATAATTATCTATCGTTGAAAGCATCAAAGGCTAGTTCCTATTAATTTCAAACAAATATAATAACTCTATAAAAGCACACAATGAAAAATCTAGGTTTTTAATCTATTGATTGAAAATATGGGACTATCATAAACAGGAATCAATTTTCTAGTTTCACTGTTTACCATTAGAGGCTACTAAGACTAAGGATGTGCAGCCGCCTTGAATTTCATGGATTAAGACGTGCACAATGCAATCGTTAAGCTCCTTGATGTGGTAAGTAACAATTTATTGCAAAAATCTAAATATATCACATTTCGTTGACTGAAACTAAACTTGTCTGC
Organism: Odontomyia ornata; assembly: GCA_963969285.1. Taxonomy (NCBI): domain Eukaryota; kingdom Metazoa; phylum Arthropoda; class Insecta; order Diptera; family Stratiomyidae; genus Odontomyia; species Odontomyia ornata. The sequence goes on along the minus strand of OZ017738.1, from coordinate 124,987,773 downwards.
TTCGCGACCAAAAGCCAAAGAAAACAGCTGATGAAAAGTCTTCTTATCGCTAGCTGATTGCTTGCCAGATGTGTAAAGTCAAACTTCCTTGAGATGATGTCAGCGCCCTCAGTAGTGGAAATAGTTTTTATGATCGCCACACTACCCCCTTTCCAGAATTGATGACAAGTTGATGTTGGCTTTGACGTCCGACTGTACGTTCTGATAGGAATTACATGATGTTATTCTTTGTCATCTTTTGTAGTATACGCTGGTTTGAGTCGTTCGATTGAGACGGTCGCATCTTGTCCCTTTATTTTGATAATGAAGACGTGATTTTTGATTCGTTTAACCACCTCGTGTGGTGCTGTGTAGGGTTGCTCCAACGGCTGTCTGACTGCATCGACTCGCAGAAAGACATGAGAGCAAGGGTAGAGATCCTTGTATTGAAAAAGGCTTCTTTTATGTGGTAAGCTGTTGGTGTCAGTCGAAGGAGCCGCATGTGCTCAAGAAATTTCTCAACAAAAAGGTGGGATCAGCTGGCATGTCCTCGTTTGTAAAAAATTCGCTCGGAGCACGTAGCTGTTCGCCGTAAAGTAACTCGAAGGGTGAAGCTCCCAAGTCCTCCTTGAGTGACGGTCGCAATCCTAGTAGAACAGTTGGAAGTAGTTCCATCCAGGATGTTTGCTGACTACACATAAGAGCTGATTTGAAGGTTTGGTGCCATCGCTCAATCCCACCATTGGACGCAGGATGATAGGGTGTTGTTCTAATTTGTTTCGTTTCGGTCAGATTGGTAAGGGCTCGAAAAATTGCGCTCTCGGATTGAGCGCCTTGGTCGGTTGTCAACGTTTTAGGGGCTCCAAAACGCGTAACTCAGGTGTTGTAAAAAGCGTTGGCGACTGTGCCCGCAGTCATGTCTTGCATGGGGACTGCTTCTGGCCACCGTGAAAACCTGTCGATTATGGTAAGACAGTATCGATACCCGTTCACCAATTGCAGGATGATGATTTCGATGTGTACATGATTTACGTCGTTTATTGAGATGGGCTGGTTCCTGTTGTGTCGTTGGATTTTCGAGCGTTGACAGGAGATGCAGTTGCGGGTCCATCGTATTGAGCCCTTCCGAATGCTGGGTCATATGTACTTTTGGCGCAGTTGGTGAACAGTGGCCTTGCCGCTCGGGTGAGCGAGTCCTTGAACTGAACCAAAAGCCTGTTGGCGGAGTTTGGATGGGACGTAAGGACGAATGTGTGCCGTTGAAGTCTCGCAGTAAACTATTGCAGTACCAATTGACAGCATTTTTAGTTGTAATTCCGTGTTGTTGCTGTTATCTCGGAGCACACGAAGCTCGTCGTCTTCTTGTTGAGCCTCGGCTAGTTTTTATTTATTTATTTGTTTACACTATTTTATGAATCCGTGAATCCAATTACAAAATAGGTAATCAAATACAATATAATCCAATACATGCAAATAAACAAAGTTGTAATAAGAAAAAAAAAACAAGAATATAAAATACTAATAAACTATTGGAAGCTAAGAAGATTATTATGCAATATGCTTTTAAAAGCGTTTAAGGAATGTGGCAGAGGACCCAGCTGGAGCTCATTGTAACGACGTGATACGCGTACTGAAAATGAATAAAAATAAATATCGGTACGAGCAAAGGGCACAAAGAATATGTCAGTTGAACGCGTTCTTGAGGTGGGACGTATATTGAGTTGAGCTGAGTCTAAGGTGAATGGCATGTTGATCGTATTAATACTGGAGAAGGCATCGGCTACCATATTCTCCGAGCCGGAGATGTGCACTATCTCCATCGTAAACTGGATGATGAAGTCTAACTGTCTCAAATGTCTGCGAAAATTGAAGGCTTGTGGTTGGTTTTGATAATAAAATGCCGACCCTGAAGAATATACCACAAAACTTAATTTCAGCATTAATAGCTTGTAGTTCGTGATCATACGCGCTGTATCTAGCTTCCGTTGGGCTCAGCTTACGAGACAAAAACCCAAGTGGATGCCAGTGATCGCCATTGTGCTGTTCTAAGGCTGCTTCAATAGCAATGTCAGATGCGTCAGTGACAAGTTGAAGTTGTGTCTTGTGATCCAGATGGACGAATAAGGCTGCAGTTGCAAGGTCACGTTTGCACATTTGGAAATCCAATTCGGGTTTGTGGTGTCCAAGGAACTTTGCAATTATCGTTTCTCTTGCTCTTGCTTAAGAAAGCGTTCAACGATGCCTGATGGTGGGCTGAGTGTTCAAGATAACGTCTGTAGAAGTTGCAGGCCCCAAGAAATTGACGCAACTCAACGATGGTCTCAGGTTGCTTGAAGTTAAGCAGCGCATTGATTCGCTCTTGTGTTGGTTGTGAACCGTTTTTATTGATAGTGTAGCCCAAATACTCTATCTCCGTTTGACCGAAAGCACACTTATCAATGTTAATGTGCAAGTTATGTTGCTCAAGTCATTGACTGACAATGTTGAGGTGTTCTCGATGTTGGTCAGCATTGTCTGACATCATGTCAGACAATGCTGCCCAACATCAAGAATCGTCTGTATAGCAGAAGACGAGTTCCAGTATATAGAGGATGTTGTCCATGGGCCATAGAAAAGTTTGTGTGGCATTTATAAGACAGTAAGGCATGACCAAATATTCAGACAACCTGAAAGGTGTTGTAACGGCTGTCTTTTTTATGTTGGTTTCGGACATCGGGATCTGATAGTAAGCGCGTTCTAGGTCCAACTTCGAAAATATAGCTTTACCGTGAAGCTAGTCAGCCACGTCATGGATATGTGCAATTGGACATCGATCCGGTACTGTCTGAGCATTAAGTTTGCGATAGTTGCCACAAGCTCTCCAGCCCCGGATTTTTTGGCCACCAAATGGATGGGACTGGCCCAAGGACTACTCGATGTACGGCAAATACCCATTTAAAGCATCCGATCGAGTTTTGCTCGTGCTGCTTTCAGTTTTTTGCCTCTTAGACGTCGAGGCCGTTGAAAAACTGGTGACCCAGTTGTTTTGATGAAATGTGCCACTTGGTTAGCTGGTGGTGATGTGTGTATTGTTGATGTTGAGGACGTGTTGTGAGTCGTAGGCTGAATAATAGTTGCCGTTGTGGTTGCCTTTGCATGTGTCGTGGACACCCTGAAAACATTATTCGGGGCAATTTATCCCAGGCTGGAGCAGATAAAATTATCATCTAATAGCCTTCTGTTTTTTAAATCGATCGAAAGCCCGTAATGTGTCAAGAAGACCGCCCCGATAATTGGTGTAGAGATATTTGCTACAATAAAATTCCACGCAAACAGACGCTTGAAACTTAAGTGTATCTTCAAGGGTCATTTACCATACGTGGTAATTGTGGTGTTGTTGGCGGCATTTGATGCTGGTATTTGCGGCTGTTGAAGTTGAGGCAAGCGTTTAGGCAGAATCGAGAATCCAAGGCTCCGAGTACCGCTTCGTTTTTAACGCCAAATCTTTTATGGTAATAGCAAGCCTTGCTGTTAGTTGAAGTGCGGTGGCCTCTTGCACCACCTGTCAAACCGTGCAAATCAGAGGGGTTGAAATTCTTTGTTGATTTTGTCATCTGAACGACAACGTTATTGAGCTGACGCTCGATTTTTTTCAAGCCGTTTGTTGAAGTCCGATGTGTCAGGCACGCCTGACTTTGCTGGAGTGGCCTCTGTAGCCAATACGTAAGCCGGAACACTGTTTCTCACTATGCGGTCTGCTATTTTCGCGAGTTTGTAGAGTACGGAATCTTTGCTAGTAGCCAGAATGCACCTGACGCTCACTGGTAGTCGTTTCATCCACAATGTTTTACGGATGTCCTCAGACAAATCCAAAGGTGCGAAATTTTGCATTTTTCGAAGTAGTTGCGATGGTTATTTTCCGTCGAGGTCTGCTCCTGTGAGCAACCGGCTTAGCTGTCGCTCCTTAGATTCGGAGAATCTGGTGACAAGATGCTGTTTGAGCGGGCCGTATTTGTTCGTGACTGGTGGTGAACGGATACTGTCAGATACTTGCTGCAGGATATTGATGTCCAGAACAGCGATAATTGTGTAAAACTGAGCTTTGCCGACTTCCGCAGGCGGTGGAAAGTTTATTGCTGCATCCACCGGTGGCAACAATTTGGGCGAAAATATCATGTCCTTGCTTGGTTCATTTAGCGTGTCAAGCAACGTGCAGTTGTCGTACCTTGCCGGCGACAGTGTATGTTGAACGAACATGCCAGTTGTCTAGTCCTCAGTTGCGATTTTAACGCGTGCTCTCCTATCCGGGGGTCACGTCGATGATAGGGTCACCAGTTGTAGCCGCCTTGAATTTTGTGGATTAAGACGTGCACAATACAATCGTTTAACTCACTTAATATGGTAAATAACAATTTATTGCAAAAATCTAAATGCTTCGTGACCAAAAGCCAAAGAGAACAGCTGATGAAAAGTCTTCTTGTTGCTAGCTGATTGGTTGCCAGATGTGTTAAGTGAAGCTTCCTCGAGATGATGTCAGCGTCACTCAGTAGTGGAAATAGTTTTTAATGATCGCCACAGATGTGCATCTGCAATCTAAAGACATATGTCTAATCTAGAACATACCCAACAAGGCTAGCTCCACTATTAACTACTTCTTCTTCTTCTTCTTAGCACTACAGCCCCTTTCGGGCCTTCGCTTCCTGCAAACAGTGCCTCCAAATGTCTCGGTCCGTTGACCGCGTTCCGAAATCCGAGCAACGATGAACTGTCTTCGTCGACCGAGTCAGACCAGCGTTTCCTCGGTTTCCCTACTGGCCGCCGGCCTTCAGTTCTCCCAACGAATATAATACGTTTTCGATATGTTAGCACCTAAATACACAAATTCGCTAACATTCTCGATACGGTATTCGCCAAGTGTGATATTTTGTGTATTTGGGGTATTTTTCCTCGACTGCGTCATGAGCTTTGTTTTATTTTCGTTGATTTGTAGCCCTAATAGTTTTGCTTCGCTTTCGAGTTTCAGGAAGAGTTCTTTGGCAGTTGTTAGTAACCGTGACAGAATGTTAATGTCGTCCGCATAGACCACTACTTGGCTCGACTTGTATAGTAATGTACCTCGCGTATCGACAGGTAGCTTCCGTATGACGTACTCCAGAGCCAAATTGAATAACAATGGGGCACTACTAACTACTAGCGGCTACTAAAACCCAGAACGCTTACCTACTTAGCCAGGACACTGATCTATATTTCCCTAAGACCCATACCTAGTTATCCCAGGCACACACCTATACTAATCTGATATACACACATACCCAAGATACATACTCCTCACCGCCCTCCCATCTCTCCGGCCCATGATATCCACGCCTTTCCCAGACTCATACATTTTTACCTCAGGCGCCTACCTATACCACCCTAACACACGTACCCACACACCCAAGGCACACACCCTCTCCTGGCAACCACCCAAGAGGACCACAACCACATACCCAACCCATAAACCATTAGTTCCATCACGGGCCACTGCAAGCGCCATTAGTTCCGATTTCCGCCGCTGGGTGGTGCTTAAAATCAATCCCAATTCGTATGGAAAATTTTACTTAGAACCCGCACTCTTCACCTACTGACAATATAAGCCTTTTTCAATAAAAAATTGCTTTAAATTGACGTTTTGAAAAATTAATTTAATTTTTGAATACTTTTGGCAGGAGCGATTAAAAACCACATCGGCACGCAACGAATACTGGTCGTAGAATTTGTTTGAAAGTTTTTTCAACTCTAAGGGTGGTTCAACCAAATACTGAAATACCTTTAGTTCTTATTAAATTTACCAAAAACAAATCCATAGTTTATGCAAACTTTTTTGATGAGATTGTCAGATTTTTATTTTTATAAGGAAGTCAGACTTGCTTTACCATGACAGCTTTTGACTTGGTTTGCTTTGTAGATTCCAGTATATTAGAAACAAAAACCAATTTTGTTTCTAACTAAAGTGGTTTACAAGATAAAGACAAAATAGTTTCAAGTTTTCAGGTCTACTCATATCTGCTTCGGTTCTCAACGTACTCCTTAATGCTTTCAAAAACCTTTTGCCTTGAAGAGAAAAAACAACAAAAGGATTCAAAATGATAGCTCTGAGCCAAAATTATACTCCTCTTGAATATCCATCAAAATTTCATCGTAATGATTTCACTTAGCAAACTTTTCATGCTTCAATTTTATCGTCTATGATGATAGAAAAGAAGAAAATTGAATCCTTTAATCTTTTCAGAAGGTTTTCCCAGGGAGCATCAAGCATGAAATACAAGCTATTAAATCCAATTATTAAAAACGCCAAGAACAATTCTTCAGTTTAACATGCTTCCATGCTACTGGATGATTATGAAATTAACGAACGAAACCGCCTCATAATGACTTCCATTTTATTGTGACATATTTCTCGTACGAAAATGCATTTCACAGAAACTAGGTCATATCAGGTTTGGTGTGTTAACCATGATAATAATGACGTCGTTATGCATCATGGGAGTGACGATGTGGAATACATTCCTCAGTGAAAAGGTGAAGGTCAAAACACTTTAAGCATCGAGAGCAGTTATTAAGGGCTTAATGGGGATTTTATTGTTTTTGCCCCTAGTAATATCCATGACAAGGGCTTTTAATGAAAATTTACTTGGCATTTATAAGTTTTCAATTTAAAGAAATCAGGATGTAGGTTAACTTGAATTTAAAGGCTGCTTTTTTGGGATAAAATTATTTCAACATAAATATAATTACTGAGCAGGAGAAAAGTTAATAGTTGGATTCCTTTGAATAAACTATTTTGTTTGCAGAACAGGAATATTCACATTAGTTGCAAATAAATGAAAATTCTAAATATGTACTTCGAACATAGTAAGAATAGTGAATAATCTTCAAAAAGAACACATTGAACGAAAATTTACAGAATACATCTAAATGCGGTGGAAGTTTTTTTAATTCTTCCATTTAAAAAAATTTTTGGTAGAACGTAATTCTTGCAACCCAATTTGCTTGTGTTGAAATTAAATCACTCAGCAAAAATAAGGTATGATTGGATTAAAAATACATGAGAAAGCTAAAAAGTAAATAAATAAACCCTTTAACGACCATGGGGACACGTACGTCCCAAACAAAACTTTACAATTATTTCAATAAATTGTGGGGTCAATAGCCCGGACTTTGATAGAGCGTATAAAATGCAACCCATAATGGACACCCCAAACAAAGCATCTCGAAACACTCTCACAACTCCAAAACACAATCTATTGACAAATATATGATCAAATTCAGAGGACATAATGCAATGAAACAATATATAAGCAAGTTGTGCAATATGCAGATATCAATAGTGAATAAACTCAAAAAAAAACTGCAATGACATCTACAACAACTTCATTATCATTGTCTAAAGCATGACAGCTCAAGCCGGGCTTTGGCCTCCAGGATTAATCTCCTCCAATCATCCTGGTACCGCGGCCTTGTCCGCCAGTGGTTTACTCCCAATAAAGATCTGCTCTCCACTGCCTTTTCCTCCTTTATTAGAGTCAACGTTTGTTTTTCATATAACAGCACAGGTTTGACTACTGTTTTGTAAATGCTGAGCTAATTTTGCCGATGTATGACTCTGGACCTAAGAATTGGAAGTATGAGGTTTTTTGCGGCGTTTATGCGGTGCCCAATCTCGTCCTTTTTTATGCCTCTTCTATTCTGGTTGGCTCCAACGTTTAGAAAGTTATTCACACTTTCAATGTTGTAGTCGCTTTTGGTCAGGTTTTGTTGAATTGAATTTGCTTCCTCGTTCGAGTCATGAATTTTTTTTTCATTTCATTAACGCGTAGACCAATTTAGTTCGTTTCTAACCTCAGAAATGCTCCTTTGACATCTAAGATTAAACGTGATATAACATTGACGTCACCAAAATATGCTATCAATTGTGTGGACTTGAACACTTGTGTACCCGAGCTTTCAGCTGATGTACTTCTGAAGATGTGTTCCAGCGCAATATCAAAGAGCATTGGGGCAAGTTCACCCTCTTGTTTTGAGCCCATCCTATTGTCAAGCTGACTTGGTTCTCTGTATTTAGCATCATGGTTTTGACAATGCGGATTAGTTTTTTTTGGGACGCCAAAGTCAAGCATTATTTTGTACAGTGCATTTGTGTCGGCACGGTCATATGCTTGAATAAAGTCTACAATGAATTGGTGCACAACGATGTTAAATTTCTAGCACTTTTGGAGGACCTGCTTTACCGAGAATATTTGATCTATTGTAGACTATTCATTTTGAAAGCCTCCCTGACACTCCCCTATAAATTTTCATAGCATGGCTTTAATTTTCTTTCTATGATTTTGGAGAATATTTTATAAGACGTGACAGCTTAGCAATACCTATAATTTTCACACCTCAATTTGTCCCCATTTTTGTGTACAGGACATACTATACTTTCTCGCTAGTCCTTTGATAACTGCTCCTCTGAACATGTTCTCCATATACTCGTACGTCGATGCAGGAGGATATTTAGATGGAGACTCTCGATCTTTAGCAGTTCTACTAATATTATATCTATTCCAAGAGTCTTATTTTTTCTTTGGTCCCGTACTGCTGCTTGTATTTCGTCTCTGGTTGGTGGTGGGACTGGGACCTCTTGCCTTGCTTCTGGAACATTCACAACTTTGGGCGTTGCTGGGGATGCTGTGGATAGCTTTTTAAAAGATTGCAGCCTTCTGTTTTAAATCGACTGGTTTACCCATGATTGCTGGTTTTGCACTTTTGCAAAGACTTGTTTGCGGCTTAAAGCCATCTCTCAGTTGTTTGATAGAGGCATACACCAATCTGACTGCATGTAGGGTCATGTTTTCATTCATCTGTTAGATCTTGGCGTTAATAGTCAGGCATTTCTTTCTTCAGCACATTTCTTTAGCTTGACGTTGTAAGTTTTTATATTGTTTTTTTTTTTTGGCCCGAGTTGATTGCTGGATTCATTCTTTGTGCACCTCATTCCTTTATTTTAATCGCTTCCCTGTATTCTTCGTCGTACCAGTCGTTCCTACTTTTTTTTGGCTTGTGCTTCAAAACCTCCTCGGCTGCATCCCTTACTGTCTTTCACATGATTTTGATGTCAGCATTCCTTTTTACCACCTGCGGTGATATGTTGATGCAATTTTACAGCACTGACATGTATGTAGATGCTACTGAGTCATCATTTAGCATGTGTATCTGGTACTTCAGAGTAACTGATACTCCTTGTTGAAAGCTCTTGGTGATGCGACATTGAAACTTGACCCTTATAAAGTAGTATTTGAGTGCATGTCAAAAATGCTGGTGACGACTCATTTTTGTATGAGAACATGGTTGATCTAGTTGAATGTGTGATCGTCTGGCGATGGTCACGTTCTGTTATGGACATCTCGATGTGAGAAATGTGTGGAGCTTACTGTAAAGCCTCTACAAGAAGTGAAGTCTATAAGCCGCTGTCCGTCGTCGTTAGTTTCTTCTGTGTTCCGTTTTTCGGCCGATTTTTGCATTGAAGTCACCCAGAACAGTTTTAATGCCTTTTGACGGCAATGCATCGAATTTGCATTCCAAGGTGCTATAAAATTCATACTTTATTGCCTCTTTTCTGTGGGCGCGTAGCAGTTGACTAGCTTAACATTAAAAAAAATGGTCTTGATATGAATCGCACAGAGTTTTTGTTAACGGACTTGAAGTTGGTGATAATTTTTTTAAATGTGTTGTCAACCATGAAAGCCACTTCAAACTTACGGCTTCCTTCTAGTTTTCCACCTTTAAACACGGTGTACATTCGCATGTCAAATATATCTTCACCATGCTATCTGGTTTCTTGCCCTGCGAGAATCTTGATTTTATATTTCTGAATTTATCCAGAAGTTTTCTCAGTGCACCTGGTCTGTTCATTCATCTAACATTCCAAGTTCCAAAAGTATAGTCCATTATACGTTGCAATAGTCATTGCCGTTTCTACAATGTAATCCGAGGCTGTTGTCCTAGTTCCATGACAAGTAAATACTAAGTGAAGCGTTATCAGTACTTCAAGTTAGTCGGTTTTCCACCAAGAATGGTATTATATTACCCACATAGCCATCGGCTAGCTAGAACGGGCATCCTTGATCCACTACCTGAAGACATGTTTGATGAGGGAACCGGAAGTTCCACCATTGTTACAACATTTTCACCTGCTGCCATATTGTTGCAATATCACTAACAACAAAGTGGATGATACTTACATGAATGCGATATAACTTTATTGAAACTTCCGGACTATAAGAACCTTTCCTTGGATTTCTCAAATTCAAAGTTAAGGGCATCCATACGAATTCGCGGGAAAAATTGTTATGCTTACAAATTCTAAAAATATTAACAAACTTGAGTGAACTACAACTTATGTTATTGTTGTTCTCTTTAGAACCTACCCTTATCATTTTGCCACCTTCAAAATATATTTTTTCATCAATAGCTAATAGAATGAAAAACAACTTAAATTTACTGAATATTTTCATTTAGAAGAACCGCGTTTTTGTTTTACAATTCTCAATATTACTTGTTGAACAGATTCTCAAAGATGTGGATGATATATACCCTAACTGAAATTTTCATGCAAACCCTAATGAGCCCATAATGTCTGAGTCGATTGGATGCGCATATTGCCCAATAGCCACGGATTGTTGTTGTTGCAATACTGAAAATTTAAACCAACATAACTTCGTTAAAAGCTATCCAATTTTTCTGAAACTTTACAGTTTATCAGTCAAATTCAATTGAATTTAAGGCTACTCTTACGATTTTATACAAGAAAATATCATTGATAAATCCTACTATTACTAACAAAGTTTAGGCGTTTGTCATACTTGTACTCATAGAAAACTACGTCCATAATTTTTTGTTCAGACTTTTCAGTCCACAGGTGTCCTTTCACGAAGGGTGGGAGGGAGACACAATTTTTTTCTGTTCTTCTACTTTCTCCACCAACCCTCTTAACTATAATTGTATTTCAATAACAGATGTTAAAGGACTTCATCACAACTTTTCATTTGATACTCCACGTGACTATCTTTGATGAAAATGTTTTAAAGGTTCACAGTCTTATATGGGGAGACTCCACTTAAAAGCCCTTAAAACTTTTTAGACTACGGGAATTTCATTAGTCAGAAATTTCTGAGCTGTTTAATGGCTGTAGTTTCTGTAGTTCTTAAGGAAACTTGCTGTAATGCACTGACGAAAGGATAAGTACCTACTTTAATAGGGTATTCTAAAATTTTTTTTGAGCAAACCATTTACAATAAGCTTAGGAATCCAAACTGTGGTACCGATGCGATGTAACAACAGGCTTTTTGTACAAATTTGAGTTAAATATTGGGAAAATCAATGGTCAGACTGACTTTGAGGTTACCTCATTGTATTGCCATTTACAAAAGGGCTGAGAGGCCAGGGTTGTGAAATTTATATTGATAATTTTTTCAACTCGCTTGAGCTGCAGGACGATTATAGTTTTTTGTTGTGGTTGGGTGGTGAATGCCATTTATACACTAAATGTGGGGTTCCTGTGCTCACAAGCGATTGGACTACACCTCCACCGTCAACCTGAGAACCCATTTTGGAAATATTTGACGCATTATTTCGATGCGAATTTCGTTTCGTTACGCCATGACGTGCCTTCAAGCTGGAGACTCCTTCTCTAGTTGAAGGGAAGAGGAATCGCCAGACAAGTGATCCCCCAGCCCTGACTGCTGTGAGTCCTTTTTTTCTTTTAGGACTGCTCAAACATAATGTGTCGCATGGTTCCATTTGTTAACCGATCCAAGCATTATGTGGTGATTGTAAATATAATGTTCATTGTCCGTAAAGAACTGCAGCAATGGACTGCTGCCTCAGCAAGCAAAAATTTTTGTGGTCGGCAGAATTGTCCTTGTCTGAGGATGCATGAATGCGCTTGCAGGCCAGCGTTGCGATGTCGTGGAGCGGGTTCATTTTCCCAGCACAAAGGTCCACTACAAAAAATTTCGCATTCACGAATTAGATGATACAAACGTCTCGGTTTGACGGTGTTGAGGGCGAGGTAACCATCCGAATGAAATATGACTGTCCAAGCTTGATCAACGCGCGCGGAACGCGAGAAGATTTTATCTTACAATTATCATTTATGATCCACAAATAGGAGTGGGGCATCCAGGTCAAACCGGATCAAGATACATGTTAACGTGGCAATCTATTTTTCATTTAAATCATACAAAAGTTTATGCATTCATACAAAAGTAATTCGTATGAACTTTCTCTTGAATGAGAAAAAGAAATGTTTCAGATTTATGTTAAAGCCTTACATAGCTGAATCATATAAAACTTTAGCTCAAATAAGAAACCTATGCGAAAGCCCACTTTGCCCTGCAAGAGCACTTGTAACAACGGAGAGAAAAAGTAGAGCTCTTCCGATGACTAGCTCATGAATGGTTCCCATAGCAGGTCAGAGTTCAGTAGTGAAAAGACCTAATTTTAAAATTCACTACTCAAACTATCATTTCTTTCCTTCTTTATAACAAAATATTTTTTTTTTTTATTTTCTTAAACGTCAAATATGAAATATAAAGAAAAGGGTAAACTATATCAATAGTAAGTAACAAAAACGGTATCCAAATGGTGATGTAAATAATATAAAGAAAAAAAAAGGTTTCATATAACAGAATAATATTGCTTTTTAAAAAAATCATATAAATAATCATAATAACGTAATTAATATAATGAAAAAGTGATTTCCTATAAAAGAACAATAAAACTACTTCAAACAATTATATAAATAAACAAAAGTGTACTTACCCACTACTCCCACGAGCACTCGTTGTTGGGGGGTAAAGGACTGCAACTTATTTAACAAATACTCGCAAATAAGACAAATTCTTCATGTTATTCAACCGTCGAAATTAAATACAACTAAAATCAGTTATCACCATCACAGAAACTAGTTTTCACCACTCGCAAGTACGATGAAAAAGGAGACTGGTTAGTGAATTCTTTAGCACTTTCAATTGCCATTGAATATTAGGTAGATGAAGATTTTCCTAATGTAGCTTTGGCTTTCTTCATTTGTATTCATTTAAAGGCGTAAATAATTGGATACTCTTCACTGTTCAAAACGCCCGCTTGGTTTTTAATCAAAGCTTCCAAGAATGGAATTGAAAAGATCCGTTCGAAAAAAATTTCGGCGACGATTTTCTTATCAAACTTTTAATTATGAAGTGGTTTATGTGGAAAGAATAACTCTTCATCGATTAGATTTCCATTTGTTTACAAATCGTTGGTTAAGAACTCTATTAATTGTTGCAAGCTATGTATATTTTAATAAACTCCTCTGTAACAATTTCGCTAGACGCGAAGCGTACTTCCAAGTTAAAAATATGGCCGTTGAAGCCATCAACTGCTCTTGATTCGATTTGTTCACTCATTTACTTGACAAAATAATTCATTAAAGCACTGCCTTTTATGCTATGTCACTGGTAATCCAACCAAATCTGCAAATTTCACTCTTTGATTGACTAGAAACGACTCTGTTTTCCATCACCGCCACCAATGACTGTCAATCCAAATGCAAGATCCCGAACGATATCCGCGATGGCTTGGATGAGAAATTCAAGCATGCAACGACAAACTAATTCCATCCAAACATACTACTTGACCATCTAACGTAATTAGGAACTCATCTTTAATAGAAAGCAAGCGAAATACTCAAGTCCCCTGCACCACCGTTACAAAATACATTATCAAAAATGCGAATGCACATGCATAAATCAAGCACTTTTCTGTATTCCAAGGATAATTTTTTCGCTGTTCGTACTCCGCCGGTACGGAATCAAGTCTCAATCCCATTCCCCGTTTCACTCAACGAGCTTTTTTTTCTCATCGGCTTGCTTGAGTTCTCGTAATGGCGGTAACGGAAGATTTGGGTGCAAGTAGAATCTTGAAATTGTTTCGATCAATCGCGTAGCAACGATGTTGACATTTCCGATTACTTGGTCAGATTGTTATTCATTATTCGTAATAATATTAATAAGTTCTGTATCAAATTGTCCCGTACTTATTGCGTTATTATTATTATGGAATTGTTTTTTTCCGTGAGGATCTCTCGAATAGTTTGCCTATGTGGGCAGCTTACAACGATGACTGCAACTATACTATCTGGGGTGAGCTCTTACGTCACCCTGTAGCGGTCCCATCTTACTCTGTCCCATTTTCCGCACACAAAACATGTCCGGCAGTCATCGTCTTCCTCTCTAAGGCAAAAATGACAATCGGGGCACCGTGACTTACCAATCTTGTGCATGTAAGACTGAAAATGTTCATGCCCGCTCAAAAACTAGGTAAAATAGAAGTCGTTTTCACCATATCTTCGATTTAGCCACGGTCTCAAATCCGCAATGACACCTTCCCTTCGTGCAATTCACCCAAGACAAAGCTCCAAGTATACAAATCTTTGATAAGACCTGTGTTATGCTATGGGTGTGAAACATGGACCCTAACTCAAGCATCCGCAAATATATTGAACGCCTTTGAGCGACGGATCCTGAAGCAAATAATCGGAGCGAAGCTAGACGGGGACCAATTGTGAATTCGATAAAACCATAAGCTGTATGAAATTTTTGACGAACCGGAGATTGTAAGACTGCGGAAGCTGCAATGGGCTGGACACATGAATCATATGGACGAACAATGGATACCCAAGAAGGTATTCGTTGGGAGAACTGAAGGCCGGTGGAGAGTGGGGAGCCCGGGGAAACGCTGGTCTGGCTCGGTTGACGAAGACTGTTCATCGCTGCCCGGATTTTGGAATTGGAAGACGTGGTCAACGGACCGAGACAGTTGGAGACGCTATTTGCGGAAGTGAAGGCCCGAAAGGGGCTTTAGTTCAAAGAAGAAGAAGTATGTCGCCAATACTGTCGCGTATTATGGTTCGCGGCCAATAATTTTAATGTTCCGGAAAAGTGGAAACGCAATGTCTTTTAAATTAAATTAAAAGAGTTTATTTATTTATTAAAAATGCACAATCACTCATTTTACTATTTCAAAATTTTAATTTTCACTTTGTCTATAAATTTCTCTAACAACTGTCTTCACTTAACAATCAACGAAAATCACTTCACTTTTTAATTCGATCGATTCGCTTTTCAATTCGTACTCCACACTATCGCAGTTTTTACTATCGCGGTTGAATGAATCCCCCCATTCATTCAGCTTGCCTTTATATAGGGTCTCTAGTCATTGAATGAATCCCCCCATGAATCCCCATTCAACCCATTTCTCGTACATTGGCGAATTGCCTGGAATATTCGAGCAGCTTTATAAATGGGCAGTGACTCACTTTCAGATGTTGATCATGCTTGGCAGGTTCTCGAGTACATTCGTTTGTTGATGTTCTTAATGGTTGTGAAAACAATTGCGACAGTAGCTCGCAGAATTCTTTGTACATGAAACACTGCCCCTGCCTCAGTTCTTTTCGCCCCGAAAAGATGTGTCAGCAGTTGAAGTCGATTCTCCCTGGATATAATATGGGGCAAGATGGTCCAGGTGCACGATTTTCATTTTGGCTCTTGGCTTACGGTGTTCCTGTTTGTGGTATATGACGTCTTTAATTCGCTTTGTAACTTGGTATGGTCCCTCCAAATCATGTTGCAACTTTGGAGACCTACCCTTACGCCGTTGCGGGTTATATAGCCACAATAAGTCATCTTGCTGCAACCCAGTAGAATTAGCCTTTAGATCATACCTGGTCTTCATGCGGTCAGTAGCCGATTCGAGACGTTTTTGCTCTGTCCAATGTATCTGGTTCAATCGTTGCTTTAGCTCAGTTGCGTATTCCGAGATCGTTTGGGGTTTCTCAGGGGGTTTTCCGAACTTTATACCAGCTGGTAGATAAATAGTCTTTGCAAAAATGACATTGGCTGGGGCTTGACCCGTCGATGCATGTTTGGCAGCTCTGTACACCATCAAAGATAATGGGATATGTCGGTCCCAGTCCCTTTGGTTCTCGTCAACCAGATGCTTATTGAGCGTGCCGTTGAAACATTCAACCATTCCATCGGATTGGGGATGCAGCGGTGTTGTCCTCGTTTTCTGTATTCCCACACTTCGCCAAAAACTAGTGTCTCAAAGTTTCGGCCTTGATCCGAATGTAGTTCGCAAGGTACGCTGTACCTACTGACCCAATTTAAACTAGCTGTTCGGCTACAGTAGTTGCTGCCTGGTTGGGAATGGGGTAGACCTCAGGCCACTTGCTGAAATAATCAGCCACAACCAGCGTGTATCGATTTCTCCACTCGGATTCAGGAAAGGGTCCAGCGATGTCAACAGCAATCCTTTCAAATGGTACCCCCACGTTATACGTTTGCATTTGTCCTTTCAGTCGTCGCTTTGGACTTTGATGGAAGCGCAAATTGTGCATCTGTAGCACCAGTCTTCTACGTCTTCTCGAGCGTGGAGCCAGTAAAACCTTTCCCGCAATTTCACTAAGGTCTTGTTAACACCAAGATGGCCTCCCAAGGATCCTTCGTGCATCTGCGTAACCACAATGTGGATTGCCATTCGTAGTTTCCCATGTCCGCTTGAGTATGCCACTCTCCGCCTGAAGGGACTTTCATTGTGCCCAATAGCTTTTCAGGGTTGTGCCGTGCATTGAAACTCAGGTCAGCCAGTTTTCTCCTTCCATACGAGCAATGGTCCGATGTCTTCATCGGTTAACTGGGCACTTCGAATCTCCTCCGGTGACCAATCTGCATCAAATTCGGCCGTTATCAATCGGAGATCAACGGGCGGCTACTTTTCTTCAATCCGTCGGCAATGCTTACAATTAGCTGGACATAGACGACGGGATAGCGCGTCAGCATTTCCATGAACTCCGCCCTTCCGGTGAAGAATTTTCCAGTCGCATGACTGCAATCTTCGATCCATTTCGCAACTTGTTCCTCGGGGTTTTTGAAGTTAAGCAGCAGCTGAACAAATTTCTGGCCATATAGGTACTTGTGGAACTGCTTGGTGGCCTTTATTATAGCCAATAGCTCCTTCCTGGTTACGCAGTAGCTCCTCTCTCTTTTTGAGAGAACTTGACTGTAACAAGAGAGGACTCTTTCTTCGCCATTGATCTGCTGGGAAAGTACAGCTCCAATACCGCCGTTGCTTGCATCGGTGTCCACTACAAACATTTTTCCGGGTTTCGGATATGCCAACACAAGTGATTCACACAGCTTCTCCTTCAAGGCCTAAAAAGCTACCTGGCATTGTTCATTCCAGACATACGGACAATTTTTTTCGGTTAGCTGATGGAGACACTTAACCATTTTGGCAAAGTATTTGACAAATCTTGGATAGTAGGTCACTTGTTATTTGGTGTTGGCCAGCTTTTCGCGGCTTCAATTTTCTCAGGGTCTGTTTTGATCCCTTCTGCTGTTACGACGTGCTTCAGGTATTTTACTTCAGCTGCAAAAAGGGTACACTTGTTCGCCAGTCGAAATTGGGAGAAAACCTCTTCTAAGTTCCACACATGCTCTTTGAACGTTCTTCCGATAACAATGATGTCATCTAGGTACACCAAGCAGGTTTTCCAGGTGGGACCACGTAGCACGTATTCCATTAGGCGTTCGAAAGTGGGTGGAGCATTGCAAAGCCCAAATGGCATCACCACAAATTGCCACAATCTGGTCCGAACTGAAAATGCGGTTTTCTCTCGGTCCTTCTTGTCGATTTCTACCTGCCGGTAGCCACTCTTGAGATCGAGTGTAGAAAACCATTTTGCGTCGTCTAAAGTGTCCATGATGTCGTCGATGTGTTAAAGCGGGTAACTATCTTTCTTAATGTCATCGTTAAGCTGCCTATAGTCGACACAAAAACAAGTGCTACCATCCTTTTTCTTTATTAGAACTACTGGTGCGGCTCATGGACTGACAGAAGGTTCGAAAACGCCTGGCTTTTCCATGTCCGATATCAATGCGCTCACTTCTCCTTGTTCGGCTATAGGATGACGTCTCGGTACTTTTCGAATCGGTTTGGCTCCCTGTGTATCTATGACGTGAGTTACCATACTCGTTCGGCCTTGATCATCCGGGCTTGTTGAGAAGATGTCACTGTACTTGGTAACCAGATCAGAGGCATGCTTGAAAAGCTGCGCTGGCAGTTTGACCTGCTTTAATGTTGCAGATGTGGATTCCCGGGCCTTGCCTGTTTCTTGCCTCTTTTTCCAATGCTGGTCGAGAGTAACTTCCAAAGAGGTGATGGTGGAAACAGGCTGGCAGCTGCCGATGACTTCTCCCGCTTTTTAATATTTTTTATTTTCAGTTCGAAATAGTTTGTGGTATAGGAATGTTACGAACAAAATTTTAGGATGGTATCTCAATAGGCTTAAACGATATAAAATACGAGTTTGGTAGACAAACTTTGGCACATGTCAGAAGGATTTTGTACCCAACTTTCGAAATTTAGTTACCAGCAACGAAAAAAGTCAAGAAACATTAAAAAGAGATGTGCACATTGAAAAGAAAATCCATTGTTTCCCTTTATTCAACGGTCTACGCCATTGATCTGCTGGGAAAGTACAGCTCCAATACCGCTGTTGCTTGCATCGGTGTCCACTACAAACATTTTTCCGGGTTTCGGATATGCCAACGCAATTGATTCACACAGCTTCTCCTTCAAGCCCTCAAAGGCTACCTGGCATTGTTCATTCCAGACATACAGACGTTTTTTTCCGGTTAGCTGATGGAGACACTTAACCATTTTGGCAAAGTATTTGACAAATCTTGGATAGTAGGTCACTTGTTATTTGGTGTTGGCCAGCTTTTCGCGGCTTCAATTTTCTCAGGGTCTGTTTTAATCCCTTCTGCTGATACGACGTACCCCAGGTATTTTACTTCAGCTGCAAAAAGGGTACACTTGTCGGGACTAAGTTTCAAGTTCGCCAGTTGCAATCGGGAGAAAACCTCTTCTAAGTTCCGCACATGCTCTTTGAACGTTCTTCCGATAACAATGATGTCATCTAGGTACACCAAGCAGGTTTTCCACGTGAGGCTACGTAGCACGCATTCTATCAGGCATTCAAAAGTGGCTGGAGCATTGCAAAGCCCAAATGGCATCTCCATAAATAGCCACAATCCGGTCCGAACTGAAAATGCGGTTTTCTCTCGGTCCTTCTTGTCGATTTCTACCTGCCAGTAGCCACTCTTGAGATCGAGTGTAGAAAACCATTTTGCGTCGGCTAAAGTGTCCATGATGTCGTCGATGCGTTAAAGCGGGTAACTATCTTTCTTAATGTCATCGTTAAGCTGCCTATAATCGACACAAAAACGAGTGCTACCATCCTTTTTCTTTACTAGAACTACTGGCGCGGCCCATGGACTGACAGAAGGTTCGAAAACGCCTGGCTTTTCTATGTCCGAGATCAATGCGCTCACTTCTCCTTGTTCGGCTATAGGAAGACGTCTTGGTACTTTTCGAATCGGCTTGGCTCCCTGTTTATCTATGACGTGAGTTACCATACTCGTTCGGCCTTGATCATCCGGGCTTGTTGAGAAGATGTCACTGTACTTGGTGACCAGATCAGAGGCATGCTTGAAAAGCTGCGCTGGCAGTTTGACCTGCTTCAATTTTGCAGACGTGGATTCCCGAGCTTTGGCTGTGTCTTGCCTCTTTTTCCAATGATGGTCGAGAGTAACTTCCAAAGAGTTGATGGTGGAAACAGGCTGGCAGCTGCCGATGACTTCTCCCGCTTCGATGCTCATGGTTGAGTCTGCGGTGTTAAGGACTCTAACCGGCACGTATCCGTTTTTTATAGATCTTACAAGGCTTCGTTCTACAATCGAATCGCGCAATGCGGACGTCTTCGTTGGCTCTATCAGATAAGATCGGTGGTCTCCAATATCACCATCAAGCTTGGCCCATACAATGCTCTCGGAAGAATTCGGTACATCAGTGTCGGTACATACTACTACATTCTTCTTGAGAATTTGGACGCTGGGATCCTCCATCAATACTTCGACATTTCAATACCCGTTTGCCCAAATTTAACGTGATTCCATGTGGTCGTAGAAAATTCATTCCGAGAATGCAGTCATCCATAATGTTCACGATCAGAAAATTAAGTCGGAACGCAAGGTCTCCCAACTGTATCTGGAGGTTGACCTCTCCATGAACAGGTGCAGTTTCTCCTGTAGCTGTCCATAGTGAGAAAATTCTGCCCTTGTGTAATAGTTGCTGCCTCACATGGTCTGGTCGGATAATCGATCGGGTTGCACCAGTGTCGATTGTTATGGTGCAAAGTTCTCCATTAACTTGACCCGAAAGGCATAAGTCCACTCCTCCACAATGTAGTTTTGACATGGTGATGGTGATGCTGAGGACGTCGATTCTCCTAGCTGACCTCTGCCCGACAAAGTTGGCTCTTACATGTTTCCCGACCCCTCTGTTTGTAGAGCTTCTATTCTGGGCTCCTGGCTCGGACTGGATCTCCTTCCAGCTGCACACCCTGGACAAAAGCTTGGTTTTCTTTGCTTCTTGCAGTCTCTTTGCAGGTGCCCCGTCTCTCCGCATTTCCAGCATTTAGGCGCACGATTTACATGCGAGCCTCGCTCAATTTCCACGTGGTCACACCTGCATTCGTCTTTCACTACCTCGTGAATCCGGGCAGTGGTATGGCTCACATTTTTCGCTGCTTGGCTTATAGTCTGAACTTCAAGTTCAGACTATTAGCCAATGCGTCCTTAACCGTTTACTCATGAGCTAAACGCATGGCTCGTTGCAATTCCTGGTCTTTTAATGCGCTGATGAATGCTTCTGTTGCTGCGTCATCTCAATGTTCTGGGTCATACGCTGGGTAAGCCAAAAGTGCCAATCGCTCAATGTCTTGGGCTAGTTGCTGTAAAGTTCCCCCAGACTTCTGCGTCCGATGCCATAGCTATGACCGATAAACTTGCTTTAGATGATCGTCTCCATAACGCATGTTGAGCGCACTCAATATAGTAGCCGGGTTTGAGTGCAACTCAACGGGAATCGTCTGCAAAAGCTCATCAGCTGGGCCTCTTAGAGCAAGAATTAGTGCACTTGCTCATTTCGGCTCATTCCAGTGATTTCAAAATGGGTTTTGTATATACTACAGAACTTTTGCCCATCGAATATCGGTGCTTGCACATTACTGGATGTGCTTTGCGCTGCGGTTGTAAGCGTGGCTGGTGAGGTGGTTACTACTGCCTTTGCTGCTTCTAATTCCTTTTTAACTTTTTCCATCTCATTGTTGATTCTCTCTTTGACCTGGCTGACCTTTTCCTCGACCTGGTAAACCTTTTCCTCGACGCATTTAATTTGCTTGTTCAGACTACCAAGCTCCGCTTTTATTACCGTTAACTGTTTTTGAAAATCTGCCTTGGTTTCGATCGCTTGTTGGTCCAGCTTCGCTGATTGTTCATCTAGCTTCGCAGTTAAACTGGATGACTGTTCATTTAGCTTCGCAGTTAAACTGGATGACTGTTCACTTTGCTTCGCTGATTGTTCATCTAGCTTCGCAGTCAGACTGGATGACATCAGCATTAATATTTGCATTAGCGCATTTTCTGGCTCTTTTGATTTTGGTGTTTTTACTACTCCACCCTCTTTTTTCGCATCTGAGAGCTCACCCGAATCCAGATTCACACCTTCCGACTCGATCGCGTCATGCAAGCGTGCACAGTATGGCTTTTGTACCTTGTGTGGCCAGATTTCGCTGTTCCAACTCCTCCTTGAGCTCCGATATGGTCAATTGGTCAATTTTTAGATGAAAGTTTCCTGGCGTTTTTATTGTTTCGGCTATTTTTCCACCAGTTTCCACGTTAATTTTCACTATTGTGCACTTTAAAAATGTTTAAGCGTTTTCACTTCCAAAATTTTCTTTCTCACTTCTTGACACCACTGTCGCGTGTTATGGCTCGCGGCCAATAATTTTAATGTTCCGGGAAAGTGGAAACGCAATGTCTTTTGAATTAAATTCAAAGAGTTTATTTATTTACTAAAAATGCACAATCACTCATTTAACTATTTCACAATTTTAATTTTCACTTTGTCTATAAATTTCTCTAACAACTGTCTTCACTTAACAATCAACGAAAATCACTTCACTTTTTAATTCGATCAATATCGCTTTATACCTCTAGTTTTCATGGTATGTTATAATACATGTGAAGGGGATAAATAATAAGCCGGTTCGTTTATTGACCAAGTTTTTCCTCCATCGGAAATTGACAGGGTGAACCACCTTTCCGCAAAAAAAGTTGACGTTGTTTCCCCTAAACTTGTGGTAAACTACACTAAAAATATGGGCGGAGTTGACCTAATAGACCAGCGAAAAGTATGTTATGAACCTGATCGACGGTCAAAAATGAAGTATTACTTACGATTTTTACGGTTTTGTAAAATAATTTTACAAAACCCTACTAAAATCGCGTCCTGTCTGTCCGTCTGTCCGTCTGTCCGTCCGTGTGTCACAGCAGTTTTTCTCGGAAACTACTTAAGCTAGAAACATCAAATTTTGTATGAAGGTGTAAAGTGGTGTTTTCTTCAAAGTTCAACTACAAAAAAATTTTATAAGGTCTCTAAGGGGGGCTCCCCGTGTAAGGGAGTGACCCCCCGGAAAAAAAATTCATTGACAGTAGCCGATATGGGTATCAAATGAAAGGTCTTGATGAGAACTTTTCACAACAGGTCTTAGGCTGGCAAAATTTGCTTCGAGGGGCGCACAGGGAGGGGAAATACACGAAAAATGTGTGTCCCCCCCTCGCGATTGGACACCTTCCATCCGAAAAATCTGAAAAAAAAAGAATGTAGGCCTTGGTAAGGACAACAACAACAAATACGTGAGAAGTCGCAATTCACTCAACTTTGTTAGTAATAGTATGATTTATAGATTTTATGTTTTCTTGAATAAAATCTTAATGGTACCCTTAAATTCTATGCAATTCAGTACGCAGATGACTATTTATAAGATTGATCCATCCTGAAAGTTTCATAAAGATTGAATCATATTTAGCGAAGTTATAGCGGTTTGAATTTTCCTGTGTTACTATGGAACAATATGCGCTGCATTTATTACTATGGCAACATATGGCTATGGAACGACATGCACTTTTTACCGACTCAGACACATCAGTTTTGCTAGGATTTGCATGAAAATTTCAGGAATGATAGGTGTCATGTAGATCTTTGAGAATCGGTTCAGCTAGTGGTATCAGTAATCGTAAAACAAACAAAACAGTGGCTGTTTTAAATGCGAAGATTGGATAATTTTGAGTTATTCGCCAACTTCAACGTTTAAGGTGCAGGCTTTGAACACTTGATTCAATTTAAACAATGACTGAAGATGAATACCTACAATTAATGCTCATAAGTGAAACAAGTCAAGGAGGCGGGAGAGAGTTCCTAGCAAAAGGGCTTTGTAAACATTCTAGGATTCGAAAAAAATGGGCATGAATCGATGATAACAGTACAGGAGAATAGCCCCTGAAAAAAATTCATCATACGGAGCCGATATGAGTATGAAATTAACGTTTTCATGGGAGCATTTTGAAACGGTTCTTAAACTGTCAGTTTTGGCTTCAGTGGGGGCACAGGGGGGAAATACATGAAAAATGTGTTTCCTCCATCGCGAATGGACATCTGAAATAATTATCAAGGGAGATATTTATGAGTATAACAATAACAAAAACCTCAGAAGTCGAAATTCGTTCAACTTTGTTAATAATAGTATGATCTTCGTATTTCATATTTTCTCCAATAAAATCGTCTTTGACATGTATCTTGATTTGATTCGATCTGGTAACTGCATTTTGAAAATTGAATACAAAACCCTTCTGACATGAGCGTAGGTCTGTTCACCCAACTTGTTTTACCTATTCGAAATCGTGGAAAACAAAGCATATATCGTTTACGCAAAACTTAATGCTGCTAAGGGCACAGAAGGGACCGTTTTGACTAGCCTTAAAGCAAAGAAATGTTGCTTGAAGTTTAATAGACGGTTTTTCTGTGAGACAACGAGTGGCTGCCATTTGAGTGACAAGTTTAGTAAAAAGCTCCTTAAAGCGACGGTTACCATCTAATCCGATGAGAAAATCCAAGGTAAGGAAAAGGTGTCTAAACAACATCAAAGAAAGCAGAGAAGTCACAGCAATGACACTTACTTCATCTGTAAAGCCCACTTATGTATCACCAACCTAAGGAATGGTTTTGCTGAATATTATGACTGATTTTATTGATTTTATCTGTTTTATTAGATATGACAAGAAATGTTTTTGATCGATATATTAAAAAAATGAGCTTTAAAACTTCTTATATTAAATAATTTACCAAAACATTATCATGAATTTCAAATAAAAAGTTACGCTTAACGACCATATATGTCCCATCAATTTATCAGAAAACTACAGAATTTATTTTACTTTATTCTTGAAAAACTTTCATTCATCAACTATTGTTGATCATTACTTTTATCAAACAGGCTCTCGAAACCTTCTGTACGTGAAAGGGTTAAATACCTATTCAAGGTTATTTGATTTGCTAGCTAGTACCTTGCACTAAAATAAAAATAACCAAATTAATGCTTTCCTGTTTTTCATTGATTCATGTCATCAAGCCTGTTCATTCTTTGACACAATTTTAAATTTCAACTCTACAAAATTTAGCACATATCATCAATTATAACACCCACTTCCTACACCTTTGCCTCACTTCATTTTTTTTTGTAATAAATAGCATAACACCTCGATTTTATCCCTGAGTGAGCGTCAATGATTTACGACTGGATCCACATTTGTTATTAGCTAAACGTATTGTTGTACACTTCATTTACGCAACATATTAAATTGCCATAAATAATGGAGGACTAATTATGTTCACCAAGGTCGCTCCTGAGTAGTACAAATTTCACAAATTTATTTATCTACATGTGTTCGCAAGGACTGTGTGCGAAACAAAATTTTGCAAAGTGGGTATTACGATAATGATGAATGGCTTCTCTAATCATGGGTAGAGGATCTAGAGTTGGGGCCCAGCCATTGAATATAGATGAAGGGTAAGTGATAATTTACAACTTTCTGTATTGTAAGCACAAATTTAATACAGGGTGGTAATTTATAAAAGCAAATTAGTCAGACGTTTGCACCTTAGAGAGCTGTGAATTCATCTAGGTTCAAGTCAATTTCGGAGTTGTTTTCCAACATTGGGACCTAACTTAATCGCCAAAGGCCCAAACCTGATGTATGGTAATTCAAGTAGCGTCTATAAATTTCTGATTTCTTACTGTCAGATCGTGAATACGAAATAGCTTAAATAGATATTTCGAATCTGGTCTTATTTTCGGAGGTGCTTGATTTATCTGATACAAATAAATATTCTGAATACTCAACTAAACATTCTAACCACGTAGTCGCTCCTTGTACTGTTATTCAATATCAGATGGTCTGTCCATCTCAAAGAGTCATAACGCCGCAGACATAATCAGATTAATAACTAAAAGCTCTCATATTTCTCCCATATTCTCGTGCGAAGAAGTAAACTCTCACAACAAACCCATATCCTTCTGTTTGCGAAGAGTCGTGTTCGTTTACTTAAAGCATCATGGCAATAAATTAAAGCAGATTAGCTCCGACAAGAAAAATTAACAATGCTTTTCGGCATTCATGTTTCTTGAATGAAGGAAAACTCTCGTAGATGCTTGTCTCCATAATGAAAATATAATTAAGAAAGTTGGACAGATATTAAGTGATTTTGAGAAAGTATGTGGATTTAGGGTGCAGTTTTTTTTTGATTTTTGCTGAAAATTTGAACGTTATCTGTTAACTTTGCATGAGTACATGCCAACAATGTAAAGTTTTGATGTGATGAGGTATTCATTTTCAAACTAGCTGGCATCTTGGTGATATGTGATTATGTTTGAATAATCAAAAATTGGCCCTACCAACTCTAGACGATGTTTGATCCTCCATCTAAAACCAAAAGAAGAGATTCAAATAGAACTCATTAAATATGGTGGCAGCTGTGTTTAGAAAGCTACAAATAAAGTCATCCAGTACATCTGGTAACAAGAACGTACGCCAAATTACTGGAGCCAATCAATTATACTCACTATCCACAAAAAAGTGACAAGCTACAGTATGAAAATTATATGTATCACTACTTTGTACGGCGTTGAAAGTATTTTCCAAGACCTTAGAAAATAAAATCAAATCAAATGCCAAGAGTATTATTGGGAAGAGTAGGTAGATCAACAATAGACAAATTGTTCACAGTCAAGCAGGTACTTGAGAAATGCTGGGAGTTCAATACAGGTATATGTACACCAAATCTTCGTTGGCTTTAAGCAAGCGTACGACAGTGTTGATCGTAACGTGTAGTACTAAATTTGCTTCCGTATAGCAGGCAATTAAGTCCGTCTTACCAAAAGACGATAACGTCGATCATCCGTCTGCATCAATAGCCAACTCACCGGCGCCTTTAACAAAAATATCGAATTAAAGTAGGGAGATATGCTGGCCCCATTGTTATTAAATTTGGCTCTTGAATGCGTCATCAGGAAGTTACATTTTGATACAAGAGGTACTTTAGTGTACAAATCAAGCCAAGTGGTAACCTATGCAGATGACATCAATATTTTGTCACGGTTGATAATAATCGTCAAAGAAATTTTCTTGTGACTTGACAGCGAGGCCAAACTAGTAGGGCAACAAATCAATGAGAATAAAAGAAAGTTCATGATGTAGTCGAGGAAAAACCTCAAATGCCCAAAAAACCGCACTTGATGAATACAATTACGAAAATTCGGATAAATTTTGTAACAATTCTGCGACAGAGTATCGCTTCCGTGCCTTCTGGTGGAGCTCTTGACTGGGGCCCTCGGACCCGGTTAGCCCAATGGGGAGGGGCCGTGCGCCACTCGCTTTGCCAATGGGCCCCACAGGAGTCACCAAGCGAGAATCACAACTCGCCAAAAGGCTCAGACCGACACCGTTCACAACACAACGCGTAATGCACTCACGCACCGCCTATCCTCCCTAATCGCGATTACAGCTAAGGCGGGGGAACTTAAGGAAAAAGGATGAGCCCTGACAAGCCTCAGAGTCATACCACGTGGTGGCGAAGCGCCCTCGAGCCTTCCACACACGGGGTGTCGCTCGTACGGGAATGCCACCTCGCTTCCCGAGCCAACTCCATAATTTTTAATTCACTCCCACCTGAAAAATTATGCACTTTACTCGAATGTTTTTCTTTTTTTTTTGATTCACAAACAATTTAATTTCAAGATTAATAATATAAGAAGGAAATACAAAAAATATTTTAAAAAGAAATATATGCAAAATTATACTTATATTGGCCAAGCTGACACCTTTCAACCGGGCTCCGTCCGGGGTCTTATATCCCCTCTGGTGGCCATGCTTTCATGCAAGGGAGCTTTTCGATGTTCCACCAGTTCAGTGGACTGTTCATCGCATTGACTGCATTACCCGCGTGTCGTATCAGCTGGCATCTTGCGAACTTTAAATGTCATAATATGGTGATCCAGCTTCGTTTGAATCAGGTGGTGATGGTGGTAAATTTAGATATTCTTGCTTGATCGTAAAATTTGTCAAATTATGATCAATTGATGGACAAGGTGATGGTGGATAGCCAATCGTATTAAAACAATTTTCTTGTGGTGAACTAGGCAGAGGTAAGGGATATAGTTGATAATGTTTCTGCAGTTTTTGAAGGAGCGTTGATGTTTGTTGCTGCTGCTGTTGTTGTTGGTTATGTTCGCTAACAACATCGGGAACACTTCTTATTGACTCATTTTCATTCCACGGCTTTTCCACTTTCATTGGGACATCGTGATATATTGTGTCGGGAATGTAGTCCAAGGAAATTTGAGATGATTGTGCGGTTAATTCGGATTGTGGGCTTAACGGTACCTCACTATCACTGGGCAGAAAGGAGAGATCGAAGCTATCTGCATAAGCATCTGTTGAGTATTGGAAATTGTTTGCACTGGGGGGCACTGTTTGCGACATCTTCCATGTATTACAGGATCCTCACTATTCAATATTACATGATGTTATCAATGCAGTGCATTATTTTAGTTCTGATTTTTATGTTAGCATTTATCGTTTTGTGTTAGCATCTATGACTCTTTGTGAATGTGCAGATGTTGGTTTCTTTTTTTGGGGGTTTCGTGATAGCAGAGATGCATGCGTGTGATGATTTATAGCTCAGATTTGATGAAGCGTTTATTAATATTCTAGGGATTTTTTTGTTAGTTTTTATTTTGCTTGTAGGAACAACATACACACTTCCCTTAAACTAATTTGATGAATCCATTATTTTTGTTTAAGATTCTCGAAAAATATCAATTTTTTCATTTTTTTTTCCAAATATTGCAACTGTTGTCCATGGTTGTTTATAGTGAAAAATATTTTAGAAAAATCAGCAGGTATTATTGGTTGAGACACTTCTATCTGCCCACCGGCTTCTTCCAAGCGTGCTTTGAAATCAGGTAAATCGTCTACAATACAAGGATGACCGACCGATGGCCAAAATAGGCAACAACAATAGCGACATGGCGATAAAACTTTGCCATATTGATGATCCTCGCGTATACCATAATTTTAACGTAGTTCATTGTAAATTAGTTTCCAATCTTTAACATCACGCAGCCGCTTATATTTATGATTATCTTATATGAAGTTAATTTGATTCAGGCTAAAATGAAAGCGGCACAATTCACGCCAAATGCGTTGTTCAGATATGATAGCTGCCATAAGATTCCAAGGATTTGAAGATGATTCTAAATCTTTATGATCTGCAATACGTTAAAATTATTTCTCTAATACAGCCTTTAGGTAAATCGTGTAGTTTTGGACGTATTTCTGGTCCGGGCTCCGTAATTTGTATTTGACTTTTAGTATTCTCACAAGTTTCTGATTTGAGCTTGGACGTAAACTTGTCCATACGCTTATTTTCCATCACGCTCCAATGCGGCTGAGCTAGATTCATCAGTATTTGCCGGTCCGATTCGGTGAAATTAATTGCACGCTTTCGACATTTCAGCACAATGATTGAATTCGTTGTCAGCGGAAGTGCTCGTTGATCTGCTTAGAACCTACTTAATTCTCATTTCTAAGTGTGATACAAAATATAAAGCGTTACATACATCGTTAAACCTCGACTTCAGTTGGCTCGGGAAGTTATTCTCGCGGAAAACTTATTATATTTTTTTGTTGTTTCTTTTTTTCCCCGTTTGTTTGTTTTCTTGTGTGTGTGGAAGGCCCCCGTGACAATTTGTATATCCGGACGCCAGAATAGCGACAACCAGTGATGATTAAAACAAAATACGTCAGAAAAGCCAGCTCGCAAATAAAATATTTTATTCAATATTGAATATCGTGAAGACCAGCTGCAAACACTTGAAAAAACCCAAGTGTACAAATTTGTGATCAGAACCGTGCTATGTCGTAAGGATGCGGACCTGAATGGGAAGCAAAGCAGAAGCCGGAGTAGTTTGCGTTTCGTGAATTTTGCAGAACTGACATACCAGAGGGACAGAAATATGGAAGGAAGAAGTAGAACCAAGCAAAAGGCGTGATTAATCTAGTAACGAGGGGAAGCGGCGACCTGGAGGCGAGATGGCTCATGGGCAAAGTGGAACCAGATGAAGGGCTAGCCTGGAAGGAAGGGGGAGTTATGTATCTTAAGGCATGTTGGGTGGTGCATGGTGACTGAAGGGAGAAGGGAACCGAGTGAAAGGAGCCATAAACTAGAAACGAGGTAAAGCGGAGACCTAGAGGTGAGGTGGCTGAAGGGAGGAGTGGTGTTGAATGGACAGCGCAAGCTTAGTAGGGAGGTGAAGCTAGGAACCTAAAGGCGTATAGATATTTGACTGAGCTTGCCGTCAGGTGCTCGTGTTGCATAAGGAACTAAAAAGCATCAATTATACTTAAAAGAATGGTCAAGAATTGTACTCCGCGACTACTTTTTGCTTTAGTTAATGAAACTTGGCGGTTAAACGCGAAGGAAGATTTACAAAATTCTGGGGAAAACTCTCAAAAACTGGTAAGCTTTGGGGGAGACGGCCCCCACGCACCTGAGGCGAGGCAACCTAATTCAGTATTTGAGCCATATTGGCAGTGTCACTCAGGCAGAGCGTCACAAAAAGCTGAGCAGAGCTCATGACAGGTTACTGTCACCTCCTGCTTGGTGAGGAGCCTCTCCTGGCTGAAACGTAGTGGCTGTGGCTTGAACAACGTAGAAAGTAGTTTCAAGTGCCCAACAGTTTTGTAGCGGGTATCCTAAAATGGAGGTAAACTGGGACCTCAACCGTAGGGCTGAGGGATGCTGATTGACACATCAAACCAATCCTTGTCTAATGGTGACCATGAGGTGAGGCCTTTTTCTGGTTGGCACCTACATAAATTGCGTCTGTTTCTGTCCACGTGAATGGTATAAATGAACAACGGATACCCTAAAAGGTATTTGTTGGAAGAATTTAAGAGCGAAGACCAGTGGAAAAACCAAGAAAACTGACTCAGTCAACGAAGGTAGTTCATCCCTGCTTGGATTTCAAAATCGAAGAACGCATCAATGAACCGAGACAGTTGGAGGATTCTGTTGCAGAAAGCAAAAGCCCTAAAAGGACCGCAGTACTATTATACAAAGAAAAAGAACTAAAAATTAAAATTCAAACTAATAATTTTTGGAGTGGAACTAGATGGGGAACAATGGCAAATTCCATACAACCATGAATTGTATGATATTTTTGACGAACCGGAGGTCTCAACGATTGTAAGACTGCGGAAGCTGCAATGAGCTGGACACATGAATTATATGGATGAACAAAGGATACCCAAAAAGGCATTCGTTGGGAGAACTGAAGGCTGGAGACCAGAGAGGACACCGAGGAAACGCTGGTCTGACTCGGTCGACGAAGACAATTCATCGCTGCTCCGATTTCGGAATTGCAGAAGGTGGTAAATGGACTGAGACAGTTGAAAACACTTTTTGCAGGAGCGAAGGCTGGAGAGGGGATGTAGTGCTACAAAGAAGAAGAATAATGTTCCATTCATGATTACGCATACAATCAATCAATAGCGTTTTGTGTGGTCATTAGGGAGGGTAGTTCTCTTGGATGCAGCGATATTTCACATAAAGCGGACAGCAAAAGTAAATGTTAGATTTTTGATAAGTGTACATAATTATTTTTTGTTTTTCTTTTTTGGGTCTTTGTAAAAAAATTTTTTACAAAGACCTACTAGTTTCGCGACCTGTCTGTCCGTCCGTCCGTCCGTCTGTCCGTCTGTCCGTGCATCACAGCTGATTTCCTCAGAAACTATAGACGCTAGAATGCTCAAACTTTGTGAAAAGGTCAGAAGTAATGGTCTCTCAAAAGTTAAGGCCTTGACAAAAATTTTGAGGGGGGTCCCCCCTAATAACGAATTGGCCCTTAAAAATTTTTTTTTAATCAAAGGTAGTCGAATGGGGTATCAAATGAAAGGTCTTGATTAGAACTTTTAAAATCTGAAGTAAAAAAATCATTTGATGAATAGGGGGTCCACGGGAAGGCAAAATGTACCCAAAATTTGTGTCCCCCCCTCGTGATTAGACACCTTTCAGCCGAAAAATCTGAAAATTATCACGAACGTGGACCTTTATGAGTACAAGGGCAACAAATACCTTAGAAATAGAAATTCGCTCAACTTTGTTAATAATAGTATGATTTGTAGATTTTACATTTTTGCCCATAAAATCAAAACGGTACCCTTGAACTTCTTGAAATTTCGCAGTTATATAGACTGACATAAGATATATATGTTCACAAAATTTAATTGAGATCGAATCAAAATAAAGTGAGTTATAGCCATTTCAATTATATGGAATTACAACAACGATAACACGTGTTTATGGTTCATATAGGGTTTTCCAATAAGAGGTGTTCTTTTGATATTAAAAGAAAAATACCATTTTTTTAAATAAATGATCGGATGTTTAGTTCATTATAAAGAAGAAGATATGCCGTTAATAGCAAAAACTAACATTGGGCAAAAAACCACTACGACACGCTTGCAGGACCATATCCTCTTCATGAAATTTTCCATAACCAAATCGCAAAGTGGCTGCCCTATGTCCTCGATAGCCTCACGAATTTCACCTTTGAGATCTTGAATTGACACTGGGCTATTGGCATAGGCCTTCTCTATCACGTGGCTCCAAAGGAAGAAGTCGCAAGGTGTTAAATCAGAAGATCTATTCAAAATAACACCTCTTATTGGAAAACCCTATATATATTTAAAATTGACTTAGGTACTTTTATTTTCTTCCAATTTCCATGAAAATTTAAGGAATAGTGTTTAACTTGAACATGTTCATCGGCTGAGCATTCAGAAAAATCATTTAAGCTAGATTAAAATGGCGGCTGCACTGTGCTTATGAAAGAAACTGTGCATCTTTTGTATAAATTTGAACGATTTCATATCTAAGTATTGGATAAATAATTCAAGTTATCGATTCACGCCATTAGAAAACTTGCTTCTAACCCTAGGATGTTTACAAAGACCTTCTGGTGGGAGCACTCTCCTGCTTACTCAACTTGTTTCATACAATTATTTGAAGTCGCATAAATGGGCAATTATTTCTGCGATTTCAAAGGATTGCAAAAATTGGAGGAATGTTTTTTCGAAAGCTATTGGTGTACTTTATCAAAGCTTGAACAATATGCTAATAACGACTTTTTATGAAAATCAAATGTTGTTCTTAGAAATTCTTTAAATTTGAAATTGGATTAATTGCATGTAGTAAACTGAAAGTTGACTTTGATCTTCGGGTTCCTTCCAACTTCACAGGCTTTAATATTTTTTATTTGTAGTTCGAAATAGTTTGTAGTATAGGAATGTTACGGACAAAATTTTAGAATGGTATCTCAATAGGCTTAAACGATATAAAATACATGTTTGGTAGACAAACTTACGCTCATGTCAGAAGGATTTTGTACCCAACTTTCGAAATGTAATTACCAGCAACGAAAAAAGTCAAGAAACATTGCAAAGAGATGTACATATTGAAAAAAAAATCCATTGTTTCCCTATATTCAACGGTCACCATTTTGTTGCAAACTAACAAAAATCACTCAAATCATGAATCCTAAAAAGTGTTTGTTATTGATCTTATCTGGGCTTTTTAAGGAGATCAAATCAAAACTGCAGTATCTGAGTTTATGGAAAGTCCATAAAATTCCAAAATCGTATGTTATTGTTGTTGTAATTGGAGAAATTTCAAATGGCTATAGCTTCCGTGAATATAATTTGGATACTGCTGAGTTTAAGGGTATCCATACGATTTCATTGGGGAAAATGTGATATTCTGAGGTATTCGTTACTGTTGTAGGGGGGAGTGGGGTAATAGGAGCTGGCAAGTAGTGGGAGCCACTACAATTTTCACAGACTGGAACGTACAAGTTGCGCAAAAATGACAAGAACGGCTTCAGGAACATTCGACCATACCACATGATAGCCGCTGGCCGGCTTAGTAGCACGTGCATGGCGGTGACAAGCACATGTTAGCTTCGTTAGACAGAGTTATAAGAAGTGCCAAACCTCGCAACCAAAGTTAGTACACATAATCTTTTATCATTCTGTTCTATTTTGTGTCTTCTATATGCAAGATTTCATAAATTTAACGATAAGAGTGGAAGATAAATTGTTTAGTGATGTGTTTTCAAACTAGTTTCATTAGTTTGAGATGTCATACGATGGGGGTAATGAGAGCTACTAACGCCCCCATTACTCCTTTCGAGAAAGAAAATTCTAATCGAATGGAATATTGTTTTTTTTTTCTTAGTTACATGCCATGAGCTAGAAAACGAACGACATCAAAGGCTAGTTGGACTTCTGTTAGGTTAGATTCTGCAATACAAACTGTGCGGAATGAAGATATTTCAGTAAACAAAGCGATACAGCAATATAAAACAAGTTGGGTAGACAGACCTATGCTCATGTCAGAAGGGTTTTGTACTCAACTTACAAAATGCCGTAACCAGCAACGAATAAAATTAAGAAACACGTCATGTTCGAGGATCATACTATTATTAACTAGGTTGAAGGAATTTTTTAATTCTGAGGTATTTGTTAAAATTATACCCATAAATATTTCGCTTGATAATTTTTTCAGATTTTTTTAGATCACGGGTGTCCATTCGCGAGGGAGAAAACACATTTTTCATGTATTTCTCCCCCTCTCTGTGCCCCCACTGAAGCAAATACTGTCAGTTTAAGAACTGTTTTGAAAAGCTCTCATAGAGAACTTTCATTTGATACTCATATCGGCTACCTTTCATGAAACTTTTTTCAGGGGCCACTCCTCTGTACTGTAAGTATCGATTCTTGGCCTATTTTTTCGAATCCCAGAATGGCTACAAAGCCCTTTTGCTAGGAGCTCTCTCCTGCCTCTTCGACTTGTTTCAATTGTATGTAGTCACCCTCATGATATCTATCATTCCTGAAATTTTCATGCAAATCCTAGCAAAGCTGTAGCGTCTTAGTCGGTAAAAAGCGCATATGGCTCCATAGCCATATGTTTCCATAGTAATACAGGGCACATTGTTCCATAGTAATACGGGAAAATTCAAATCGCTATAACTTCGTTAAATACTATTCGATCTTTATGAAACTTTCAGAAAATATCAATCTTATAAATAGTCATCTTTTTGCTAAATTTTATTGAATTTATGGGTACCATTTAGATTTTATTCGAGAAAACATAAAATCGATAAATCATACTATTACTAACAAAGTTGAGTGAATTTCGACTTCTCATGTATTTGTTGTTGTTGTACTCATTAAGGCCTACATTCATGATTTTTTTCAGATTTTTCGGATGGAAGGTGTCCAATCGCGAGGGGGGGTACGCGAAAAGTTCGTACATTTCCCCTTCCCCTGCCCCCTTCGGTACTCATAAGGCAATTTTAAGACCTGTTTTGAAAAGATCTCATTAAGACCTTTCCAATGACACCCTACTCAACTACCATTGGTGAAAATTTTTTTTTGAGGGGTCAACTCCCTATATGGGGAGACCCCCCTTAAACCCCTTTGAAAAATTTTTTCACCCTTGAACTTTCAAGAGGTCACCACTTCTGACCTTTCCACAAAGTTTCATGGCTGTAGCCTCTATAGCTTCGGAGAAAAAGTGCTGTGACATACACACGGACGGACGGCCGGACGGACGGACGGACACAGGTCGTGATTGCAAAAACCCTAAAAACATATAGTACGCTGAAGTAACGGTACAGGTTTGCAAATAGTAATGATATTACTTACAATCGTTCTCAAAAGCCTATGTTCACTAGTGCACAAGAACAGATACTTGTTAACCATTTACTTGACACGTCAAATATGTTCTATGGCTTGACAAGCATTCAACTCCGTAAAATATGCTATCATGTGACTGTGGAACATACTGTCAAAACAAGATCTAATACTGAAAAAAAAATTCCTGGAAAAGATTGGTTGTACGGGTTCATGCACCGACACCCTGACCTCAGTGTAACAAAGCCAGAAGCGACCAGTATTAATAGAATTCTCGGCTTTGATAAGGTTGAAGCCACCCGTTTTTTTAATAATCTTTAATTTTCAATGACAAAATTTAATTTCAAGCCACAAAACATATTTAATATGAAAGAGACAGGGTTTTCTGCAGTCCACGAGCCAGACAATATTATTGCTCTTAAAGGACGGAAACGTGTTGGTGCAACCACTTCATGGGAGAGGGGTAAAAATGTTACGGCAATTTGCGCTTTGAGTACTACATGTATTTATGAATCTCCCATATTCATTTTTCCTCGACAAAGATACTCTCCACAACTGGAACGTGATGGATCACCAGGAGCTGTATAAACTTGTTCAAAAAATGGGTGGACTAATGAGCAAATATTTTTAACCTGGCTTCAATATTTCATTAACTTTACAAAACCTACTTTAGAAAAATAGACTTGCTAATTATGGACAACCATAATAGTCATGCCACACTAGAAGCATACGAGATAGCCAAAAAGAATTGTATAACTATGTTGAGCAACCCTCCACATTCTTTACTTCGCTTACAAGTAACCTTTTGGTCCACTTAAGACAGCTTATAGAAGCGAATGCGACATGTACATAAAATTGAGAAACATGTACCACACTAAGGTAATTTTAACTAAATGTGCAGCAAGCAAAGATATATTTCTAGTGCAGTATTCTAAGTCGTAACAAAACACCAGAGTGTGCAGGAAGCAAAGCTATATTTCTAGTGCAGTACTAGAAATATTTCAAACCCTGTATTATATAGCAAAATAACAGAGTAAACAAGTTGGGTAAACAGAACTACGCTCATGTCAAAAGGGTTTCGCACCTAACTTCTCAGAAATGCAATCACTAGCAATGAATAACGTCAATCACCAGCAATGAATAACGTCAAATGCACGTTCAAAAGAAAATCCATTGTTTTTCTATTTTCAACGGCCCCTATTTTGTTGCCAACCAACAAAAATCACTCAAATCATGAATTCTCAAAAATATTAATGTGCTTGACCTTATTAGAAAATTTCAAGAAGATCAAGTCAAAACTGCAGTGACTGGTTCGATGGAAAGTTCATGAAATACCAAAATCATGTGCTATTGTTGTCAAACGGCTATAGCTTCTGTGCATATCATTCGATTTTCATCAAACTTACAAAATTCAAGGACCCTTAGTAGACGACCTAAATTTCGAATTTCGTTCAGTTTAAGGGTACCAATGCGATTTTATTGGGGAAAATGTGAAATTCGAATATCATACTATTATTAACAAAATTAAGTGAATTTCGACTTCTAAGGTATTTGTTGTTGTTGTACTCATAAACACCTACCATCATAATTTTTTTTTTGAGATTCTTCGGATCACAGGTCTCCAATCGCGAGGGGGGGACACACATTTTTCGTGTATTTCCATTCCCTGCGCGTCCCTCGAAGCAAAAAGTGTCAAATTAAGAACTGGTTTGAAAAGTGTTCATCAAGACCTTTCATTTGATACCCATATCGGCTACCTTTGATGAAATTTTTTTTTCGGGGGCCACTCGCCTATATGAGGAGACCCCCCTTAAATACCTTATAAAATTTTTTGTAGTTGAAATTTGAAGAGAGCACCACTTTACACCTGCATACAAAATTTGATGTTTCTAGCTTAAGTAGTTTGCGAGAAAAAGTGCTGTGACACACGGACGGATGGACAGACAGGTCGCGAAACTAGTAGAGTTTTGTAAAATTATTTAAAAAAATAATAAAGTTTGTTTAGCGCCGAAAAAAACTACAACAGAATTTATTTTCCAAAAGCTTAAGTTTAAATAAAACATTTTTAGGTCTTTGTAAAAATTTTTTTTACAAAGACCTGCTAGTTTCGCGACCTGTCTGTCCGTCTGTCCGTCCGTCCGTCCGTCCGTCCGTCCGTCTGTCCGTCTGTCCGTCTGTCCGTCTGTCCATGCGTCGCAGCTGATTTCCTCAGAAACTAAAGAAGCTAGAATGCTCAAACTTTGTGAAATGGTCAGAAGTGATGGTCTCTCAAAAGTTAAGGTCTTAACAAAAATTTAAAGAAATTTTAAGGGGGGTCCCCCCTAATAACGAATTGGCCCTTAAAATTTTTTTTTAATCAAAGGTAGTCGAGTGGGGTATCAAATGAAAGGTCTTAATTAGAACTTTTAGAATCTGAAATAAAAAATCATTTGATGAATTAGGGGGTCCAGGGGAAGGCAAAATGTACCAAAAATTTTCCATCACCAAATCGCAAAGTGGCTGCCCTATGTCCTCGATAGCCTCACGAATTTTATCTTTAAGGTCTTGAATCTACGCTGGGCTATTGGCGTAGGCCTTCTTTTTCACGTGACCCCAAGGGGAGAAGTCGCAAGGTGTTAAATCACAAGATCTATTCAAAATAACACCTCTTATTGGAAAACCCTATATATATTTAAATTGACTTAGGCACTTTTATTTTCTTTCAATTTTCATGAAAATTTAAGGACTAGTGACTAACTTGAATATGTTCAATCGGCCGAGCATTCAGAAAAATCAGTTAAGCTAGGTCAAAATGGCGGCAGCACTGTGCTTATGAAAGAAACTGTGCATCTTTTGCATAAATTTGAACGTTTTCATATCCAAGTATTGGACGAATAATTCAAATTATCGATTCATGCCATTAGAAAACTTATTTCTAGCCCTAGGTTGTTTACAAAGACCTTCTGGTAGGAGCACTCTCCTGCTTACTCAACTTGTTTAATTCTAACATTGCCTACTCTGAAATTTATAACAAAACTTCATTCCTATAGGAACAAAGATTGCAACTCAAGTCTCATTAAATTATCCGCGACTCAAAAAATTAAACGCGATCAAGTTGCAATTTCTGCTCGAGGGTGAGTGAGTAATGTGATACATGGTGTACATGAATTTTTAATGCATGTGAATTTAACTTATCGGGCCAGTAATTTACTTGGATTTTGTTACTTTACTTTGTTACTTTCGCTATCGTAAGCGAACATCCTCCTCTCCTTTGAACGAACTGCTCAAAGATGGATTTCTGCAATCACCTAGAATTTCTCAGCATTCGTCTTGCGTGGTGCGGGTATTGAGTGACGGTTGCGTGTATGCTGCCTCCTGCGAAATTTCCACACAAGGTACAATAAACAGAACATCGAAGTTGCTAAGCCCAAGTATCCAATGGTGAAATGATGCACGTGAGTTGACTTGCTTGCAGTGTTTTAACATCGTTTTCAAAATTTCCCTCGTACGTGGGCGACATACGTGTTTTATTGAAATTTTCGGTGAACTCGATGAGGTCAAAAATATTTCGCGAAGGAATGATGGACGTTCTTATCATCGTGAAATGTAGTTTGCTCGTTTGTAATGTAGTAACCTCGCCTTTGATGGTGCATCCAAGAGTTACGTTGATGAACTCCGATCCGGATACCACGCAAATTGAGATTGTCGCTCCACAAATGATGTTGATGCTCACAGGTTGGTTTGTTACGTAAATCCAGTGATTTGGATTCAAGAGCTGGCTCCACCTTACGATTTACTTTGTTTTGATGACTTTACAGCTAGAAATGTTGCTAGATTCAGTTAAGATTGCCATTTTGCAGTGGTTGATACTATATCCCCATCGATGCCTCAGATGCCGTAGTTTGCAGATGAATTCGAAATAGTCAACAGAAAGACATTTTGAGATTTGCAGTTTGGACATTGGGTAAAATTGATCTCGATGGAGGCTTACTAGTAGAATTTGTGTTGATGGAATAACGGTGAGAAATATTTCATCAGCTAATAAAGATACTGGAACGATCCGCAAAGTTTCGAATATTTCTTGTCATAGAAGTGGAAGCTTTATTCGGAAAATCATTTGCTCGCTTAACATTCTGCTTTCTATGGACATTATTTCGTATAATTTTGCGAAGTGTCTATGATCTTCAGGTACTCGCAAAGTTGGTAGAAGGTGCTCTATAATCATAATTAGCTGGTCTCGTAGCTGTCTTGGAGTTATTACGGGTGGATTGACTTTGCCCTGATGAACCCTAGTTATCACTTATAGAAGTATCGATTGTGCCATTTAATAATATGATATCATCAGTATTAACCGAATTGATACAGTGTTGAAGTATTCCGTTTTTTTTTTTTCTTGATGGAACTTGTGGTTTATTCCTTTAATGGTGTTGAGTTCTAGTTCATTTACCTGTCTTTCAACTACTTTATGTGACTTTTTCATGATATTTGTAGTGCAATCGATTATGGATGCTTGATTCCTCAGTAGTTCTACCAAATATCTGTCATTTTGTTGGAGGGAGTTTCATCATCCAAAATGTTGAATAGCGAATGAGCGATGTTACCAAATATATTAAGAGGGGATCGTTTCCCTCGACCATGGCCTTGTTGACGCAGTAACTCGCTGTTTTCTGTTAATTCCATAACCATGTTTGTAAATTGAGCTAGCGTTGGTGCACAGGAAAGCTTATTTACTATTTTGCTACAGAGATGATATAGGTTTTCAATCCCCTTATTTACAGTGGCTAGCTCCTTCCAGTAGTTAGTCACGTTGTAGTAAATAACTTCGTCAATCGTCGGGCGACAATTGAGTGAAACCCATTCGTTCAAAATACAAACCAGGTATTGATTTGAACGGTGATATTGTTGCGTGATTGTTTCCTAGCACTGGCAAGACAAGGCATGTGAATAATAATAGGCTGCTTGGGAGCTGACTTTCGCGCAGTTTTTTGAAAGAAGGTGGACCTTCGATTGGGGGTGGAATTATTGTTTCATCTGTATTTATTTGCGTCGTAGAGTGTGGGGACGCTATATTGAAGAACTTTTCTTCGTTGTTCTGCGTTGACCTTGACTGGTAGTGGAGCAAGATTGTGAATTACCCTTTTGAGAACACCTGTAGCCGTTTTTACGATTGCAACTCGGACTATACCATCGTCTCCGTTTATAGTCTCCAGTATGCGACCAAGAGGGCATTACATGGCCGCCAGATTGCTGTCCTTTATTATAATCATCATGCTAGGCTGGGCGGTCTGGCATTGTTGCTTCCATTTTGTTTGATACTGCAGCTCGGTGAAATATTCTTTGAACCATGGCTGCCAGAATTGATTATTGAGGTGAAGAGTGCGCTTCCAGTGTTAATGTAGATCTACTCGCTGTGAGTTTTCAGTAGATTTGACAGTGCTGGTTAACGGTTTGCATATTAAAAAATATCCCGGGGTCAGTATCGTCAGGTCGTTCGGATCCGAAGACATTGGCTTGATAAGTCGTGAACTGAGTATTCCTTCTATTTGCACTATAACCATCTTCAACTTCTCATACGTCAGTGAATTGTTGTTAAGGCTGCAAGGAAGCCGGTTTTTGACAGACTTGATGGCTTTCTCCCACAGTTCACCGTAATGTGGAGCTCTTGGTGGGATGAAATGGAATTTGGTTCTTCTCAGTATGCAGAATTTGTTAATTTGCTCTTCCACTTCCTTTGAATATATCGCTGGTCGAAGTTTTTCAAGTTGGCTTCGAGCTCCTCAAAGTTCGTAGCGTTATCACAGTATAAATGTTGGCAGTTTCCACGTCTTCCCGCAAAGCGTTTCAGCGCGCCAATGAATGCGTTAGTTGTCAAGTCGCTTACCAATTCTTAGTGCACTGCCTTTGTTGCAAAGCAAACGAACAACGTTACGTAACACTTTTGATGCTTCTTTCCTTTAGCTTTGTAATGGATCCAAAATGGGCTGCAAAACCAACTCCTGTTGTTCGGAATATCTTACCAGGATTTATTCTTCTCTCAGGCAAATTGCCCATCATCTAAGATAAAAGTTTTGGCTTTGCTTTGCTGCAGTGAACGAAATTCTTCGAATGTCTTCCCTCTGATAGACCAAAATTTTTAGCGCGTGGTAGCGAGTAATCCTTGCGTTCCGACGTGAAAATTTTTGTTATGAATGTCTGTCATTACCAGCTGAGTAAGCGTACAATTATATAGTAACAACATTGGGTGTTTTGCATCATATGTGATGTTAGCTTCTTGTAATCGTCCTCCAACCTTAATAACACCATTCTTGTCCAAGAATGGGGTGAGTGAACTTAAGTTACTTTGTTTGTCTACTATGGCCATTATTTCAAGGGAGGCTAACTCTTGTGAGAAGTTTCGGCTTGTGCTTCCTTTATAACTTTTTGCTCTGCTTCTAGTGTTATTTACGAACCGGAGAACATAAGCAAAAATCCATTGCAAATGTTTGAGAAAAAATTCAGGTGGTTGATCGTAGACAGTATGTCCTGCTTGCTTCGTTTCTAGATTTGTTTCAAATTTTTGATTATTCCGCCTTACGTTTTCACTGCCATGTAGAAACCTAGGCCCATAAAACCAAAAAATATTATTCTTCAATTCGTTGGGTGAGATTCCACGCGAAACCAAATCGGCAGGATTTTCTTTGGATGGTACATGTCACCATTGTTCAGCTGCGGTAAGCTCCTGTATAGCAGCTACTCGGTGACGTACGATGATGAGGGGTTCCTCAGCTAGGCAAAAACTACCTCAGAGTCCGTCAAAAATGTGCATGGAACATCATTCCATTGTAGTTCCCTTTTGACCCGAGTTGCGAGCTTGGTAGTGAGTGTTGCAGCTTGAAACCCCAAACGCGGAATCGTTGTAGCCTTGATCGGCGCTACTTTTCATTTGGCACATAGCAGTCTCACGACCATAGTACCGTCAAATTTCTATAATTGTACGTATATACTTAGCAGTATCACGACCATAGTACCGTCAAATTGCTGTAATTGCACGTATATACTTGCACCGTATGCCTTTTCTGATGCGTCGCTGACAGTATGTAGCTCAATGCGTTTCGGATTTTTGTCCGAAAATACACACCTGGGAAACTTGATATCTTCAAGGTATTGCAGTTTTCCACGAAATTTGACTGAGTAGGAGTGCATCTCCGTTGATACAGCTGCATCCCGATCTCTCTTTAGATTCCATAATGCTTGAAGAAATATCTTGGCCTTGGTTACCACTGGGTTCATTACTCCTAATGGGTCAAAAAGATGCGCAATATCAGAGGACACTCTTCTTTTGAACACTTTCGGTTGCTGGGCGGGATCATTTTTACGCAGGAATTGTCTACTTGGGGAAGCCAGATTATGCCCATCGTCTTCACATGGTAGCTGTTTTTGCCGCTTATG
Organism: Odontomyia ornata; assembly: GCA_963969285.1. Classification (NCBI taxonomy): domain Eukaryota; kingdom Metazoa; phylum Arthropoda; class Insecta; order Diptera; family Stratiomyidae; genus Odontomyia; species Odontomyia ornata. Next base: position 124,945,063 of record OZ017738.1, on the reverse strand, counting down.
TTGAATTCAACTGCTTGGCCCTCTTTGAAAATGCCCTGAAATAGCCGACTATGGTTTACGCACCCCTTCCGCGATTTGAATCCTCTTGATTGAAGCAATCTTTTAGTTACCTTTGTACTGCGAGGGCTTCCATTAGACTGTTAGCTCCCGCCATGACGTCATCGATGTAAATATTATTCCTTATCGTTGGCAAACCCGATGGGGCTGACATTGTAGATTGCGCTGCTATTTGTCTGAGACATCTTATGGCAGAGTTTGGAGCCGTTGCAATGCCGTTTGTCACCGTAACTAGTAGGTAACATTTAACTAGTTTATCTGAATGATCTCTCCAAAATATAATTTGAAATTCCTTATCTTCTTCCTTCATTCCTATTTGGCGATACATTTTCTCGATAACCGCCGTAAATACAAACATCGGAAGCCAGAAGCGTAACAGAATGGTAAATATATCGTCTTGGAGAAAAAATCCAGTGCGCAGAAATTCGCTGAAGGAGGTATTCGTAGACGTTTTCGATGAAGCATCAAATACAACTCGCAGTTTAGTTGTGATACTTTTTGGTTTTATGACACAGTGGTGCGCTAAGAAGCAATGGGGTGTAGATGCCTGCTGAATATCTCTTCCATGTATCTCAACTGACGGTATTCCTTCATGAAGTCGGTGTACTGTTATTTCAGCGATTCGTTCTTGTTCAATTTGCATTTCAAAGCCAGATAACGTTTATATGCTGTCTCTTTGGAGTTACCCAACAACTCAGGGTCTATCATGAATGATAATTTTACAACAAATCATTCATCTTGTCCTCGCCTGGTATTAGCAGTGAAGTGTTCTTCACAACCTTTTTCTTGCTCCGTAAGGTTTGAGCCTGGCTCCACTTCGTCCAATTTCCAGAACTCTTGCACCCTTTCTTGGAGTTCACCGCAATCATGACGGCAGATGCCGCAGTTAAATGTGTGGATGTTCAAATTTGCCACTCAGCCGGAGAAAATCCATCCAAACACGGTATTCTGTAGGCTTGGTAATTTCTTCCCCAATCGTATTTGCCGAACTGAAAGTATTGACAAAAGTTTTCTGTTCCAATGAGAATATCAATTTGACTAGGGTGATTGAATAGAGGACCCGCAAGCGACACATTCTGGAGAATAGGCCATGATATGATGTCAATAAATTCTGACGGTTGGTAAGTTGTAATTTGCCGTAGAACAAAGGCTTTGATTCTGGCTAAGAATCCTATTGTCCTGGACCGTATCGAAAATTTACTCTTGATTGAGGATTTTGAATTCCTTGTCCGATTCTTTGAGGACACAATGCTTCGGGAAGTTCCTTCAAACCAAGCCATCTGACCAGATCTTTAGTGACGAAATTTGATCGAGTCCTGGAGTCAAGAATAGCCCGTCATTCAAGTTCTCGACTATCCACAGTCAATACCTTTACAACTACAGTACTCAGCAAGATGTTGTTCCTCCGTGTGTTTTTAGTTTTTGCTGCTGGGCTCGTTAAGTTTGATAGCATTGTCGATGTTTTTGCTTGTGCTGGAGGTGAAGTAGAGCTTGACTGGGTACCCTGATTGTCGATGTGGAATAATATATTATGCCGTTGCGAACACTTCTTGCAGCCTCGGAGCAAACACTGATGACTATTACAGTCCGCCCTCAACCAGTTGTAACACAGATTATTTTTCTTCACAGTCTGGAGACGAACCTTTGAAATTTGATTCAGGAAAGTTTTGCAAGATTATAGTGGATGCGTTTCTTTGCACACTATGCTTGGGTTCCCTTTGGATGACGTCAATAGCGAGGCAGGCTTAGTTTGTTTTTGCTTTAGAGATGGCGAGCCCCCTTTGCTGAGGGTTTCAAGGTTTTGAAAACGATTCTCCAGAAATGATAATAAATGCTTCACAGTGCTTAGCTGCCAGGGCTCTGCCAACAATTGGTCATACAATGTATGTGTCGTATGGTCCAACCTTTTCAACAGTACATGTGGTAGTATTAGTTCCCAGGCGTCGATTAAAATGCCCTAATTCTTGAGTCCCAGTAGACATTCATTGGTTACGTCATGTAAATTTCTAGCTGATGATGCAGATTTAACAGAGCTCGATGGTTGAGAAAGAAGTTTGTTGAAAAGATGTGTTACTAGCAACGTTTTGTTGTCATATCTCTCCCTAACTATATTCCATGCATCTAAATAATTCTCGCTGAAAACTGGCAAATGCTGCACTAATTGTTTTGTTTCACCTGATAGATTGCTGAGCACATAATACATTTTTGCGTATTTCCGATTGCACGGTTGTGGATGAGTTTGAGGTACAAATCACAAAATTGAATCTACTGCAAAAAATCACCGTCAAAGGTCGATAGTACGATTTTTGGCAATTGAACTCCGCTATCCTATGATTGCAGCAGTGGATTTTCGCTTCTCCCTTGAGTGCTTCTCATACGTACTTGCAGTGAGATTATTATCTCTTGAGTCCAGCAGTGAAGTTCTTGGAAGATTTCAGGACTGTACTCAAAAAGGCTTCTTTCAGTGGTTTGTTCCCATGTTGCCTGATCGTTCTTTACCAATTTATTCACATATCTTTGTAATAAGTTGAATGTTTAGCCTTGTGTTCAATGTCTTGAATGAAGTAGGTAAGGGTCCGCATTAAGGCCTTTTGCTTCCGGATCATTCTTGGAAGGACATCCCTTTCTCCTTTGTCATCACCTTTGAGTTTAAAATCTGCATAACGTTCTGGTTTTCTTGTGGCAGATATATCTCCAGGTTTGTTTACAGGTGATGATGCCATGGATTGTCGTTAGAAGAAGTTCCTTCCAATTTTCTCCTCGCGTCATCTAGTGCATGAATGAGCTTCTCGTACACTTTCCAAGTTTTGTTGTATTAATTTTTGGCAAACAACGGATGGTCTGGCGCAGCCCTTCTTACAAGCCAAATCTCTTGTCTAGGTGCTCCTTGGTTTTTCTGGACACTGAATACTGCCTGAAGTTTATCAGCAGCTGTTCCAGTTTGCTCCCCAGCTCGGATTGTGTAGCCGTCAACTTCTCCATTGTAGGACTTGTTCGAATGCTACGGTTGATTTGCGACGGTCGACGGTCGATTCTATTATTCTCGCTCTCGGTCATGTCGGGGTCACCAATGGTTTTTTACCACGATAAGGCAATTTTCTTATCGCCAGACTCACAATTTAGTACTTTACTAAATGTGCAGGAAGCAAAGATATATTTCGAGTGCAGTACTAGAAATATTATAACTCTTTTAAGTCGTAACAAAACACCAGAGTGTGCAGGAAGCAATACTATATTTCTAGTGCAGTACTAGAAATATTTCAAATCCTTCATGCCATAGCAAAATACCAGAGTGAATAAAACAAACTTTGTTTAGCACCGAAAAACTACAAAAGAATTTATTTCCCAAAAGCTTAAGTTTAAATAGAACATTTTCTTATTCTCACATTGCTTACTCTAAAATTCATAACAAAATTTCATTCCCATGGGAACAACGATTGCAAACCAAGTTTCATTAAATTTTCTGCGACTCAACAAATTCTACTCGGCACATAATTCTGCGGAAATCAGCTGGACAAACATTTCCATGAAAATAAAACGCGCTCGAGTTGAAATTTCTGGTCACGGGTGAGTGAGTAATGTGATACATGATGTATAGAATTTTTAATGCAAGTGAATTTAACTTATCGGACAGTAATTTACTTGGATTTTGTTACTTCCGCCATCGTAAGCGAACAGGTAGCATCTTTAGATAAGGGAATATCTGCCTTTAAAACAACGGGAATATTTCCTATGGACCCATCTATTTTTTCAGATGAAGATTTCATTACTCCTGACCAGACTTAACATGATGACAAAGCAACCAACGACGGTAGCATTGTTAGACCTTCGGAAACAGTACCTCCAGTTACTTTACAATCAATGACTTGCTCTCAAGGGCCACTGCCAATGTCGACTACCCATCCACAATATTACACATACAAACCTCGACAGCAAAATATGCAAAGAAGTGTTTCTCCACAAACTTCAAAAAGTTTTGCTGATATCTTACATGTTATAAGTTCTCACCCACTAATATTAACAAAATCAACAAAAGCTAATAGAAAGAAGCAGCTTTCAGAAGTTTTGACTAGCACCCCCCATGAAGAAAGATTTTGAGAAGAAGAAAGAGCAAAAGAATAAAAAACCCAATAAAAATAATAGACCAAAGAATATCCAAAAACAGAAATCTCAGAAAACCAGGTTTAATATTAAGAAAAAAATCATCTCAAAAATTATATATAAAGAAAGCAACTAGAAATTTGTTCCAAGACAGAACAAATGAGGATTCATTCGTCGATGAAAAAAATATAAATGATGATGATTCTGAATATTCAGAGGAGGAAAATGAATGCATGATATATGACGATGTTCGCAAAAATGAAGAATTATGATACCGTTGCAGAGCTTCTATCAAATAGGCCCTTTGTAAGTGTTCAGGTTGCGATGACCCTAAAGGTTACATTTGCAATTTTTGTTTAGATCCCTGAAATACCTTATCATAAGTTGTTTTTATTTTTGGATATGCTTTGTTTTAATTCTAGTGTAGTTTTGATTTGTTTAAAATCCTGTTTTATGGATATAAATAAGTTAAATCTATAATGTGTTAAAATTCTCATTTGATTAAAGGATATTGTCCGACTTTTTCATCGATTTTTGCTATAATATTGTTTAAATTTAGAGTGCCAAGTGTGCAATTTAATTTTTTGATTATATAATGTTTTGAAACTCGCTTTATGTTTTGATGCAATCTAAAATAATTTACACAATAAAGCAACTTTGAAATTGAAAAAAAGTGGTGATGGCTCTCATTAGACACATGGCCCTAATTAGGCATATGGCTCTAATTACCCTGTGTGCGGGGTAATGGGAGCAACAGTAACATCTATAAAGTAGGTGATTTCAACTATGTATGGCTAGTTTTTTTGAATGCCTGTTAGCAATTGCTGAAAGACAGATAGCTAAAAGACTGATTGTTATCCAAAAAATAAATGATTTTAACCTAAACTGGTATTATTTTCTACTTTTCCTTACATGGCTCCAATTTCTCCACTCTTCCCTACTCCCATAATTTCAGGTTTCTAATCACAGATGTTAGATTGCGAGGAGGCGGGAACACAAATTTTTCGTGTAGTTCTCCTCCTTGCGCGCCCCTCATAGAAAAAACTGTCAATTTTAGATCTCCCATTCCCATTGTATTTCACACAATATGACTATTTTTATAAAAACGAAACTAGCATTTCCTAATTTACTTTCTTTAAGTCAAAACAAATACAAATAAACGAATACAATATAAAAGATACGGTCTCTGTATTTTTTTTTCATATCAAAGTCAACCATCTGTTGATTAGGATGGTATAGAACAAAATTATATTGGATAGTCTGAAAAGTATTGAGCTGTTTTTTGTCATTTTTCAATTGAAGATTTCTTTTATATAAAATAGAGTTTATTTAAGCACATATTGTTCTTTATTATTTATGGCTTTTTGTTATTTTTTGGGAAGAGCCATTAATCCATCTGTGTAGAACTTCTGTGGTTTGTCGACGAAAAATTTGGCCAAGTGATTTTCACAGTCCCTTTTTGAAGTGAATTTCTTTTCATTAAGGAAGCTTTGTAGAGACCGAAACTAATAGTAGTCTGATGGTGCAAGGTCTGGACTATACGGTGGATGCATCGAAATTTCCCAACCAAGCTCCGTCAATTTTCGCCGGGTCATCAAAGATAAGTGTGGTCTGGCATTGTCATGATGGAAGACAACGCCCTTTTTATTGATGAATTTTGGCCGGTTTTTTCATAAATGGCTTGTTGCAATTCAGTTGATTGCTGACAGTACAGAGGCAAATTGAGTGTTTGGCCAACAATTCTCTTCCAATCCCACCATACACACAGCATAACCTTATTCAGTGTCAATCCTGGCTTTGAAGTCGTTTGTGATTCTTCACCTTTTTTACCCATGATCTTTTTCGAACGACCTTCTAGTATTTTATTCATTTTTCATCGCCCGTGAGGATTCATTTCAAAAATGGCTCGATTTCGTTGCATTTTATTAACATTTCGCAAATGGAAATTCGGTCGAACAATTTTTTTTGTGTTAATTCATGTGGCACCCAAACGTCGAGCTTCTTTGTGTATCCAACCTTACGCAAGTGGTCCAAAACTGTTTGATGATGGATATTCAGTTCCTTAGCAATGTGATGGCTGCTTATGTGTCAGTCTTCTTCAATTTTTTGTTAGATTTCATCGATTTTTCCAGTGATTGCTCGACCTGAGTGAGGTGCATCTTTGACATCAAAATTTCCAGAACTAAAGCCTACGAACCATCTCTTGGCTGTGGCTTTTGATAAAATATCTTGACCGTAAACACCACAAATTTTTTCACGAGCCTGTGATTCATTCTCACCTTGATCATACAAGTAGTGATATTGTAAAATGTAACAATTTTGTTCAGAAATTTTACTCATTTTTAAATGAATACAACTTCTGACCTGAATGACGAAATACAAAACTGTCTGTATGAAAATTGTAGACTAGAATGTTACCTTTCAAATGTTTGTCAGTTTTACTCAATCCGATTAGTATTGCCCGATATATGACAACGAACACCATCTAGTGACAAAAAATTCTCAATACTTTTCGTTCTACCCAATATTTTAAACAAGGAGCTATGAACTATTGACTACGCCAAAATTACTATAATATTGTATGCAAATTTTCAAATTATCTCTGAAAAATCTAACAACGTCATATCTTTTAACTGCCATAAAAATGTTAATCAAATAAAACTATCAAGAACATTTTGTCCATCTGACTGAATATATTCATTGGAAAACTTCCCTCCACAAACCAAGCAAATATTTTCTCGTACTTTTTTAAATTTAAATGTATAATCACATAATATGGATTAAACTTGGACGTGTAAGCTAAAAAATAACTTCCTAATCATATTTTACTGCACTGTCTCTCTTCAACAGCCACAACTTTAACTCCACCAAGGAGAACTGTTGGTTACAAATGGTAAAAAATATTGGTAGGATAGGGCACAGGAGCCGTTTAGGGTGCATTATGCCAAATGAAATGAATTTTATCTCAAATTTATACAGCTTTTATAAGTCTATGTGCTTCTAAACTTATTTTAACTGTAATGTTTCATGACGTCATGTTTATCAATAAGCGATTCAAAGATTATCTCGTTTTTTTCGCAGGCCCATTTGATTAGGTTTTTTATTTCCATCGAGCCTTTCACATTTTTACTAAAAAACTCGTTTCGACTATTGGAAGTTATCAACTGAAGACGACTTCCAACAGGCTAAATGAGCTTTTAAGTAAAATATGTAGGGAATGACGGGAATAAAAACTTTAATGGCTAAAGAATAATCTTTAATAAATCAAAACTATAACGAATCCTAATGGTGCCTTCTCCTAAAACTTCATCTCTCCAGAAATGTGAAACTTTCACTAGGAATCTTTTGTCTTCATTTTTTAACATTTTGTGGTTATTCAGAGTTGAAGACGAAAAAAAAAAAATTCACACAGGACCAAATGAAAGACTAGAACTAGGAAAAGCACTTTGGTGCGAATAAAGTACTGCCAACAAAACAAGTCTTTGGAGTTATCTTTATTTTCATTTCGTCCTTCCAACTTTGCTTTATAGTTTTGTGTGCAAAATGAAAGCAATGCAAACAAAAATCGCCTTCACAACTTATTCTCCTTTCAACGTAGACCACACACCCTGACGAACAAACTAACAAGCGGAGAGTTGTGAGGATATTTTAGGCAAAAGAATTTTCAGTGCACAGGATGAACTATTTCGTTGAATCAAAAGACTCAAAGGCATTTCGCGGACGTGAATATGAACGGACGTTTTAAGATTTTATTATGCTATTTGTGGCAAAGGGGATATGACTGTTGCTGGAGTTTGTTAGAGATATTGAGGAAGTTTGTTTAATGTTGAGGGATTTCCATTCTGAATTGTGATAGTTGTAAACTTGTTTTGAATGACTGCTTCGTTATAACTCGAGTTCTTTTAAATCAAACTGCGAATTTTAAGGGTATCTTTTTCATGAGAGGAAAGTTAGTAAGCTACCCCATCAGTTTGAATGACCAAAACTTATTTTAAATTTTAGAGACGATCACTTATATAAAATTCAAAATAATAATTTTTCGTTCATGAATTATGAAGATGCGATTTTTCACTCCAGTTTGTATGTTTTCTCGATTATAGTTTCAGCTTTATTAGAAAAATCTGGATTTTACTGAGGTATCTGGAGACGTCACAATCATTTGGTAATTGTAATGATTTTACCTTTCTTTGCCTGTGATTTCCCAAAGGAAATCTAAGTTGACCACTCATCAATCAGAGACGGTAAGTCTTGAGACGTATCAATGAACTCTGCCTCTTAAGGCCTACATATTTGTATGCTCTTAGTGGATGAAAAGAAAAACAATTTCCAACTCATGCGTTCCCGATCTACGGACTTTTGCAGTGTAAGACATAAGCTACTTTAAATCGAACCAAAACAACATACGCTAATTGAATTCGACAAAATGCAAACTATGACACCGCCTAACCGAATCGAAATGCTGAACCATTTAGTCACGAATTATCGAGAATCCCTCCCACTCGACGACATACTCACCATCCGCTTCAGCTTTTTTAGGGTATTGTAAAATCATTTTACAACACCCTACTAAAATCCCGTCCTGTCTGTCCGTCCGTCCGTGTGTCACGCCACTTATTCTCGCAAACTACATAAGTTAGAAGCATAAGATTTTGTAAATAGGTGTAAAGTGATGCCCTTTTCAAAGTTTCATCCTTAAAAAAAATTTATATAGTATTCGAAGGGGGTCTCCCCATATAGGGGAGTGGTCCCCGAACAAAAAGTTTCATCGCATGAATGCAATATGGGTATCAAATGAAAGGTCTTGATAAGAACTTTTCAAAACAGGTCTTCAACTGACAAATTTTGCTTTGAGGGGTGCAGGGGAGGGGGAAATGTACGAAAATTTGGTGTCCCCCCTCCCCTCACATTTGACCCGAAAAATCTGAAAAAAAATTCACAGAGGTGTGACTTTAGGAGTTCAAGGGCAACAAATACCTGAGAAGTCGAAATTCGACCAACTTTGTTAATAATAGTACATGTTATAAATTTTACGTTTTTGCCTATAAAATCAAAATGGGACCATTACATTTCCCAAAACCTACAGTTTAAATTTTTCGAGAGCAATTATACTCGTATGCGTTCTGTAAATTTCACAATAATCGAACAATAGACAATTTAACAATTACAACAACATTAACATGTGATACTAGGGGGATACACGTTTGCAACGGACCTAGCCACTACTGATATCTAGGAATTTTGATAAAAATTTTAGAAATGGTTTGTAATATTGATGTGCTATCGTGACTAATTAAACAACGGGGTCAAAACACTTTAAACAAAATGGTGGCGAGCTTAAAATCATGATAACCATAATAATTTTTCGAACTCAATTTATGGAATCTGTATATAAGTCAAGCTTTGATATGCAGAATATATTGTTTGATTTACTCATTGTTCTACAATACCCTTCTAGCAGGAGCACCCTCCTGCTACTTCGACTTGTTTCTGATTTCACACATATGTATTTATCCGAGAAAATTTAACCTGTTACTACTTCTAATCAATACCTTCCTAATATCACTTTTCATTTAACTACGTCAAAAATTAAACTTACCAGCAAAACACTCTTTGTTTAATGCTTATTTGTGAGGAATAGTTTTAAAAATGTAAAGCCGTTATTTATCTAGAAGCAGAATCGTTTTTTTGGGTTTTGTCTAAAATACAAAAACCTCCGTCCGTCCGTCAGTACGTCACAGCACATTTTCTCCAAAAGTATAGAGGCTACAGCCATTAAACTTTGTGGAAAGGTCACAAGTGGTGATTCCTTGGAAGATCAAGGGTGAAAAAATTTTTCCAGGGGGTTTGAGGGGGGTCTCCCCATATAAGAGAGTGACCCCACAAAAAAAATTTTTCACCATTGGTAGTTGAGTAGGGTGTCATTGGAAAGGCCTTAATGAGATCTTTTCAAAACAAGTCTTAAAATTGCCTTATTAGTAACGAGGGAGTCAGGGCAAGGGAAAATGTACGAACTTTTCGCGTACCCCCTCCCTCGCGATTGGACACCTTCCATCCGAAAAATCTGAAAAAAATCATGAATGTAGGCCTTAATGAGTACAACAACAAATACATGAGAAGTCGAAATTCACTCAACTTTGCTAGTAATAGTATGATTTATCGATTTTATGTTTTCTTGTATAAACTCTAAACGGTACCCCTAAATTCATTAAAGTTTTGCAAACAGATGACTATTTATAGGATTGATCCTTTCTCAAAGTTTCATAAAGATCGAAAAGTATTTGACGAAGTGATTTGAATTTTCCTGTATTACTATGGAACAATACGCCCTGTATTACAATGGAAACATATGGCTATGGAGCCATATGCACTTTTTACCGACTTAGACACTACAGCTTTGCTAGGATTTGCATGAAAATTTCAGGAATGATAGGTATCATGAAGATGAGTACATACAATTGAAACAAGTAGAAGAGGCAAGAGAGAGCTCCTAGCAAAAAGGCTTTGTAACCATTCTGGGATTCGAAAAAATAGGCCATGAATCGATGATTACAGTACAGAGAAGTGGCCCCTGGAAAAAAATTTCATGGAAGGTAGCCGACATGGGTATAAACTGAAAGTTCTCTATGAGAGCTTTTCAAAACAGTTCTTAAACTGACAGTTTTTGCTTCAGTGGGGGCACAGGGGGGGAAATACAAGAAAAATATGTTTCCTTCCTCGCGAATGGACACCCGTGATCTAAAAAATCTGAAAAAATTATCAAGGGAGATATTTATGGGTATAACTCTAACAAATACCTCAGAAGTCAAAATTCTTCAAGTTTGTTAATAAAAGTATGATCCTCAAATTTCACATTTTCTCCAATAAAATCTTCTTTGATATGTTTCTTGATTTTATTCGTTGCTGGTTACTGCATTTTGTAAGTTGAGCACAAAACCCTTCTGACATGAGCATACGTCTGTCTACCCAACTTGTTTTATTTTTGGTTTGCACTTGTGACAACTTCTCTATGTATTTATATGTATATAGTGAAGAAGTTTACATTTTGTTTTTTTGGTATCTAGAAAAAGGTACATAATGCAAGAACATAAAGTTTTAAATCTAATTTTCATTTGTTCCTTCTTCTTAATTTATAAATATAGATTTAACCTGTATAGCAATTAGTGTAGGTAGTTATGCCAGAAAAACTGTATAGACATATGTGTTATTCGTGGCTGCAACCAAAAAGGAGAGGGTGCCTCCCATAGTGTGCTATAGGCTTGATCTGAAGACTTTCAGGGATAGCGTCAAAAGGGCTTGCGCACGAAACTCTGAAAAGGAGCCAGTGTTCAACGTGACGGTGAACAGCTCCTCACAAGCATCGCTCCACCCTGAAATGGATGAGGATCACACCAGCCGTCTTAACTTTCTGAAGTGTGCGAAGGTGGCTTGCAACACCTACACCCTCCAGCAGAGGTAAAACTGACTCTCGTTCTAAAAACATCTCGGAGAAGATATACTTTCAGCAAAAAGATTCTCCACTATAACCTCTAGGATGGAAAAAAGGACGCTTTCATCCTTCTTATTCCAGTTCAAACCGGTCTTTGAATTGAAGAAAGCAATGGACATAAAGTTTCTATTATACCAGAAGATACGATGGGAGCATCTACAGAAAAATTGCACTTCCCAGTTCTGCAACTCCCAAAGATTTGGCAACGTCGCTTTTAACTGTGAACTCGAAGTTAGATGCGTAAAATGCAACAAACAACAAAAGTGCATGGAATGTCCGATCTCGAAGGACGAGAACAAAAACGAGATCTTCTGCCTCAACTGCAATGCTAAGGGGCATCCTGGGAGTCGCAGAGGTAGTCCTAAGGCAAAAGAAGTTAAAGAGAGGAGGAAGAACCTCCAAAAGAAAAAAGAGGAAAAGAGGGATTTAATCACCGCCTCTATAAAAAATACTGTACATGAAGGGGCCTCGTACTCTAGTCCTTTCTAAGGTGCAAAGAAGCAGCCTGCACTTGTAGCCTATACGGCAACCAAAACAACAACCAATGCAGCAACGCCAGCAGTCGCAGAATGACCGAAATACGGTTTCGAGCACGGACTATCAACAAATTTTCGGGTGTGACTTGCTCACACTCATTCGAAAAGTGGAAGCTTTTATTCCCCACTATAAAAAACTTATTAACCCTAGTGAAAAAAGAGCTCCACCCTTAGAATTCGCCTTCAGATATGTTGTCATGATGAGTTCCATTAAACTCTTCACCCTCAACATCACTAGCTCCACGCTATAAAAGGACTTTTGTTCAAGAATACTTGAAGACCCATAGACCAGACTTCTTGTTTATATCGTAAACAAGACCTGAATAAAGACACAGAGTGTATCTGGGGAAATACAAGATCATCAGGCGTGATAATCGAGGGGGAAGTCTTGGAGTTACTATGACCCACAAAGATCACTTGAAAGTCCAAAGGCACTGCCTTCCAAATCTGAAATGTATCGAAGCAGAAATAATAAGCTCCACGCTGGGAGGGTGTACCTTTGCTTTCGTGGGGACCTGTGTTTGAAATGGATATTCGGTGAGGGAACTCATTGATGACTTGGGAGCAGTGCCTACTCTGTGCAAAAAACTCGATTTCTATGCCATGGGAGGTGTATTGAATGCGAAGCATCCCTTGTGGAGAAATATCGCATCTAATGGCTATCTCTAACTGGGTCCAATCAGATATGGATCTCATACTGATTGCCCCAAAAAGCCTACTTTCCGCCGAAGCTCGTCTATTATTGACTTCTTCATTGTGTCTGCCAATCTGGTAATTCTCCCCCACAGTTGGAGGAATTTCCAGTGTGGAGTTCTTGACGCCAACTCTGACCATCTTTAGGTTGAGCTGACCTTAAGAGTGAAAAAGGGTGTGAAACTTGACGTTGCAGATCCTCAACTTGTCATTCTATGCAAGCGAATCGATTGGGCAGCAGTATGTGCTGACTTTGATGGTAAATTGAAGGGAATTTCGATCAATAGATTGAAAAATCTTACAATTCCTGAAAAAGATGAGGGAGTTGCTCGTATAAATTTAACCCTGGATACGGTCACCTCAAAGATCTCCATTAAGAAAACCTCGACAAATTACTTTTATCGAGATTTACCGGAAGACATCTTGGAGCTTCATCGTAGACGTTGTCGGCTTAGAAAGCTAGTCGCAAGAATCTACCACCGCAATTTAAATATGGTCAACTGGGACTTTAAACGCACTCACGTAGTGATTATGTCTCTATGATGATCTCGAGGAAAACCACTGCTTTTGCTAACGAGTGATTTGAGCAGGCCCTGGAGATTATCAAACCAGGTCCCTGTACGTTTCCTCACATCAATAGGAAAACGGGCAGAAAAAGGCTGCACAGGGTCCTCACGTATGATGGATCCATGCTCATGGATGACAAAGCCATCGCTGACTCTATCGCAAAACATTTTGCGAAAGTTCTTCAAGGAGAGACAGCAAGTGAGGACTCTTCCGTTACTTCGTTAGTGAGCAGCACCACAACGAATTTCAACAGAGACAATGATCAATTGTGCTTGACTCGGTTCTGTGTTTCAAATACCTCTGATGCACTTACTGGCCATGGTCTGTTTGTCAGCCCTAAGAGGCTTACTTTGTTGGTACTGGAGCAAAATTCCAAAAAATCAGGAGAGGCTGGTGGAATCTCTTATTATATATTTAAAAGGCTTCCCCATGTTTTCTTTGTTCTCCTCGCGACCATTCTAATTAACTGTATTAACATTTGCTACTTCCCTCAGCCATGGAAATGTACAACAATATTTGCAATACTCAAGAATTTAGGCAGTGCTGACGCAGTCGATATTCATTCAATTCCATTGCTACAAAACATTGTAAGCTTCTTGAAGGGTAATACTTGATGGCATCCTGCAATTCTCTGCCGGGGCAAGAATTGTGCCGAAAAGACAATTTGGCTTCAAAAAATCTCACTCCATGGTAGATACTATGACTGTGTTCCAAGCCAATACACCGAGAAGATGGCGAAACAATGTGCTTGTTGTAACTTTCCTGGTCGATAGGTTGAAAGCCTTTGACTCTGTATGGATCAATGGGCTTCTCTAAAAAATAATAAATCTTGGCTTTCTGGCCCATATTGTGAAAATTCTAGGCAACTTCATGAGGGGACGAACTGCCTTTGCAGTGGCTGGTGGAGCTAGTCAAACCCATTTAGTATTGACTCGGGGGTCCCACAGGGGTCTATATTAGGCACATTTCTTTTCAACATATTCACATCTGACGTCCTGGGCGTAAGAGATGAATATAAGCCCGAAATCCAGGTGAACCTTGCGCTTTGCTAGGATGCGGTTCCAAAGATTTTTAGAATCTCTTACTGCATATTACCGGAAATAGAGAATCAAGGTAAATGCAAACAAGTTGGGTAGACAGACCTATGCTCATGTCAGAAGGGTTTTGTACTCAACTTACAAAATGCAGTAACCAGCAAAGAATAAAATCAAGAAACATGTCAAAGACGATTTTATTGGAGAAAATGTGAAATTCGAGGATCAGACTATTATTAACAAAGTTGAAAGAATTGTGACTTCTGAGGTATTTGTTTTACTTATACCCATAGATATCTCCCTTGATAATTTTTCCAGATTTTTAAGAAACACATTTTTCATGTATTTCCCACCCCCCCTGTGCCCCCACTGGAGCAAAAACTGTCAGTTTAAGAACTGTTTCGAAAAGCTCTCATAGAGAACTTTCAGTTGATATTCATATCGGCTACCTTTCATGAAATTTTTTTCAGGGCCCACTCCTCTGTACTGTAATCATCGATTCATGGCCTATTTTTTCGAATCCTAGAATGGTTACAAAGCCCTTTTGCTAGGAGCTCTCTCCTGCCTCTTCGACTTGTTTCAATTGTATGTACTCATTTTCATGATACCTATCATTCCTGAAATTTTCATGCAAATCCTAGCAAAGCTGTAGTGTCTCAATCGATAAAAAGCGCATATGGCTCCATAGCCATATGTTTCCATAGTAATAAAGGGCATATTATTCCATAGTAATACAGGAAAATTCAAATCACTATAACTTCATTAAATACTATTCGATCTTTATGAAACTTTCAGAAAAAGTCAATCTTATTGAAAGTCATCTGCTTGCTAAATTTTATTGAATTTAGGGGTACCGTTTAGATTTTATTCAAGGAAATATAAAATCGATAAATCATACTATTACTAACAAAGTTGAGTGAATTTCGACTTCTCATGTATTTTTTGTTGTTGTACTCATAAAGGCCTACATTCATGATTTTTTTCAGATTTTTCGGATGGAAGGTGTCCAATCGCGAGGGGGGGGGGGGGTACGCGAAAAGTTCGTACATTTCCCCTTCCCCTGCCCCCCTCGGTAATCAGAAGGCAATTTTAAGATTTGTTTTGAAAAGATCTCATAGAGACCTTTCCAATGACACCCTACTCGACTACCAATGGTGAAAATTTTTTTTTGAGGGGTCACCTCCCTATACGGGGAGACCCCCCTTAAACCGTTTGAAAAATTTTTCCACCCTTGAACTTTCAAGAGGTCACCACTTCTGACCTTTCTACAAAGTTTCATGGCTGTAGCCTCTATAGTTTCGGAGAAAAAGTGCTGTGACATACAGACGGACGGACCGACGGACGGACGGACGGACAGACGGACACAGGTCGTGATTGCAATAGGGTTTTGTATTTTAGTACAAAACCCTAAAAAAAGTGAATTGATTGTGTTCAAGGACCCCTACAAAACTTCGGTCGTCATGCAAAAGGCGTCCAGCGTTATGTTGAATGGGTAGTCTTAGACAGGAAAGCTACCTTCAGTGCGCACGTTGACATTTTGAAAATTGTGACTTATGCGTACCATCTTCTTTTACCGCTTTTCAGAAAACATTAGACACCGATCCAGTGAGTCAAGGTTTAGGCCTATAAAACCTTGATTCGTCCGATCATCACATATGCGGTGATGAAATGGATTGGAGCTCCGAAAACAAAATGGGGCAAGATAGGATTAGTGGAGTGAAAAATCCTTCGGGTTTGCAAAGGACTATACAGACAGCAGGACGGATGGTCTCACCTCATCGGGGTGCTGTACCAGGAGATAGGAACGGAGCCGATAAAATTGTATGCAGAATAGCTTGCGGAAGCGGGAATCATACGAGCCAAGAAGCACAAGGCGGGAGTTGTCAGGAGAGCGACGGACAATCGTTCTATGGACACAGCGAATGAGTAGTTTTTAAGATAGTCTTAAAGAAAAAAATGTAATTAATTTTAAGGAAATCAATTTTTAAAACAACTTATAAGAGCAATTTATAATAATGTTGTAGGTGTCAGTACTTTAAAGTTTTCTTTTACCAAAAAATTAGAATGTAATTTAAGTAAATTATTATTGAACTCCGGGAAAAGCTCTAAGGCACAAACCCCATGTCTATTGTTACGTTAAGCTATTGATGAATTGTATTCATGTAAAAAATGAAAATTCACCAGATAAAGACCTTGACTCTTGTGAATGTGGCACGAAACTGTGAGAAGGAAGAAGAAGGGACTTCAGAAGACAGAAGTAAAAGTGTGAGAATCTAGGAGAATGGATGTGTTCAAACTGCGAATTTCTGGGTAAGTGTTTTTCTCCTCAACTGGCATATTTATATTAACAAAACAGTATAGCTAGAGACAAACGATGTCAACTTGTTATTCATTGTTATTTAACATTTGTTAGGAGTATTTAAAAACTTCCCACACCATTTCGATTTAAATTTTTTCGTCACCTTGGTGCCCAACCTTTGGTGTTTCCACTATGGGATGGACGAAAAGGACTGATAGATTGCGCTCCTAGTTGAGCAAGTCAATCAGGCAAAGGCTACCCAAAAGCAATTGGAAGAAGTCCTCACTGAGCTGCGACAAACACAGCAACAGCTTAGAGAGACTCAAAATGAGTTGAAAAAGCAACGTCAGAAGAATGACGAGCTCATGGCTTAGCTCTTGGTGAATAATTTGGATTCATCAAGATCAAAATCTTTCAGAAAGAGGAAGGCTATAGGTTCTCCATCCCTCAGAGCTGAATCGTCGTCGGAAAAAGCCACAGAGTCTGACCAGTATATGGTGGACTCAAACGAAAATTGTCATCACTTTCCAGCTCTGCCACCTTCAAAACCAGCCGTTTCATTCCCAGAAATGGCAACCAAAAAACGCTCACAAGTTTTCCTCCCCACACCATCGAAATCGGCCTCAACTCCTAAACAGAGTGAATCACAAAAGTACTCGGATATTTCTGATGAGATTCACCCTAAAATTGTCCCCATTACCCTCCGTGAACTGGAGGAACGGACAAAGCTGGCTGCACTTATGAAGTTGTCAAATATAAAGTACGACTCTGCCAAACGCGTATATCTGGGCATCCAGATTAAACTCAAATTGTCCACGAATCACAGGAAAATAACAAAGTTGTTAACTGAACAAAAATGGCAGTGTCACATATAATACCTCCCTGAGGATGAAAAATCAAGGCTTCCACTCCATTGAAATTTTCTATGTAAAACTTAAATCTGGCCCCTCAAAACTGGTAAAAGTCCTTCTGCCGAAAGCAGAAAGTGAAATCTACAACGTTAGATCTGTCTGCCATCTCATGTGCCAAGTCGAGTCGATGAAACCACGCAGTGGGCAAGCTTTGCGTCATAACTGCCAACAATTTGGTCCTTCATTGAGCAACTCCCACGCTCAAGCTCACTGTGTAAAGTGCGACGGCCTTCATCCCTTTATTTACAGCAAAAAGCAAATTACTGGAAAACCCAAGTGCATCAATTGTGGAGGAGAACACACCGCCAACTATGGAGGATGTCCCAAAAACCCAACAAACGTTAGGAAGACTTTCGCGTATATAGCCGCCCAAAACAAGCAGAAACCAAGTATGAACTCCCCAAAACTAAACACCAATAGAATCTCTACAACTCCTTCCCAACCACAAGCAACATTCACTCCACCAAATATCGAGCAATTTTTCATCAAAATGCAGTCACAGATGCAATTGAAGATGCAAAAATTATGGCCAGAATGCTGCATGGCTTCTTTGCGTCACAAAACAAAAGTAAATATACCCAATAACTTTCCCCATGAATCACATTTCCATACTCACGTGAAATGCAAACTCCCTGCAACAAAGGACGGGTAAGTTTAGGCAGTTTATACATTATTCTCATCTAGGAAACCTTTTTGAAGCCGGGAATCTATCTCTGCTTGTCCAACTAATATCTGTACACTAATGATACACGAACAGGAAGAGGAGGCGGAACGGCCATTCTTGTGAGAAGAGACGTGAATCACTACCTGATTAAAACCCCCAGTTACAACGCGTAGAGGCAACAGTAATTAAAATAAAAAGAACTCACTTGAATTTGTAGTCACTGTACACCCCTCTTGAAGTGAGACTTTTAATCAAGACTTAGGCTCCTTCTTTGAGTTGGAAGGCTTACTCCTAGTGATAGATGATTTCAACGCCTATCATTATTTCTGGGGTGCTGTGAGAAGCAATCAAGCTGGGGCTGAGCTCAACAGATTTATCACAGACAAAAACGTACTACAAATGCCAAGTGAACCAATGCACTATGGCCGAGCTTCTAGTAACATACTAGCCTCCGGAATCCCAACAGATTTTTACCACAATATCCGTACAACAGCACTTGATGATCTCTCTTCCAACCACAAACGGGTGTACTTCTTAATAGAGGAAATCTTCATAGCTGAAACTATAAAATTAAAGAGCTGAAACTATAAAATTAAAGAAAATTATAAACAGGCAAGATTTTAAGGATATCCTGGCCTCAGAAAGCCTCACCTTGCAGTTAAATCCACCAGTGACGCAGACGAAAGCATTGAAATCTTACCAGCATAGTTCTACTTACCAAGGAACATAATAGATCCCGATCTCCGGTGAGGGAATACAATCTCTATGAATTCCCTCAAGATATTAAGCTCCTGATATGGAAAAAGAATCAATTACGTAGATGAGCTAGAAACACGGGTGATCCTAGACTAGAAACTAAATCCAACTGGTTCGCCAACAAAATACGTAATCAGATTCATGAATTTCGCCTCACCATTTGAGAAGGATTTTTGCAGAGCCTCAAACCTGGTGGTCAGAACTTCTAGCGCCTCTCAAAATATTTCAAGTTGAAAAATAAAGTAAATGTCCCACTCACTCATGGAGCAAATGTTCTTAAATATGACAGCACAGAAACAGCCGAAACCTTTGCGGACACTCTTGATCGCAATTCCGTGACAACAATTCTGCTGAGAAGAGCCCTAAATCTAAAGACAAAATTGAGTTCTCTGTGCTAAGACTGCTAGCTTCTCAGTCAGCATTGTCCAACGAGATCCGTCCATTAGACTTATATGAATCAAAAGACAGGATAAGCACGCTGAATAAACGGACAGCCCCAAGCTTCAGTTCTTTGACGAATACCATGCTGAAATGGCAATCAGGTAACATCTTATAGACTCTGATGGACATCATCAACCCCATCTTTTGCCTACGTCGATTCCCCGAAATCATGAGAAACGGCAATTATCATGATCATCCTGAAACCAGATAAAGATCTGACTTTCCCGCGAAATTGGCGACCAATAAATCTTCCTTCTTCTGTCTCCAAACTCACAGAAAAGGCACTGTTCACTCACTACAATATGGCTTTTGAGCTGGACACTTCATCAAACTCTAGCTAATATGGCTGGTCCAACATATCAAAAATGGGTCAAATTGCAGAAAGTCAACAACCATAGTTTTCTTTGACATAGTAAAAGCCTTTGACAAAGTCTGGCATGCATGGTTTATCTTTAAAAAGCATGAATTTATCATTCCACTATATTTGATAAAAACTGTCAGCTCTTTCCTTCAGGGCAGACCTTTAGTATCAAAATTGACGACAAACTATTCAACACTCGACCGATTCAAGCCGAAGTTCCACAAAGATCCCCGCTCTCCCCAACATTGTACACCATATGCGCTGGAAAACTTCTACTTCTGCCCAAAAGCATTCAAATTTCCTTATACGCCAACAAAACTTGTATATATTACACCTCGCGACAAGGAGAAGCTATATATTAAACTCTGCAATGACCCACTGAAATTCTTTCGGGGTATTTTTAAAGATAAGAGACAAAAGCTATCTTCATTACAAGAAGACCACGATTACAACCTTTCGAACTACAAATAAACTCAAACTCAATACCATGGAACAGAACAGCAAAATACCTAGAACTATAATTCGACAATAGACTTACATGGACTGACCACATACATGACAAGAGACAAAATTATGTATAACCTTCAGTCAGACCTCAAAATCCAATAAAAAAGCAATTCAAACCCTACAAAACAAAGCCCTCAGGAACCCCCTCGTACACCAGGAACGTTGACACTCACAAAGACCTAAAACTAGACACAATTGATAAATACTCGTATACACCCAACCGTACACTAAAACTATTCGATAGGATAGATGAACACCCTAATGGCAACCTAAATCCCTTAAGATCAACCTATTGACTATTTGCTATGGACCAGTTGGGTACAACGATACCCGCAGATAATTTTGTAGGGTTTTGTAAAAAAATTTCATTAAAGGTAGCCGATATGGGTATCAAATGAAAGATCTTGATGAGAACTTTTCAAAACAGGTCTTAGTTTGGGAAAATTTGCTTCGGGGGGCGAACAGGGAGGGGAAATACACGAAAAATTTGTGTCCCCCCCTCGCGATTGGACACCTGTGATGCGAAAAATTTGAAAAAAATCAGGAATGTAGGCCTTAGTAAGTACAAAAACAACAAATACGTGAGAAGTCGCAATTCACTCAATTTTGTTAGTAATAGTATGATTTATCGATTTTATGTTTTCTTGCATAAAATCTTAACGGTACCCTTAAATTCAATGAAATTCAGCACGTAGATGTTCATTTATAAGATAGACCTATCCTGAAAGTTTCATAAAGATTGAATTATATTTAGCAAAGTTATAGCGGTTTGAATTTTCCTGTATTACTATGGAACAATATGCGCTGCATTTATTACTATGACTCAGACACTACAGTTTTGCTAGGATTTGCATGAAAATTTCAGGAATGATAGGTGTCATGCATATCTTTGAGAATCGGTTCAGCTAGTGGTATCAGTAATCGTAAAACAAAATAGTGGCTGTTTTAAATGCGAAGATTGAATAATTTTGAGTTATTTTTCCCCAACTTCAACGTTTAAGGCGCATGCTTTGAACATTTGATTCAATTTAATGAATGACTGAAGATGAGTACCTACAATTAATGCTCATAAGTGAAACAAGTCAAGGAGGTGGGAGAGAGCTCCTAGCAAAAGGGTTTTGTAACCATTCTAGGATTCGAAAAAATTGGCCATTAATCGATGATAACAGTACAGGAGAGTAGCCCCTGAAAAAAAAAATTCATCAAACGTAGCCGATATGAGTATGAAATAAAAGTTTTCATGGGAGCTTTTCAAAACAGTTGTTAAACTGTCAGTTTTTGCTTCAGTAGGGGCACAGGGGGAAATACATGAAAAATGTGTTTCCTCCGTCGCGGATGGACATCTGAAATAATTATCAAGGGAGATATTTATGAGTATAACAATACCAAAAACCTCAGAAGTCGAAATTCGTTCAATTTTGTTAATAATAGTATGATCTTCGTATTTCATATTTTCTCCAATAAAATCGTCTTTGACATGTTTCTTGATTCGATGATTGTAAATTGAATACAAAACCCTTCTGACATGAGCGTAGGTCTGTTTACCCAACTTGTTTTATATATAATTTCTTTTATTAGAATGTATGCGGTACAGAGGCCTTATAATATAGTAGGTGTTCTGACAAAGTCATTTCACCATCGTTTGAACATTAGTTAAAACTATGCATATTATCGTATTTCTATGTGATTTTTACAATTAGCTAGAGGAAAATTTAGGCAAAAACCTCTACTGAACTTATACTAGCTTAACATAACTTAACCTTCTACTTATAACTAGCTAAAATCTATGAGGCTAGGTTACGGCCAAAAGATAGGTGGTAGCAACTGCTGATTTTCAATTCGCCAGGGCATGTATTAGCGGATTGGGCAAGTCTTTTGCTTTCGAAATTAATTTGTCACGGCGCGATGCAGCGAGCTTACGAATTGGACTAACGCCAACAAGGCTGTGTAGCTTTTCAGAAGAGAAGTAAAACGGTTTATTAAGTACCATTTTCAGGTATCTATTTTGGGTGATCTGAAGCTTTGTTACTAGATATTTAGCACATTGGATCCAGGTAGGTGAGCCATATAGGATGACCGGTTGGATTGCCATTTTGACGATGAGGACCATGTTTCTGGTGTTGAGACGTGAATTACGATTAAGAAGGGGGTAAAGCGAAAGCACGGCCTTAAACGCTTTGGAGCTAATATGCTCAATTTGTTTTCTGAAGGTTAGTTTTGTATCGAATATAAGTCCAAGATATTTAAAATCCTCGCTCCAAGGAATAATTTACCCTAAAAAATTTATTGGTCGCTTGGGTAGGTGAGCAGGCTTACGTTTCCTGGTGAAGTATATTGACTTCGTTTTTGCAACGTTTATTTTAATTTTCCATCTATGGTAGTATTGATAAGTAAGTTCTAACGCCGTTTCAAGGCTGGAAATAATGGAAGTTGGATCTGCGCCTATACTGTATATGCAAATGTCGTCTGCGAAAGCTGCAACTTGGCAGTTTGGTAAAGAAGGGAAGTCCGATGTATAGATGTTATATAGAGATGGGCTTAGGCAGAGCTTTGGAACATCAACCTAAACAAACATCTCTACCTCCTGGTGCATTAACAAAAACCAGGGAGTTAATAAGTTTACTTAAAAAAGTTAAAAACGGCAAAGCACCAGGTATCGATGGCCTACCGAATATAGTACTTAAAAATTTACCCATAAAAGGAATAGGATTCCTATGCCACCTATTCAACGCATGCCTTAGGCTTTCCTTCTTTCCATCCATCTGGAAACAAGCTCTAGTCATAACTATCCCGAAGCCTGGAAGAGATCCGCGCTCCCCTGACAACTACAGGCCCATTAGCTTACTACCAGGATTAGGTAAGCTCTTTGAAAGAATAGTCCTGAAAAGATTAAATAATTTAATGGCTAACAATAATATCTTACCTGATTTCCAATTCGGCTTCAGAAACAGACATTCGAATGAGCATCAGCTCCTCCGTGTTACAAAGGACGTCAAAGCAGCGATGTACAATAAATTGTCTGTAGGTTTAGTGACACTGGACATAGAAAAAGCCTTTGATACAGTCTGGCATGATGCCCTGGTCTACAAACTTCAGAAATATAATACACCCCCATACTTTTTGAACCTTTTACAATCATTTTTAACTGATAGGAAGTTCCAGGTCAAAGTAGGGAATACCCGCAGATAAAAATGGAGCAAAAATGCTTAATCGCACTAGCTCTACGTAATCACACACCTAAAGTCAAACACAACGATCACACAAATACAAATTCCCAACTATCTGTATTTATGTAGAATTGCTATAAATACGACGAAAATGTGATTGAGTATCAGTATTAATATCACCCTTACATGAGTAATATTGTACAATGTATTAAAGTCATTGCACAGTTTCTTAAAATTAGTAAATTAAAAAATAAATAAATAAGTATTTATTGATTTTTCATGTTAAATAATTTTTGAGCACCGCATTTATAAGCCTATTGCTAGGAGTTTCAATTCAGGCTAAAGCGAGACTTTCAAAAACGTCTCAATATATTTTGGCATCAAGACAATATATTTGAATATATTTTGGCATCATTTGCAGCCGGTAACCATCAATAATTAATCAGCACTGTCACCGCCAAACATTAAAATTGTTGATAGTGTTCTTGCACACACTACAACCCTATCATCACCATTCTATTCGCCAAGGAGTTTGTTAACTTTGTAGACAAGCAGTAAACAGAAAAGTGGAGTGTTTGACGCCGATTTATCAGTATACAGTGGACCCAAGCCAAGCAAAATAATTTTCCCTGTCCACCTACCGTCAAATTGTTTGCTGAAATACAAAAACTGGACAAATTTCGCAAAGAGATCAAAGAGTGTGCGTTTAAGGATTCTGTACCTGCTAATTAACTCTTGATGAATCCATAAATTTTAAAGGTGACACTATCATGGTGGTAGGGTCTTATGAGTATATAAATAAAAAATACCTTTGCAGTATAAATCACTCAACTTTTTTAACAATAGTAGAATATGTAAATATAACATGTTTACCAGTGAATTCATATGGGCACCCTTAAATTTAAATATATTGTTACATGTACAAATAATTCTGCGAGCTACTGTCGCAATTGTTTTCACAACAATGAAGAACACGAATTCACTCGAAACCCCGAGAACCCAACAAGCATGATCAACATCTGCGAGTGACGTCACTCCATTCATGAATTTGCTCGAACCTACCAGGCACCTCTCGGTCGAACATTCGCCCATGTGCGAGAAATGGGTGAATAGGTAGAGACCCTATATAAAGGCGAGCTGAATGAATGGGGGGATCATCATTCATTCGACCGCGAGAAGAACTGCGATTGTGTGTGGGAAGCGATATTCTTCGAGTAGTAGAAAAGTGTGTTTCGTAATAGTGAAGTAATTTAGAAGACAATTGCGATAATAAATTTATGGACAGGTGTTAGATAATTTTAATAGTGACAATTAAAATTAGTGAAAGTGTTAACTGATTATTGTGCATTTTATTTAATTGAATAAACTCTTTTACTTAAATTAAAAGACATTGCGTTTCACTTTCCCGGAACGTTAAAATTACAGGCCGCGAACCAATAACACGCGACAATGGTGTCAGAAGTGGGATAGAAAAATTTTGAAAGTGAAAATTTGAGCATTTTTATAGTGCACAATAGTAAAATTTAAAGAAACATTAAAAATGCCACGAAGCTTAAACTTAAAAATTAATGAATTGACCATATCGGAGCTCAAGGAGGAGTTGGAACAGCGGAATCTGGCCACACAAGGTACAAAGGCCACACTGATTGCACGCTTGCGTGACGCGATCGAGTCAGAAGGCGTGAATCTGGATTCGGGTGAGCTCTCCGATGCGGAAAAAGGCGCAGAAGGTGGAGAAGTGGACACACCAAAATCAAAGGAGCCAGAAAATGCGCTGATGCAAATGTTGATGCTAGTGTCATCCAGCCTGACTGCAAAGCTAGATGAACAATCAACGAAGCTAAATGAACAGTCATCAAGTCTGACTGCGAAGCTAGATGAACAGTCATCCAATTTAACAGCGAAGTTAAATGAACAATCAGCGAAACTAGACCAACAAGCGTTCGAAATCAAGGCAGACATCACACAGAAGCTGGAAAAACAGTCAACCGAAATAAAAGCGGAGCTCAGTAGTCTCAACAGCCAAATTAAATGCGTCGAGGAGAAGGTATACCAGGTCGAGGAGAGAATCAACCTTGAGATCAGCCAGGTCGAAGAGAGAATAAACCATGAGATGGAAAAAGTGAAAAAAGAATTAGAAGCAGCGAAGGCACTAGTAACCGCCTCACCAGCCCCAATTATAACCGCAGCGCAAAGCTCATCTAGAAATGTGCAAGCACCAATATTCGATGGGCAAACGGTCTGGACTATTTACAAAATCCAGTTTGAAGCAGCCGCTAGGATAAATCACTGGAATGAGCAGGAACGAGCAACTGCGTTAATTCTTGCTCTAAGAGGCCCAGCTGCCGAGCTTTTGCAGACGATTCCCGTTGAGCTGCATTCAAACCCGGCTGCTATAATGAATGCGCTGGACATGCGTTATAGAGACGATCATCTGAGGCAGATTTACCGGGCACAGCTACGACATCGGATGCAGAAGTCTGGTGAAACCTTGCAGCAGCTAGCACAAGACATTGAGCGACTGGCACTTTTGGCTTACCCAGCGTACGACTCAGAACATCGAGATGACGTAGCAGCAGAAGCATTCATCAGCGCCTTGAAGGACAAGGAATTGCAACAAGCCGTGCGGTTAGCTCAAAAGCAAACAGTCAAGGATGCATTGGCTTATAGTTTAAATTTTGAGGCAGCCAAAAATGTGACCCGTACCACTGCCCGGGCTCGTGAGGTAGTGGCAGATAATTGCAGGTGTGAGCGCGTGGGGATTGAGCGAGAGCTGCAGGTGAATGGTGCGCCTAGATGCTGGAATTGCGGGGAAAAAGGGCACCTGCAAAGAGACTGCAAGAAGGGAAGAAGACCGAGCTATTGTCCAGGGTGGTGGAGATCCAGACCGTGTCAGGAGCCTAGAATGGATCATCAAACTGCAAGGGCCAACTTCGGGGGGCGAACGTTGGCTAGGAGTATCGACATACCCAGCACCGTGCCAAGGCAACATCGTGGAGAAGCAGACAGATGCCTTCCTGGTCAAGTTGATGAAGAACATCGCACCCTAACAAACGACACTGGTGCAACCCGCTCGACGATCCGACCAGACCTAGTGGGGCCCCAACTGCTTCACAAGGGCAGAGTTCATGGAAATGCTGACGCCCTATCTCGTCATCCATGTCCAGCTAACTGCAAGCATTGCCGGCGGGTTGAGGAAAAGGAACCGCCCGTTGATCTGCGACTGATAACGGCCGAATTCGATGAAGGTTGGTCATCGGAGGAGATTCGAAATGCCCAGCTAGCCGATGAAGACATCGGACCATTGCTCGTGTGGAAGGAGACGACTGGGCGACCGGAGTGGAAGGACGTTTCGATGCATGGCGCAACCCTGAAAAGCTATTGGGCACAATGGAACTCCCTACAGGTGGAGGGTGGCGTACTCAAGCGGAAATGGGAAACGGCGGACGGTAGCTCCTATAGGATGCAAACTATACTTCCCAAAAGCCGAATCCACGATATGGTTAAGGAAATGCATGAAGGATCCTCGGGAGGCCATCTTGGTGTTAACAAAACCTTAGCGAAACTGCGGGAAAGATTCTACTGGCTCCACGCTCGAGAAGACGTAGAGGACTGGTGTCGCAGATGCACAATTTGCGCTTCCGTCAAAGGCCCAAAGCGACGACTGAGAGGACAAATGCAAACCTATAACGTAGGCGTGCCATTCGAAAGGATTGCTGTTGACATCGCAGGACCCTTTCCTGAATCTGAATGGGGAAATCGATACACGCTGGTTGTAGCTGATTATTTCAGCAAGTGGCCCGAGGTCTACCCCATTCCCAACCAGGAAGCAACTACTGTAGCCGAACAGCTAGTGTTAAATTGGGTCAGCAGGTACGGCGTGCCTTGTGAACTACATTCGGATCAAGGCCGAAACTTTGAGTCACTAGTTTTTAGCGAAATGTGCGAGCAGCTGGGAATACGGAAAACGAGGACAACACCGCTGCATCCCCAATCCGATGGAATGGTCGAACGTTTCAACGGCACGCTCAATAAACACTTGGCCAAAATGGTTGACGAGAACCAAAGGGACTGGGACCGACATATCCCACTATTTTTAATGGCGTATAGAGCCGCTGAACATGCATCGACGGGCCAAGCCCCAGCCAAAGTCATTTTTGGAAAGACTATTCGTTTGCCAGCCGATATAAAGCTCGGAACACCCCCTGAGAAACCCCAAACGGTCTCGGAGTACGCAAGTGATCTAAGACAACGGTTGAACCAGATACATCGGACAGTGCGAAAACACCTCGAATCGGCTACTGACCGCATGAAGACCAGGTATGATCTAAAGGCTAATTCTACTGGCTTCCAGCAAGATGACTTGGTGTGGCTTTATAACCCGCAACGGCGAAAGGGTAGGTCTCCAAAGTTGCAACATAACTGGGAGGGACCATACCGAGTCACAAAGCGAATCAACGACGTCGTATATCGCATACAGGAACACCGTAAACCGAGAGCCAAAATGAAAATCGTGCATCTAGACCGTCTTGCCCCATATTACATCCAGGGAGAATTGACTACAACTGGCGACACATCTTTTCGGGGCGAAAAGAACTGAGGTGGGGGCAGTGTTACATGTACAAATAATTCTGCGAGCTACTGTCGCAATTGTTTTCACAACAATGAAGAACACGAATTCACTCGAAACCCCGAGAACCCAACAAGCATGATCAACATCTGCGAGTGACGTCACTCCATTCATGAATTTGCTCGAACCTACCAGGCACCTCTCGGTCGAACATTCGCCCATGTGCGAGAAATGGGTGAATAGGTAGAGACCCTATATAAAGGCGAGCTGAATGAATGGGGGGATCATCATTCATTCGACCGCGAGAAGAACTGCGATTGTGTGTGGGAAGCGATATTCTTCGAGTAGTAGAAAAGTGTGTTTCGTAATAGTGAAGTAATTTAGAAGACAATTGCGATAATAAATTTATGGACAGGTGTTAGATAATTTTAATAGTGACAATTAAAATTAGTGAAAGTGTTAACTGATTATTGTGCATTTTATTTAATTGAATAAACTCTTTTACTTAAATTAAAAGACATTGCGTTTCACTTTCCCGGAACGTTAAAATTACAGGCCGCGAACCAATAACACGCGACAATATGTTAGTAGTCCAAGGAAAGGTGCATATGCCTTGAAAGTTTTAACAAGGTCAAATCATACTTGTGGGAATAATGGCCACTCAAAAGTTCTTAAATTGCAACAAAAACAATGTACGGTTTGTCTACCATTCGGGGCTTCCCTCGAAACAAGCGCTACACATTTAATTAAATTTTTACCGAATTATGAGATAAAATATATAAGAACAAGCTGAGTAGACAGACCAACACTCATATCAGAAGGGTTTTGTACCAAACTTACAAAATGCAAACACCAGCAACGAATAATATCAAGAAACATGTCAAAGAGATTTGCTCGTTTAAAAGAAAATCCATTGTTTCTTCATTTTTAACTAACAAAAATCACTCAAATCATGAAATCCCAAAAGCATTTATGTCATCGATCTTATCTGAAAATTTTAAGAAGATCAAATCAAAACTGAAGTGTCTGGTTCACTGGAAAGTCCATAAAATACCAAAATAGTGCTTTTGTTGTTGTAATGGGAGAAATTTCAAATCGATGTAACTTCCGTGAATATGACATGAATCTCATCAAACTTACAGAGTATTAGGACCTTGTGTAAAGCTACTATTATATTGAGTTTTGATGGGTTTAAAGGCATCCATACGATTTTGTTGGAGAAAATGTGAAATACGAAGGTCATACTATTATTAACAAAGTTGAACGAAATTTGACTTTTAGGGTATTTGTTATTGTTGTGCTCATAAATATCACATTTGTTAAATTTTCTTTTCGATTTTTTAAGATCACAGGTGTCCAATCGCAAGGGAGGAAACACACGCAAACTTTTATGCAGCGCTAGCTGGACTAGAAGATTCCATGCATATTGAAGAGGATACAGGTAACAAAACTTCTGAACATTGAAATACTAAATCTGATAATGTATTTATCGCATATTTAAAAATTGAAAATAGCGAGAAAAAAACCAAAAGTTTTGTTTGCTGGTCCGTCTGTCAATGTTCCTCAAAAGAAAGAAAAAACCCCACCAATCAATGCATTTGAGCAAACAGGCAAAGAAATGATTCTGTTTTTGGATTTGAGGAAATTGATATGCTCCTCTATTTGTTGTACACTTTGACCAACAGAAATGAATGATTCTTGCGAATCCTTCATCGTATATTTTGTGACGTTGGCCTTCCCAGTATGGTCCTTGCGCACAATTTTTTGTGTTGGTACAAGATACCCATGCAAACACCACAAAATTTGCATTGCATAGTTATCTGTGAATATAAAACAAGAAGTATTAACCACTTGTGGACACTGAGTATATCTTCATAGAAAATCGTTAAAATGCAAAATGGGCAACAAACATGTTCGATCCCATCATAAACAATAAACTATATGACATTTTTTGGAAGAGAATTAGTGAGATTTAGTTTAAATAAGCCAGAGAACGCTTCAGTCAAGGGAGATTTGTAACCAACCTAGTTAACGCAAAAGATTTGAATTAATCTATTCTTGATTCCTATAGTTAAATAATGAAAAAATACCGATAGCTTGTTTCGTAAATCCAGTTTAAATGAAGTTATTTTGCTATTTAAAAATTTCCACCCAATTATGAAATCTAATTGAGACTCTTGCGAATTAATGACGAAAAATTCAAAAATCATAATCTTGTTGTTGTTGCTCTTGAAACCATTAAGACCTAATTCTGCTTTTTTTTACAGATAGATGGGCAGAGGAATGGATGGACAAATCAAAGTTGTTTTTTAAAATTATTTTAAAAATCAGAAAAACTATCTACCCTGTTCAGTAGCGTCATCTTTGATGGATACAAGTATTTTCTTCAGGCCTTTGTCTTTCACGTGCTTGTCTTCGCAAAGGAATCGCAGTAAATGTTTCGATGCATTTGCCCAGCCATTTAAAATTCCATTCGAATTTTTTACCACTGCTGAGAAATCTTTATCAATCTGAAATGTAGAAGAAATAAGTAAGCTTCGATTATCAAATTAAAAAAACCTGATATCTTTTAAATGAAAAATGGACAAATCATTGTGATTATAAATACATCTTACCAAACGATATCCTGTTGGTTTTTTGTATTTAGGCCATTTGCGCAAAATATCTTTCAAAGATATTGCTTCGTTGATCTCGTGAAGACGATATTGCGTACAAGCTTGCCAACAAGCATCAAATTCTTCTGCCGACAAGTTATCAAATTTCAAACTACGAATGCACTGCTCAGCATCCGCTTCCGGGGCTAAGAAGCATAAAGTTACAAGTGAACTGTCCCTTGAAGGTCAAAAACTTACCAAACACTTTCGTTGTGATGTTGTTCTCATTTGATGATTCAATCTTCTTTGGGAACTGATGTCTGGATCGGCTTTTCAGATTGCAGTATTTAACATAAATTTTACCCCGTTTACCAAGCCTATAATATTCTAGTTTTTCGGATGGAAAACGATCAATTATTTCGTTTTCAAGTTTGTAACTAGTTGCAATCGACATATGAATGTCATTTTCGTCGAAATGATTAGCAATAAGATTTATAAGGAGCAACCGGTGTTCGTCCAAAAAAATTGAGTTGTCTTCGTATAACTTACACAATAGTTGCGCTCTTTTGCTGTAATTCAAAATTGTTGATAAACAAACATAACATCGATCATTCATTTCTGGTGAGCTGCATTCTTTCAACGTATATGGTGATGACCGACAATACCTTACAGCACTGAATGATTTGAAACTTGCAGCAGGAGAAAATTGAGCCGAATAGTCTTCATATTGATTATCTTGTGAATAAAGTGGAATATTGATTCCTTTGCGCCATATATTCAAATGATGTTCAAAGAGAATAACTTCCCTCATTGGGTACTTTTCGAGCACTGGTCTTATGTGATGTGGCTGCATAATCTTTAAAATTTCGACATCAATTTTTTCGGCTGAAATATTTAAAAATATGTTTGTAAGATGATATTAGTTTGGTTTTTCAGTATGCTATAATTACAGATGCTTACCAGCCTATCTTTCAAATAAGTGTGCGAGATTCCAACTTTTCAAAAGAACCTTTAAGTCATTGTTAGCAGACTTTTCCGAGTAATTGCTAGTAGATTGAACTGGTTCTTCTGTCGCTAAATTGATTTGATTTTCCAAAAATATTACAGCTGAAGAGGAGTGTAGCCCATACTCAGTCGGCAAGTTCTCACCTGAACTTATAGCTACATCTTGTTGAAAGTTCATGATGGAATAATCGATGTCAATGCTGTCATTTGTGTTCATCTGTGTTGAACCATCCATTTATGAAAATATTTTGAAAAAAAAAAACCAAACGGTTTACAGCTATGTGAAACATACAAAACAGCACACAGAATATAAAAGGAGAAACTTATGGAACATAATATTCTTTCACGCGAATCATAGATTTGCCCAGAGCCGTCTTTATATGATTTAATGGTGGTCCCACGTATGGTCTAAACTAAAAATGGTGAACTCTCCAAGCGAGGCAGGATCAACTTCAAAAGCCAAAACATGTGGATCATAGTGAATATTTCGCAACTCTTGTGTAAATAGGCAATAGTTTTCATCTGATTGAATAATGTTGATTATCATAAAAATTGCATAATCTATGTGTTGCCTTGCCACGTAATAACCTTTTTTGAAGGTTTTTTTTAAATATTTGCATTTACTAAAATATTTTATTTTTGCTACATCAATGTTCAATTTGCTTTTAATAAGGTTTTGTAAATTACAATCAATTTCATCCTTTTTATTGACATGAAATTTTCTATCGGAGCTCGATTGATTCATAATTTGACAAGCAAATTTCAATTGAAATTTCTTAGCTAAAGTGAGGCATATAAACTTGCGTGAGGTTGCGACATGTGAATAAAGCGTTTTACTTCAAACTGAAAGCACCAAAACTTTCTTAATGGTCCACATTGTTGTATAATTCGATGATAGTGCGTCAATATATGAAATTTTGGCTTTAGAGTATCGTGGAATAGTTGAATATACTTTTTATTGTGCCATTCAATTTTTTTCTGCAATGCATTTACTGACTCGCTAGTAACTTCAAAACATAGAACTAGATCAATTATGTCTATTGAATTGATAAGAAAACTCCACACTTCATCATCTTCAGGAACAATATCTCCAATCATTAGTGGTAAGTAAATGACAAAAGTTAACATTTCTTTTGCAGACATCTTTAAATGCCGTTTGTTTAAATGGGATGGCAATATCTCGTTCGAAATGTTATCTATTTCAATTGGTCCATATTCAAAGGATTGCTTTCGTCTATTTAAGGTTTGCAATGTAAAGTATCCTATTGTTTGAGTTAAATACAATATTATATGACATAAATCATAATGGCATATACCTTTAAATATATCGTGCATAACATCCACCCTGAAATTTTCAACAACATGAAATGAACGTATTTTATTAAAGCAGCATGAGTCCACAATGCCAGTTTTTTCGGGGATCTTTGCAATGGCGTCTATAGCATAGTTTACTTCATCACGTAACTTTTCTGGATTTTCAATACAAAGTATTTGCCATTCACTCTTTTCAACCTTACAAAATCGGCAAAATGTGCCAGCAAAAGATTTTCTAAAATTTAACAATGAGTTGAGTCCTAAATTATCTCCTAAAATCAGTGCTAAAATGAAGTGAACATTTCGAGGTGCAGCATTGGCCACTTTAATTTGAATTCCATTCTCTTCAAGATTTCTAAGTTCACTCACTAATGGTTGTTAGCATTTATCGTTTCCATACATTTTAAGATCCTTTGATTTTATGACGGCAGCTAAATATATATCATTTTGTGCAAAGCCTAATGGCATACATGGAAATGAATAATAAAAGTTGCACACTGAATGGATTGTCGCATGCGAACCTAGTGCATTATTCAGCTCTAAATCATCTGCATACAGGAAAAATGGAATTAAAATTTTATTCGGATATAACGAACTATTTTTCTTCCACAATTCGCCTTGAGCAAAATTCGTAAAGCAAGCATCTGTTTTCAAATATGTCATGTAATCTAGCATTTTGTCAAGTAAGTTATCATTCTCAAATGTCATTTGGAACTGCCTTCGCAATGGCAATAATGCACCTTTTACAATTTTATCCTTGTAAATCAATTTTCCTGCTTCGTGAGTCACATCAACATCCTCATGAATTATGAACTCTTTAATATCGTTTGCATATCCATTGTTTTTCAAGCATTGGTATAAACGATAATCAGTGGTGCAATCTTTAAAAGGATTTTTACAATTAGAAATTATACTTGTTACTTCATTCAACAAAGAAGCATTTTTAGGGTTTCGTACTAAAATACAAAACCCTATTGCAATCACGACCTGTGTCCGTCTGTCCGTCTGTCCGTCCGTCCGTCCGTCTGTATGTCACAGCACTTTTTCTCCGAAACTATAGAGGCTACAGCCATGAAACTTTGTGGAAAGGTCAGAAGTGGTGACCTCTTGAAAGTTCAAGGGCGAAAATTTTTTTCAAAGGGGTTTAAAGGGGGTCTCCCCATATAGGGAGTTGACCCCTCAAAAAAAATTTTTCACCAATGGTAGTCAAATAGGGTGTCATTGGAAAGGTCTCAATGAGATCTTTTCAAAACAGGTCTTAAAATTACCTTATGAGTACCGAGGGGGGCAGGGGAAGGGGAAATGTACGAACTTTTCGCGTACCCCCCCTCGCGATTGGACACCTTCCATCCGAAAAACCTGAAAAAAATCATGAATGTAGGCCTTTATGAGTACAACAACAACAAATACATGAGAAGTCGAAATTCACTCAACTTTGTTAGTAATAGTATGATTTATCGATTTTATGTTTTCTTGAATAAAATCTAAATGGTACCCTAAAATTCAATAAAATTTAGCAAACAGATGACTATTTATAAGATTGATCTTTTCTGAAAGTTTCACAAAGATCGATTTGTATTTAACGAAGTTATAGCGATTTGAATTTTCCTGTATTACTATGGAACAATGTGCCCTGTATTACTATGGAAACATATGGCTATGGAGCCATATGCGCTTTTTACCGACTTAGACACTACAGCTTTGCTAGGATTTGCATGAAAGTTTCAGGAATGAAAGATATCATGAGGATGACTACATACAATTGAAACAAGTTGAAGAGGCAGGAGAGAGCTCCTAGCAAAAGGGCTTTGTAGCCATACATGAAAAATGTGTTTTCTCCCTCGCGAATGGACACCCGTGATCTAAAAAAATCTGAAAAAATTATCAAGCGAGATATTTATGGGTATAATTTTAACAAATACCTCAGAATTAAAAAATTCTTTCAACTTAGTTAATAATAGTATGATCCTCGAACATGACGTGTTTCTTAATTTTATTCGTTGCTGGTTACGGCATTTTGTAAGTTGAGTACAAAACCCTTCTGACATGAGCATAGGTCTGTCTACCCAACTTGTTTTGTAGTCTATTATGGCTGAAACGATCAAATATGTCTAACAGTGGTTTTAAAACCAATTTTAATATATCATCTTGAATTTGCGCAACATCTTTTCTTGTAAAGTTATTATTTTCATGAAGAGTCAATGAAAACTTTAAGCAATTATCGTGAAATGACTTTATGTCGGCTTCTAAATCGAAATTGTGTTCTGTTTCATTTTGGTTTGAATTGGGCTGTGTTTCGAAACTGACAATTTCATGCAAATTTTCTATTTGACACGTATGAGTCTCAATTTCGTTGTTCACCAAAGCCGATTTTACCACACTGGAATGAGGATGCTTGTTACGAATGTGCTTTTTATAAGAAGATAGATTTTTGAATAGCTGGGAACATGAACGTATAAAACATCTGTAGGTGCTGTTTGTGGTTAACGCGTGCTTTTTTTTCAAATGATGCAACAATAAATCAACGCCACCAAATTCATTTTTGCAAATAAAACATTGCATTTCCGAAGAAAACTTTTCCACAACCAGCAGAGTACAAAATAACCTGCAAAATAGTTTGGTTGCTAAAATTTCACATATGCATTATGTGTTGGGCGCCAAACACACAGCTCGCAGTCTAATGGTCAGAGTTCCGAGTTCTTTGTAATATACATGCCGCGAGAATGCCGCGCTCCACTTCATATAATAGGGAAGACCTTTGACCTCAGAACACTAGACCGCTGGCAATGTGTTCGGTGCCTCAAAGCTCAAGCTAGTATTTAACTGGCAGATAATTTGCAACTAGGATTCAACGAATTTCTAACATTCAAAAAGCACAATTCTGGTCAAAGATGAGAAAACCGTAAATTTAAATTTTTTCAAAACAGTTTTATTCCACGTGTTTAACACTATTCGATAATAGCAAAAAGTTGCTCATTGCTTTCTTTAAAATTTAGTGTAAAAGACCGTGGCATTATACAATAAATCCAAAAACTACGAAATCAGAAGATGACAAAACCGTATAACTTCACTTCTTATTAAAATCTCTAAGTTCACATATCTGGATGATTGTGCTACTACCACAGACTTTTGTTTTAAATTTAATGGAAAAATTCAAGATTTTAAAATAGTGCATATAAGTTCACACACACACATACACACACTCACCTGATAATTTTTTAAATCCGCAAACACTTCACTTTCCAAAATTACACTTTTCACGACACTTATGTTGACTCGAACGCGTCCTATCTAGAACTGATGAAAAACTAATATTGTACAACTAAGAACTAACTTTAATGCCCCATTCTCACCAAAATCGATGATCTCGATCATCAAAGAAATTAATTTTCCATTGATTCCATGCAACCTATCATAAAATTTTCTTGGACTGCTATTTCCGATTCGTTTCGATGTATCGTTTCATCGATAAAATGAAATTTCACATGAATTTTACCAATGGAATTGATGAAATGTGTTAATCAAGTAATGAAAAAAGTCATCAATTTGCGAATGTAAGCATTTTTCTTTGGGAAAAATTGAATGATTTGCAATTTATAATTTCAATGAACCAAAGCATTAAATGGGTTCATTAAAATGAAAACTTGATGATAATATGCATCAAAGAGGTGATATTCTTCATTGATCCAATGAATTTGAGTTAATAAATTCAATTCATTGATTTTGAGCAGGATATTTTTTTCAGTGTACCTATGCAACTGGTCGAAATGTGCTCAAGTTCAAGCAGGAGCTCAACTCCTTGTTTTAAATACTTGATTTGAGTACTGGTGTTGGTAACCTAAACCCCGAGAATACATCATGGCTAAGCGCCACCAATAATCCAAGAGTTGCATTCCTGAAAACGTGCATAACAGAGAACCAAATTGAATACAGGTATAATCTATGTGGGTCGGAGCTCCCAGCATACCCGAGGGAAAATTCATATTTGGAACTCTGCAATGCTGACGCACGACTAAAGTTCAGCTTTAATAGCCCTCAACGGAAACTGCAGGTGCTACCTAATGATAGCGACCAACACGCAATTCTAATGGAAATCAATCATCAAAGGGATGATTTTTTCCTCATTCAAGTTCAACATGAAAATCATCGGTTGAATTTCAAACAAGTTGAGTAGACAGACCGACGCTCATGTCAGAAGGTTTTTGTATTCAACTTACAAAATGCAGTCACTAGCAACGAATAAGATCAAGAAACATGTCAAAGACGATTTTATTGGAGAAAATATGAAATTCGAAGGTCATACTGTTACTAACAAACTTGAACGAATTTTGATTTCTGAGGTGTATGTTCTTGTTATACCCATAACTATCTCCCTTGATAATTTTTTCAGATTTTTCAGATCACAGGTGTCCACTCGCGAGGTGGGAAATACATTTTTCGTGTATTTTCCCCTGTGCCCCCACTAAAGCAAAAAATGTCAGTTAAAGAACTGCTTTGAAAAGCTCTCATAAAACACTTTTATTTTATACTCATATCGGCTACCGTTGATGATTTTTTTTTCAGGAGCCACTCTTCTGTACTGTATTTTTCGATTTATGGCCAATTTTTCGAATCCTTAAATGGTTACAAAGCCCTTTTGCTAGGAGCTCTCTCCTGCCTCCTCAACTTGTTTCACATATGAGTATTAATTGTAGGTACTCATCTTCAGTCATTCATTAAATTGAATCAAGTGTTAAAAGCATGCGCCTTAAACGTTGAAGTTGGGGAAAAATAACTCAAAATTATTCAATCTTTGCATTTAAAACTATTTTGTTTTACGATTACTGATACCGCTACTTGAACCGATTCTCAAAGATATTCATAATACCTATCGTTTCTGAAATTTTCATGCAAATCCTAGCAAAGCTTTAGTGTCTGCGTCGGTGAAAAGCGCATATGGTTCCATAGGCATATGTTTCCATAGTAATACAGCGCATATTCTTCCATAGTAATAGAAGAAAATTCAAACCGCTATAACTTTATTAAAAACCATTAAGATTTTATTTAAGAAAATGTAAAATTGATAAATTATACTATTACTAACAAAGTTGAGTGAATTTCGACTTCTCATGTGTTTGTTGTTGTTGTACTCATAAAGGCCTACATTCATGATTTTTTTCAGATTTTTCGGATGAAATGTGCCCAATCGCGAGAGGGGGGGGGGGGGGTGCATGAAAAGTTCGAACATTTCTCCTTCCCCTTCCCCCCCTTGGTACGGATAAGGCAATTTCACGATTTATTTTGAAAAGTTCTCATTGAGACCTTTATTACGACACCTTACTCGACTACCAATGGTGAACAATTTTTTTTGAAGACTCACCTCCCTATATGGAGAGACCCCCTTTAAACCCCTTTGAAAAATTTTCCCACCCTAGAACTTGCAAGAAGTTACCACTTCTGGCCTTTCCACAAAGTTTCATTGCCGTAGCTTCGATAGTTTCGAAGAAAAAGTGCTGTGATGGACGGACAGACGTACACAAGTCGTGATTGCAATAGGGTTTTGTATTTCAGTACAAAACCCTAAAAACGGACTGGGGAAAGTTTCAAAAGAAGTTTAATCAAGAGTACCAGAAGAAATGTCCTCCTTCTGATGATAGCAACGCTCGCTCAATGGCTGCTAATGACAGGAATCTAACTAACGATGAAATAGATCTCTATTTGCGGAAGTTAGAGAAACTGACATGGAAATGATTGAGAAATTAGTTCCCAAGATTAATCATGGAAGCAATATGAAAGGATATGAAACAGCAACCATAACAAGGTTGTCAAGATTGAAAAGTCTTCTTCTAACATGTGTCAATAATATTAATTGGCGATTTTTGGACTACAACTGGCTTTGTTGAAATTACACCTGAAGAATGACCAGAATTTAATCCGTTCATACTTCAGGAGCGAGCTGAGCAATCAATGGGCGAGAAAGTTGAGGCATATTGCACACAGGGCCCAGAAGAAGTCTCGACTGAAGGTATCGAATCTTGAAGTCACTAGTGATGAGATAAATATTCTTGATAGGGCTGGTATCAAAATTGATAGTACGACTCCAGATAGAAATAGAGACAGGATAATATGTGAGGGATTGCATAAACTTGCCCCAATCGGAACTCATTTTGAATTGGTTTATTTACCAAACCCTGAGAGAGGGAATGAAATATTTTCAGAGGTTGTTGAAGCAAAAGTTTCCGACTTCAAATCAAGCTTGAACGGCCAATCAATTCTTCACTTCAATCAAACATTGACATCTAACCTCAGACCAAGCTTAAATTTTATTGATTATTTTGTCAGCTATGGAGACTTGTGTTTCATATTTCGCAGGATAAGCAACAAGAAATCATGTGTTATTGATGGTATTCCAAATGTAGTTCTCCAACATTTGCCTGAGGTTGCTATTAGGAATTATTGCATATTGTTCAACAACATGTTGAGCAATTTATATTTCCCAAATGAGTGGAAAAAGGCAAACCTATTTCCGGTCTTGAAGAAAGGAAAAGAATATTCATGCCCTAAAAGCTATCGCCCAATCAGCTAGCTCCCTAATTCAGCAAGGTGTTTGAAGTGATACTCAACTGAGCATTAAACGCCCACATTGAGAAATATGAGTTGATGCTGAATTTCTTATTTGGTTTTTGCGCCAGGCATTCAACTATACATGCAATAACGGAAGGAACCTCAGACATCTGTTGGAAACTAAATGATAGAGAATGTGTTGGAGCGTGTCTCATTGATATGGAGAAAGCCTTCGATACGATGTGGTTAGATGGACTTGTATTTAAACTCCTTCAAGAAAGGTTCTCCAGACACCTTGTTACCAGGATGTGCAATATGTTATACGGAAAACCGTTTGTTGTAACTAGTGAACATGTGAAAACAATGCGCGAATTCAAGGTCTTGGATGGTCTACAGCAAGGAACAGTTACTGTGCTTCTGCCCTTTTTGATATTCATTCGCAAGCTATTGAACGGCTTTGATTTTAACGTTTTACCAACGCGGTCATTGGTAGCGTTTGCTGATGAACTGATAATCTATATGGAAGACCGAAAAGCTACAATAGTTCAGTGCAATCTTCAAAAAATGTTCAATGCTGTGCAGCTATACACTGACAATTGGCGAATGAAAATCAATGCCTAGGAGTGCAAAACAATCTTGTTTCTCGATCAATATCTTTACTATACTGAACATGCCAAAATTATGCTCAGTAAGGCACTAAAATAATCATGGCATTTGACGACTCTTTCATTCGAGATACTCGTACATTGATCAAAAGGTCAAAATTATCTGTCACAGGACCCTGGTTAGACCAGTTTTGATCTGGTATAATCATAGTACTAGTACTATGGAAAAATTAAGAGTATTCGAAAGGAAATGTCTTCATGCATACACAAGTTTGTACAGAAAGCCAGAAATAGATTAGAAGCATCATATATCGAATAGAAGCATTTATCAAACTGCTAAAGTGACAATTGTCGATATCATCATATTGAAACTTCTTCGGAATCATATCGCAAGATCTATAATTGTGCATGAAAACCCTTAGATTTCACAGTCTTTCCACCCTACAGACTGGCTTCTTTCCTCCAGAAGCATTCGTGTATTTGGACATGAATAGATATGTTTTTGATTCTGAGGGCGTCCCAATCATATATTACATATCTCGACGGGCCACCGATAAGAAGACAAAATATCCTCCGAATTTGAGTTCACGAGACCAATAATTCCAATGGAGGTACTCGTTTGCTAGATTCATTGAAGGTAGTCGAGCTGAGATGCAGCAATCTAGGTATTGGTGGCTGAATGACAATGTCTAAATTACTCGTGTTTATTTTCAGTTTTTGTGTTTTTCATTACTTAGCTTTTGAGTTTCTGCTCATTATTGCTACCTTCAGTGTTGTTCTTTATTAGTGTTAAAACTTAGGGATAGGTTAGGTATATGTTATGCTTATTACAATAGGTTTAGAGATAAGGATAAACGCTTAGGTTAGGAATATTGTGATACAATTTTTTTTAATATAAAATAAAGTTTTTGATTGAATTTTATTAGAATTAGGTTACAACACATAATGTGTAGGACAAAAGTTCACTATTGTGTTAAGATTATAAATAATTTGGAATAGTGTAGGCTGATTTTTTCTCCTTTTTCCAATCGAATCGTAAAATATGTAACAATCTTAATCAATTTGAATTAACTATTTTTTTTTTTTTTGAAATGTATTTAACTGATAACGTATAAATTTAGAGAGCCATTTGGGCTATTAAGCTTTTCTATTGTTATTGTTTGGAATTTGCTTTGTATTCTATTAAAAATTTATTACGTTTAGTATTGAATAAAGCGCTTTTGGCTTTGACTTACGACACCCTTTGATGTGTTTTTTTTCAGGGGCCACTTTCCTGTAGTGTAATCATCGGATTCATATCATCAGAAAATTTTTTTCGAACCCTAGAATGGTTACAAAGCCCTTCTGTTAGGAACTTTCTCCTGCCACTTCAGTTTGTTTTGCCTACGAATATCAATTGTAGGTACTCATCTACAGTCATTCATTAAATTGAATCAAGTGTTAAAAGCATGAACCTTAAACGTTGAAGTTGGGGCAAAATAACTCAAAATTATTCAATCTTTGTATTTAAAGCAACAACTATTTTGTCTTGCAATTACTGATACCAATAGCTGAACCATTTCTCAAAAGTATTCGTGATACTGATCACTCCTGAAACTTTTATGTAAATCCTAGCAAACCTGTTGTGTCTGAGTCGATTAAAAGCGCATATTGTTCCATAGCCATGCTTCCATATTAACATGTGCATACAGCGCATATTGTCCCATAGTTAAACAGGAAGATTCAAACCACTATAATTCCGTTAGATACTATTTGATCTTTGTGAGACTTTCAGGACAGTTCAGTCCTATTAATATTCATTTGTATATTCATTGAATTAAAAGGTACCGGTAAGATTTCGATTCGATAAATCATACAAATTCGATTAATTATACGATTACTAACAAAGTTGAGTGAATTTCGATTCTCACGTATTTGTTGTTTTTCTCCTCATAAAGTCCTACATTCATGACTTTGTCCAGATTTTCCGGATGAAAGGTGTCCAAAGTTCGAACATTTCCCTTCCCTTGCCCCCCTTGGTACTGATAAGGAAATTTTAAGACTTGTTTGGAACAGATTTCATTAAGGCTTTCCCAATGACATCCTAATCGACAACAAATGGTGAAAGAATTTTTTTGAAGGGTCACTACCCTATATGGGGAGACCCCCCTTAAACCGTTTTGAAAAATTGTTCACCTCAAAACTATCAAAAAAAACACCACTTCTGACCTTTTCACAAAGTTTCATGGCAGTAGCTTCTATAGTTTCGGAGGATA
This sequence comes from Odontomyia ornata, assembly GCA_963969285.1. Lineage (NCBI taxonomy): Eukaryota > Metazoa > Arthropoda > Insecta > Diptera > Stratiomyidae > Odontomyia > Odontomyia ornata. The sequence goes on along the minus strand of OZ017738.1, from coordinate 124,902,597 downwards.
AGTGCTGTGACATACGGACGGACGGACACAGGTTGTGATTGCAATAGGGTTTTGTATTTTAGTACGAGTCCCTAAAAATGGAGTGACAATGGTTTTTCTTTTAAAGTGAGTACGAGTTTGTTGTAGATGTAAAAGTTTTTCCGGAGTTTATTCATTATTGGTGTCCGCATATCGTAAGTTGAGAACAAAATCCTTCTGCCCTGAGCGTAGTTCTGCCTACCCAACTTGTTAATTTTATCATTCAGTCTCCTTGTTTATAAATAAGTGCTTTCACGTTGTGTTCACAATGCATTCTTGGTAAACTACAATAATCTGTTTCCGGATCAGTCTGGTATCTACTCAGCAACAAACTTTACTTTAGTCACCTCCAATACGATTGAGTGAGAAAATACAATTGCTTGCTTTAATGCATGAAAATAGATCTAACAGAATTAACAGTGTTATAAGAACATCACATAAATAATGTTAATTCTTGAAAGCTTATCCCAAGCATTGCTTTGGTAAAAGCACTATTTACTTTTCTTTGCAACACCATGTCGTGCTCAAATTTTTCACTAGCTGAAAGGACACAATGTTGTATCTACCGTACTAAAAATTGTTTTTGTTCGATTAGAATGAAAAGAAAGAAAAGAAAATTGTTTTTGAAAACGATTTATTTAAAATCAGCTTTTAGTAGCATACTCGATGTTCCAGACAATGGATTTTAGAAAATTTTGATTGAGCGTTGTTTGCACGCGCTGGGTAACGTTATAAAATTCGCAGAACACAAGACAAGTCTGGAAGAAAGAAAAAACGTTGTATCTCACTTTGCAAGAAACTGCAAATAAACTGAAAACAACGGTTCGTGCTTCGTAAAAGAGTTCATCGTACTATTCTCAACACCAAGAATCTTCCTTACACGTCTGACAACCAAACTTTTCCAAGGAACATTAAAATTCTGAACAATTCTTTTAAAAGAAACAAATGGCAATGTCTACACCTAAACCTCCCTTGTCCTATGCTAGCAATGAAAACACCCTTGGAAAGGACTATTCATTTACGATGAGACAGAAATGAGCATAGTCTGGTTCGAGTGAAAATCATTCCTTTGTAAGTCTTTCCAAGCTTTTTTTTTGTATTTTCATCCCTCTACCGGTGAGTCTCTTTTCGGTTGAATATATTCTAGAGCAAGTGTTCCAGAAAACCAAATTTTCCGCTTCACTAAATTGGTTGTACCTTTTGTTTGAACAAAAAATAATAAAATCAATTCACGACAAGCAGCCATTAGACGAAGAAAAAATAAAGAAAGAAGGAGCGTTGAATGTTTTTATGACTTGACATGCTTTGTGTCCTTATTAGATAAGGATTTTGTCAACATATGTTGCTATAATATCAAAGCTGTTATCATTTTCGAACAATTCTCAGTGGGGTCAACGGTTTTGCGAAAAATTCCGAAAAGAAAGTAGAAGGATATCAACATTGAGGATATGAATCCTGAGATAGTAAGAGGCAAAATGTATTCATTTAATAGCAGATGTTGAGTACATAGCAAGGAGTATAGATGACCCGAAAAAATTCAAAACTTAGTTGCGTTCCTTTTGAACAGACAAAAATGACTTGAAGTATTGAATAAAACTTGAATTGAAATTTACTCGTAGAAAAGATTGTATTAACCAAGCAGTTCACTTCCGCGAACTATTCGAAAAATCATCCAATGCACCAAATGCATCAGCCAACACCTATACATAGGGCCCCGCAAAAAGCATCCGCAACGCCTAAGCGTATTTGGTTGGCAATATTATGACACAAACAGTCGTCATAACCGGTGATCCCATGGAGCAATACCCAACAGAGACCTGTCATCCCTAAATAATTGTAATCAACTGGCAAGTGTTGGATGACAGATCTCTGCCACTTAACCACCACTTGACGTCGACAGTGGGGTGACTTGACTTCTACTACTTAACCTCGACGCGACGTTGGCCGTGAGCGGTCAGAACATCGAATCAAAAACCATGCGAAGTTCTCTAATCGTTTCGTCTTCAAACTCTTGCGTACCGTAGTTATCCCTAGTTAAAAATGACATCATTTCAATTTAATTTCCGTTCATAATTCCTTGATAGTGAACAGAATTGAATTGTTCGTAAGGTGGAGCTCTTGCCGCTGCATGACAACTTTTAACCGCTAGAGATATGAATTAAAGCGCCAGTTGCATGCAGTTTAAATATTTTGTATGGAAATCATTCGCATTGTTGCAAAAAATGGTTTGACGAGTTCAAGTGTTGCTCTACATCGAATAGAAAGGAATGAAACGCCGAAAACTACTTGCCCGTAGAGTATCTTAGAACAGAGCAAAAGGCTGTGAGGTGTTCCAAGGAAAAGAGTATGAGATGCCACAGCCAAAGAAGAACAGCAAGAGCTTAGTAATATAACCAGTAGCTGCCAGATGATAGCCACTGTCCTATCTACCCGAAGTGTAGATTTTCAAGGTGATAATCGCACGTACAGTTATTTTTAGGACTATCAAGCGCTGTTGATCCGAATTGACAGATTCATGCTTCTTATCAAAAACAATTCCAAGTATGTTATACAATATGATATCAATAGAGTTTGTTATGTCTTGTCCCTCGTGATTTTGTTGTAAAGATAAAATATTGGAGACATATCTTTTAAAATATAAAATAATATGATACTACAATGCATATAGCAACTCTCCGGATGAAATGTTAACAATTTTAGTGATTGAATATTGATTGGCCAAGTTGATATGAGCGAAAATTGAATGAAGGAATCGACAAGCAAAATTTTTCGTTGAATAGACAAAAGCCTTAATGAATTATTTTTTTAAATCGTGAAAAAAATTCAGGAAGTAAATTAAAGTGAAAGTAAAAATAATATATATAATACGTAGCCAGGATTATATCCTCTATATTGACCTAAAGTAATGAAAACAATGAAAATCAACTACTCTACTGAAAATGTCGCTGCGTAGTAGATTCAACAGAAAAGGATTAAACAAATAAAACTATGAACTATATTAAATTCACTACCATACACGTATAAATTAGACCTACAAACAGCCGAGGGAATAAGGCTATAAAACAAATGAAAGAAACGAAACCACAATAGAATTTCACAATTTCTACGTTTATATTTTTAAAATTAATATAAAACTAATGAAAATAAAGAAATTTTAAGCATGTTCATTATTAAGATTCAAAACATCACACTTGGCGAATACAGTATCAAAAATTTTAGCGAATTTGTGTATCCAGGTGCCAAAATAATGAAAACGGGCAATGAAAGAGACGAAATACTCCGAAGAATACAGCTCGCAAATAAAAAATTTTACTCAGTTTTGACGACCTAGAACTCCAGCTGCATACACAGGAGAACAAAGCTCCATATAAAAATCTGTGGCAGGTTCTGTGTTATACTATGTGCGTGAAACATGAACCCTAGCGCAAGCACCCGCAAATATATTCAACGCCTTTGAGCGACAGGTCCTGAAGCAAATAATCGGAGCGAAGCTACACGGGACTAATGGCGAATTCGATACAACCATAAGTTGTATGAAATTTTCGACGAACCGAAGGTCTCAAAGATTGATTGTAAGATTGCGGAAGCTGCAATGGGCTGGCCACATGAATCGTATGGACGAACAACGGATACCCAAAAAGTTATTCGTTGGGAGAACCGAAGGCCGGAGACCAGTGGGGAAACTGCTCGTATTTCAGGATTCGAGGACGCGGTTAATGGATTGAGACAGTTGGAGGCGCTATTTGCAGGATGCGAAGGCTTGAGAGGGGCTGTAGTGCGAAGGAGAAGAAGAATTATGAAGATAATTATTTGGCTTGAAGATATATTTTGATTCTGCTATTTATTTTATAACAGAGAAACGTTTAAGGAAATGTATTAAAACTAGATGCTAAGTGAAATATAAATCTTGAGAAGGTAGATATTATGAATAATGTAATTTATCGAAATCGACTCGACTCAACTAACCGAGTAGCTCGCTACGGTGTTGCCAAGTTGGAGTTGACAGCTCGGCCTTCCTGGCCAGAAATCAGCCCGATTTCTTCGTAATATTCGTCATCGTCATTAAAGTCGTAGGTATCCAAATCTGGTCTGAGTCGGCACCATGGTTTCATTATATCACTCGTGAGCATGGAACTGAATTTTCGTTTCTGACCATCCTTGTGGCTTTTGATAACATAGCGTTCGTTTTTCAAAACTTTGGCCACATCATGTGGCCCTGGATACTTTGGCTCCACTTTATGGGACCCCTGGTTGCTATTGGTATGTTCTATACAACCACTAAATTGCCTTCTTTGTATAAAACAGGAACCTTATGTTTCTCGTCGAATCATATTTACCATCGTTCCTTTTCGGCCATAATACGCTGTGCAGCTTTCTGCCGAATTTCGCTTATCGACAGTTGATTATTGTCACCTGTATCGTCCTGTAGTGCTTGAATGATACGGCTTGCTGTTACATCCCTCAAACAGAAATCACAAACTATCTGATTAGGTGTGAGTCCAATCGTCGAGTTGATTTGAGAATTAAGTACCCATTGTAAACTCGGTAGAAGCTCGTCCCATTTTTAACAATCCGTCATCGAACATCATAGATAAGACAATATTGATTGGTTAACGCGCTCAACGCGGCCATTAGTACATGGAGTTCACACAGGCACCAACACATGATTAATATCATACGTTGCACAGTATTCCTCGACTTTCTTCGATGTAAATGCCAACCTTCGATTGCTTATAGTACGGATTCATAAACCAAAGTATGACCTGATATCCCTCAATATAGTAACTACTGGTCGACTGTTGGCTGCTCTCGTAGCTCGAACCATTGTGAATGTACTAAAAGGGTCCATTACTGCGATTATGTATAGATTGCCTTTGTTAATTTTAGGAAATGGTCCTAAGTGATCAATATGCAATACCCTAAAAGGTTTAGGTTCAACCTGTTCATAAAACAAGCGACCTTCGGTTTTTCCTGCTGGTACTTCATTGAGACAACATTCCGAGCATGAAGCAATGTACGAATTCGCGTAGTTGTGCATTAGTGTAAACCAGAACAGTTTTTGTATCCTATATACTTTTAATAGTTTAATAGTATCCTATATACTTTTAATAGTCTCCAACGGACGGCTGATGGCACTACAAATTTAAGATCGCCATTTACTTTTCGAATCAATCTCCCTTTCTTAAGAGTGTAGTCGCACTTTAAAAGGGCAAATTGAGCTGTTTTACATACTCCATCAATTATATCCATAATATCCTTTAGTTTCGGGTCCCGTCGCTGTAATGATATCAACCTGTGGCTCTGATCAGGTTTTTGTGTCTTTCTCTGCTCATATTGTCAGTTGTTGACGACTTAATGCATCAACATGGTTCATATTATTTCCTGCTCGATCTACCACATCAAAGTCGATTTCTTGGAGTTTTAGCCACCATCGAGCAACTCGATTGTTAAGTGAAGTGGTCAACTTCAACGTCAATATTGCATTACAATCGGACACCACTCGGGAGTGTGAATCGATCTAACGTTTAAACGATTGCCAGTACCTCTAATCCATGGCTACTGTACTTCGTTTCAGCATCGGTGCAATGTCTACTGAAATATATTACTGGCCGGAATAGTTTCTCCTCCATAGATTGCATCAAGACTCCGGAGAGGCAAATAGAACTGGTTTCGGTGTGTACATCGTGTTCGGCCCGTGAATCATAAATGTCTGCGGTCTTGTCCCATACGAAGGATTTCTGTTCCTTCGTTTTTAAAAATCCGTTAGTGGCTTAGAAATTTTTGAGAATCCTTCAAAAAATTTGCAGAAGAACCCCGCTGATCCAAGAAATCTTCTGGCATCGGTCACATTTTCAGGGGTTAGAAATGCAGGCTTCATTCCGTTTCTATGTATGCGATGACCCAAGAAAGTTTACTCAGATGCGCAAAAGCACACTTTGTGTTAGACCCATCTCTTGCGAAATTTCCAGAGCTGAATTTTGAGGCCCTCAGTCCCCGTCACACTAGGGGTAATGACTTCATCCATATAGCTTACGATATTTCTTGATTTCATACGACTAACTAAGTCGATCATGACCTCTTGGAAAATCTTTGGCACATTAATGAGGCCAAAAGGCATTACGTTGTACTCAAAATGACCAAGATGAGTCACGAATCCGGTGTACTGACGTGGTTTTTCATCCATAGGAATTTGGTAGTATCCAAAGTATAAATCGAGTGTCGTGAAGAAATGCTTTCCCGCGAGTTGTGAGAGCTGTTCCTCAACTGTTGGCATTAGGTGCAGCTTCTTCTTATTGATAGCGTTTATCGTACGATACTCAGTACAAAGACAATCCTTCCCATCTTGCTTGGGAACCAAAACAACAGACGAAGAGTATAATGAATTACCTAGGCAAATAACGTTTGTGGCCAACAATTCATTCAAAACATGCTCAATCTTTTTTTTTTAGCCAACGGTATATGACATGGTCAAACATGAATAAGCTAGTCGGACATTGACTCAATACTCATTGATTTTATCCTGCATTGACTCATTTCGGCCAAAGTCTCTGCAAAACAATCACGGAAATTATCAAGTAGTACCCGCAGTTTGGTTGCTTCAGCTTCAGTTAAATTTCTTTCCATGCCACGTATTTCGGGACATTTACTTTCAACGTGGCACTCGCCATTTTCAATAATTATCCGATATGAAACTCCGTTAAATGCATCCAATTCCAAAAGCAAACTATTTGGTATGAAGTGATCGGCTACAACATATAGGTCCACGCGTACGATTGTATCGTCTATTTTTAATATCACTTTCATTTTGCTAGTATATTCTAAGCATCCACCTGCAAATCCATTCAACTCAATCGGCGGATACTTTATTATGTTGTGCACGCATGATTCTCGCGCGAGAGATTGATTACTACCCGAATCTATAAACGCGTCTAAAATTTTTCCATCCATCTGAATGTTTTTCACTATTTGGTTTTGTCTGGGATAGTTTGAATGTAGCTGATGAATATTCGCGTTATTCACATATCCTAGTTTCTATCGACTTATGCATGTATCCGCATTGTGTCCCATCTTTTGGCATGTAACCTATCGCGGTCGTTGTTGGGACAAAGAACAGTTCATGGAAATGTGCCCCGGTTTATACCAATTACAACAAACACGCTTTGACACGTCGTTTGTATCGGCAACAGTCGTTGCTCCCGATAGACTTATTAAATATTTTCTTTGACACAGAGGTCACGTTCATCGAGATTAGATTTTTTATTTCACAATGTGATTTTCGCGTGACCGGTATGTTTATCTTACTTTGGTTTGTTAAATACTCGTAAGTTTTAAGGCAACACAAAACCTCCTTAGTTGTTTTGAATGTAAAGCTCGCGATTGCGGCTTGCATTTGAACGTCGTTTTGACCATCACGCATATATCTTATAATAGCTGCGTCACTAAACACCGCACGTTTACCTTCTGAACACATTCGATAGTAATAATCCGGATATGGCTCATTTGAACGTCTAACGTTTGCCATCATACGAAGATGTACCTCGGCTTCATTTTTGGTAGACTCGAATTCATCTTCTGAAGAGCTTGCAAATATCGCTTTTTGCATCTAGCCTGCTACTTTGACTTTTTTTAAATACCTCCATTCCCCACCACTTCCTCCATCACTGTTTCTTCGCCGCATAGCACTCCTGAGACCTGCGTTCACATGCTCAAAACATCGATAAACGGTGGCACCCTAAATAATGGAAATTGATTCTCTCATGATTATCTAGTCCAATTCATGATCCGCTCTCAGAGATAAATAAAAAAAATTGGGTAGACAGACCTATGCTCATGTCAGAAGGGTTTTGTACTCAACTTACAAAATGCAGTAACCAGCAACGAATAAAATCAAGAAACATGTCAAAGACGATTTTATTGGAGAAAATGTGAAATTCGAGGATCATAATATTATTAACAAAGTTGAAAGAATTGTGACTTCTGAGGTATTTGTTTTACTTATACCCATAGATATCTCCCTTGATAATTTTTCCAGATTTTTTAGAAACACATTTTTCATGTATTTCCAGCCCCCCTGAAGCGAAAACTGTCAGTTTAAGAACTGTTTTGAAAAGCTCTAATAGGGAACTTTCAGTTGATATTCATATCAGCTACCTTTCATGAAATTTTTTTTCAGGGCCCACTCCTCTGTACTGTAATCATCGATTCATGGCCTATTTTTTCGAATCCTAGAATGGTTACAAAGCCCTTTTACTAGGAGCTCTCTCCTGCCTCTTTGACTTGTTTCAATTGTATGTACTCATTTACATGATACCTATAATTCCTGAAATTTTCATGCAAATCCTAGCAAAGCTGTAGTGTCTAAATCGATAAAAAGCGCATATGGCTCCATAGCCATATGTTTCCATAGTAATACAGGGCATAATGTTCCATAGTAATACAGGAAAATTCAAATCGCTATAACTTCATTAAATACTATTCAATCTTTATGAAACTTTCAGAAAAGATCAATCTTATAGAAAGTCATCTGTTTGCTAAATTTTATAGAATTTAAGGGTACCGTTTGGATTTTATTCAAGAAAACATAAAATCGATAAATCATACTATTACTAACAAAGTTGAGTGAATTTCGACTTCTCATGTTTTTTTTGTAGTTGTACTCATAAAGGCCTACATTCATGATTTTTTTCAGATTTTTCGGATGGAAGGTTTCCAATCGCGAGGGGGGTACGCGAAAAATTCGTACATTTCCCCTTCCCCTGCCCCCCTTCGGTATTCAGAAGGCAATTTTAAGACTTGTTTTGGAAAGATCTCATTGAGACCTTTCCCATGACACCCTACTCGACTACTAATGGTGAAAATTTTTTTTTGAGGGGTCACCTCCCTATACGGGGAGACCCCCCTGAAACCCTTTGAAAAATTTTTCCACCCTTGAAATTTCAAGAGGTCACCGCTTCTGACCTTTTCACAAAATTTTATGGCTGTAACCTCTATAGTTTCGGAGAAAAAGTACTGTGACATACAGACGGACGGACGGACGGACAGACGGACACAGGTCATGATTGCAATAGGGTTTTGTATTTTAGTACAAAACCCTAAAAACCTTTGGACGTTTTCTAGGACATTTTTTATGCTCAAAGTAACTTTTTTGTTGCAGATATCAAAAGTTTTTTGTGGAGACTTTCATTTAATATCTTATTTGATTATATTCAATTTGATCACAAATTTTGGCTTCGATAAATTCCACGAAAATATAGTGGATGTACAGATAAAAGGTTGAAAATATGCAAGACTAGTAGGTTTTTGCAAAGTTCGTTTACTGAATTATAAAAGCTTACTAAAAAGAATATATTTTAGCCACTGGCCATTTTATTCAATAAAACTCATAAATAGTTCATTTTATCAAACTTGATTCAAACTAAACATTTATTTCAGCTATTTCCTACTAAGTTTCGGACTAATTCGAGCCAATATTGTCACTTTCTAAAAGACCATGGAATTAAGTTTAATTAAACTTCTCACCGTTATTGCAACTACCCCAGCAGCTGATATTGTAACAAAATATGTGGGGAACAACTTAAACTTTGGTACTCCAACTGTTGCAGACTTCTCTAATGAAAATATATTGACAAGGTAGAAAAGCTTTCGGTACTACAACCACTAGGAAACAAATATGTTTTACTTTGCTTCCAGACTCTTTAACAACCCATCGCGTCACTAGCAAGGAAATTTGATTTAACGCTAAGCGTCCCGATAGTGTCGTTATATCGAACAGGTTTCCTTGTTTCTATATCCCTACATATAAGTGTGCAAAGTACCAGACTAGGACTTTAGTATGCACTGAGAATATACATAAGAAGGATACCTTCAACTATAGCTAAATGAATAACAAAGTACTCGTATAGTTTTACGGAAGCACACACCGGAATAGCAATATTGTGTATTCATATAGATACGTTAGAGGTAAGTAAACTTGTAGTACAATGTTTGCCAGTATCTGAACTCGATAGTGCGAGTATGCATACATTCTAGTTGATATTTCCTGGAAATACACATATTTGCAAGCCTATTTGGTTGAAGTTTAATCGAATTAACGCAATGGTGTGGAATTATTCCAGAAACAAAGAAAACGAATCGTATGTTAACTTAAGAAGAAATGCAATTACTGCGTTGAGTTATGTACACGTAACAGATTCATTACATGTAAATCTATACACTATTCCTTGATTATCGACTTGACTTAGCACAGATCTAGTAATTTTTTCAGTGAATTCATTAATGGCGTAGCGCATAAAGAAAAACGATTTATACCAGAATTTTAATAATTTAGGCTCTGACTTTTAATAATTGAGGCACCATTAACATGAATTTTACATGAACTATGCCTGGTAGTTATTTATTTTTGAGTATCTTTGCAAATAAGAATCATTTAAGCTGAAATGTATTCTAAATTTAATTATAATAGGAATCTGCCTTACCATTGATACATCAATGCAAGCCCTTTGAAAACGTTTGAAATCTTAGGTTATAAGCTGAATGTCAAAAGATTAACATACTTTTCTAATGCGAGTCACTTGGTTCCACTTCTCCCTTTCGGCCGTCTAATCCTTCGATTCTTCCATACGTCGGTACACTCGGTACTTCCGTTTCTCCGGCACGTCAGTTCTACTTTAATCTCGAAACACCCACTACTCCGGCTTTCGCTTCGCTTCCCTTTCAGACCCGAACCCTTACGACAACAAGAATATTTCACGTCCAGCTCTACATCACTTCCATCCTTCCCTCTCCCTTTACACTGGCCTTGGACAGTCGTTATGGATGCGAAGGGGCACATCCGCTTGGCGGGGCTATCTAACTAAAAATTAGAGTGCTGTAGACAGAAGTGGGCCACAGGTTGGAGTGGGTCACCCAAATAACTGTAAGACTAGTGACATCTATGTCAAACCGCGCACATTATTTATCGTATTTTGACGCGAGCTCACTTTTTGCAGCGTTCGGAGATTATAAACCTACTCTCACACTGTACAGAAAAACGCGCTAAAAATTTCGCCGAGAAAGTTTTAACCCTCGTACGCTTTCACGCGATTTTTCATCTCATTTTTATGAGAAAAACTCAGGCACATATGCAATATGTTATTTGGACATATTGTATAATCTTTGAAATGCAAAGTGATTTTTGCCTATTTTGACATTGTGTTTTTTGGGATGTATATGCAAACAAGTTAAAGTAGCAGGAGAGTGCTCCTGCCAGAAGGGTATGGTAAAACAATTAATAAATCAAACAATATATTCTGCATATCAAAACTTGACTAATATACAGATTCCTTAAATGATTATTATGATTTTAAGTTCGCCACCATTTTGTTTCAAGTGTTTTGACCCCGTCGTTTGATTAGTCATCATAACACATCGGTATTACAAGCCATTTCTAAAATTGTTATCAAAATTCCTACATATTTGTAGTGTCTATGTCCGTTGCAAGCGTGTATCTCCCTAGTATCACGTGTTAATGTTGTTGTAATTGTTAAATATTCATTCGGCTGTAACTTAGCTGTTTATCATTCAATCATTGTGAAATTTTCAGAGCACATACAATCACTTTTGAAAAACTTCAATTGTAGGTTCTGGAAAAGGTAGGGGTCCCATCTTGGTTTTAAAGGGAAAAACGTGAAATTTATAAAATGTACTATTATGAACAAAGTTGATCGAACGTCAATTTCTGAGGTATTTGTTGCCCTTGTACTCCTAAAGTTACATCTCTATGTTTTTTTTCAGATTTTACGCCAAATTTTCGTACATTTTGCCTTCCCCTGTACCCTTCAAAGCAAAACTTGTTGGTTTAGGACCTGTTCTGAAAAGTTCTCATTAAGGCCTTTCATTTGATACCCATATTGCCTACAACCAATAAAATGGGAACCGATTACCCAGACGAATAGGATGGAATGAACATGGCCAGCAGACGTTGGTATTATGCCTTTATTTTTTATTTATTTTGCCAAACAAGACATATCCTTATAATATAAAATTACTACACAAAAAAACCTTGTAATCAATACATTTCCATGATACATTAATTTTTACGCACAATTATACAAATTATATTGGGGAATGGAAGGATTTTAGGATATTATTTTTATATGAGGTTTTGGAAAAGGACGGGGAGTAATATTTACCAAACTTGTTGAATGCCTTACAACATCTGTTTATTCGCTCATTGTCCGCATAAGTAGTGTGATGGCGACCTACGATAAGTATTGGTGAAAGTCTTGTGATTCTTAGGGGTTCATTCAGAGTAATTTTTTTTATTATATACTGAACCTTAATATTGTCTCTGAGGACATCGAATGCTAGACATGCAGAGATCATCATTCTCCTTGAATCTAGTGATGCCACATGTAGCACATCGAGCCGATAGTTATATGATGGTAGGCTATTGAAGTTCCTAGGGTCATAAAGGGATCTGTGGGCAAAAAGAAGAAATTGTTTCTGGACTACTCCATCATGCTGAAGTTTAAAACGAAACTTTTGGTCCAGAACAACACCAAGGTCCGCAATGTTATCGGGTCTATTAAGTGTTGTGTTGTTGATGTGATAATCAAAAAGAAGAAGACTCCGTTTTCTTGAAAAACTTATCACCTGGCATTTTTCCAAGTTTAAAGAGAGGTGGTTGTTGTAACACCATTCAGAGAGAACGTTAAGCTTGGACTGGAGAAACATCATATCGGATAGAGATGATATGACTTGGTAAACTTTAAGGTCATCTGCATAAAAAAGATGAGGTACATCATGTAAAACTGCTGAGAGATCAGATATGAAAACATTAAATAGAAGAGACCCAAGATGACTTCCTTGAGGAACCCCAGAGAGAACATGAATTTGTTTCGATAATCGTCCTTAAAATTTGACAACTTGAGTGCGGTGTTTAAGGTAAGAATGGATCCAATTGAGTAAACGACCAATAATTCCAAAATTACGGAGCTTGCTAATCAAAACTTCATGATTTACACGATCAAATGCTTTGCTAAAATCTGTATATATTGCATCAATCTGGAGACCCTTTTCCATCTCACACAGAATACTTGATGTCATGATGAGGAGATTGGTGGTAGTAGATCTATTTTTTCTGAACCCATGCTGCTCTTCATTAAGCCGCGGCTCTATAATAGGGGAGATCTTGTTGCAAAGTATTTGTTCGAAAAGCTTTGGAATGGATAATAATATAGCAATACCTCTATCATTTTGAATACACCGTTTATCATTCTTCTTATGTATTGGTATTAAGTAAGAAGATTTCCAGTAAGAAGGAAAGATGCCACCAGAGAGTGATTTGTTGGAAATGATGGAGAATGGCCTGGTTAATTGGTCTTTGCATTGGATAAGAAAACTAGGAGGAATAAGATCGGGGCCAGGTCCCTTATTGGCATCCAAATTGGCAATCGCATGAGCAATTTCTTCCTCAGAAATTGAAACTTCGTTAATCAATGTCGTTGGAGCCATTTCTGAAACGGGATTTAATGGGTTCTCAGGGTTACAATAAACTTCTTGAAAGTTATTTGCAAAAAACTCACAAATTTGCTCTCGGGAACAAGAAACTGAATCCTTAAAAAACATAGATGAAGGGTAGCCTTGAGTCTTACGCTTGGTATTTACAAAATCAAAGAGCTTTTTTGGGTCTTTAATAATATTTTCACCGATCAACTTAACATACTCGTATACTTCATATGCTTCTCGAGATTTTGTTTGAAATTCATTGGCAAGCGCATTATATTTTGATTTGATATCATTGCTGACGTCTTTCTTGCTTTTGATCATTCTATAATATTTGTTCCTTTGATTTCGTAGATATCTAAGATTACCATTAAACCAAGGTTCAGACAGTTTATCTTTTTTCTTAATTTTAGGTACATACTTTTCGACGGCGTCAAGAGTTATTTGATCAAAACAGGATAACGCTTCTTCAAGATCTAACGTCGAAAGTGAACCAGTCCAATCAACAGCGACAAAATGTTTATTGATACTTTCATAATCAGCATTACGAAAGTCGTATACAATTGATTCATTGTATGAAATAGGGTTAGAAATGTCAGGAGTGGAAATATCAATATTAAGTGCAGAGCGATGAAGGCTGTTACAAAAAAGGTTTTCTTTGTCATCAGTTTGATGGACCACTACATCGTCATATGCGTTAGTAAAAATTAGGTCGAACCAATTTCCATTTTGGTTGGGTTTCGGAGCGATTTGCTGCAAATCGTTGCCATAAAAAGTGCTCATCAAATTAAAATCCTGTCTGTCAAGAAGATTGATTGGGAGAAGATGATTATTGACTTCGTCATTTACGAATTTCAGATTCGATCGATTAAAGTCGCCAGTGATAACTATTATATCATCTTCTTTAATAGATGCAGTTAAAGAAGAAATGGTTTCGATGACTTCGTTGTAGACGATTTCGGAAGAATTTGGAGGGACATAGTACACGCCAAGATAGAGGCTAAGCTTATTTGTAGATATATGAACCACTCTATGCTGGAATAATGTATATGAGGTGGTGCTTATGAGCTCACTTGATAGGGAGTTGTGAACTGTAACTAATACACCACCTCCTCTTGATGTTCCAGTGCTGCGAAAGTCTCGATCGTCTCTAAAGATGGTCCAATCACTGTCAAGAATCTCTTCATTTTTATGTGCATCATGTAGCCAAGTTTCTGTCAGAGATAGAATTTTAAAATGGCAAAATTTTGCGTCAAGGAATAATTGGTTTAATTTCGATTGGATACCACTGCAATTGTGGTGAAATAATTTAAGGCTTTGCTGAACAGTCGTACACGTTCATAGATTTTGTGATCTCTGAATCTCGAAAATAGATACCTGTTTTCTAAACCAACTCCAGAGTTGATCGTGGCCTTTACTGATGGTGAGCAAAGCGGGTCTAAAAAGGATTTATTGCTATCTTGGGGAACAGACTGTGGAAGGTGTATTGAGCCCAAAGAAGATGGTACTTGAACCTCGCCACGGATGAAATTTTTATATTTCGATTGTTGTCGAGAGGATTTCTCCGCCATGGCGAGGGTTTCAACGGGTTTGGAGACATTTTGGTCATCGTCCGACTCTAAGTTAACTATTTTATGTGACACGCCACTATTTTTAGAGTCGTCTTGTGTTGCCAATGCTACCTTATTTGTAATAACAGCAGTACTTTGCAATGAGTTAGGTGTTAAGGATAGTTCAGAAATAATCATGGGTAAAGTTTGCTTTGTACAATTAGAAAGATTAGTGGACGTACATACGTTTTGGTATTTAAAGCTAAAATTAGGCGATGTTGAGCTGCTGATGGTTCTCCACTGCTTAAATACCATACCATTCCAGGAGTAGCTACCGCTTCTTTTCATCATGTTGGAGAACAACCAGGCATATCTCGATGGAATGAAAACTTTGAATCAGGGCTTACGTTTGTTCTTCTGAGGCATAATTTCAACTTTGCAACCTTTGATCTCTTGAATTTTAGTTGCATTCCAGTTTTTCGGAGCTTTCTGCATGAAGAAAATTCTGTACTGTGACTGACCATTTGTGGAACATAGGTCATTATTTGAGTTCACACGATTTAGCCGTTCAATTCTTTTCTTCCAATCTTCTTCCGACCAGAAAGTTCCCAGTTTATACACAAATTCCAATTCTGGAGCGTATGAAGGTGCCTGTAGTGATTCTTTCGATTTAGTCATTGTTTTTTCAGGTAAGTTTTCACTGATCGGTTCACTTGATGTCGTTTTATGTGAATTTCCAACAATCGTGTTATGCTGACTAAATCGCTGCATCCCTTCTGCCATTGTACTTAAACTGTCCTCAATCCTTCCCACCTTAGACAGATTCTCCGAATCTTCCTTCTTCGAACTTCCAACTGACGTCGCGATATTATTGAGAATCGCCTCATGTTTTTCTAACAGCTTCAACGCTCTTGCTTGAAATAAGGATGATTTCTCGACATATTCATCCCTGTTGTGTTGTTGAATGGTAGATATATTTTCCCGAATTGACGCGATTTGATTTTCAAATATTTCAAGAGCTTTATATATCTTTTTATTGCTGTTCGATAATGTAGTCGCTAAATCATCGAAGCTGCTGGCCATTTCTACAAAACTTCCGTCATTGGCTCGAGACTGAGAGCGCTGCCGTGAAATCAATTGATTATTTTCTTCACTGAGTTTATCGATGTGTATAATTACTTTGTCGTACATGGCTTTCAAAAGGTATTCAAAACCTTGGCAGTCAGAGCAGATGAAATGGTTATCCATGTAGGGATGGTACCAATCTCTTGGGGCATCCATACACGCTCCATGTAATTTACGATTACAGAAAGCTCTGCACGTAACATATTTGAAAGTATTGTCAAATGCAATACAATTCGGCAGACTGCACTTTACACTCATTATATATAAAAATGTTCCACGAATTACAGAGTTAAAATTCTTTTCCACAGTCAGGATCAGTATAAAAAGCTCAAATTTTACTAATATGCACACAAAACAATTTTTTTTTCACAGTCAAGGACAGTATAAAAAACAAATCTAAATGTCAAAATGTTACACTTATGCACACAAAACAAAACAAAAATTGGTCAAGGTCTCATAAAATAATTCTGTGACCCAATTAAAAATTGAACGTTTAAAATTGGACAATTGAACAATCGATGTACTTGCAAAACTGTAAACTGTAAACACACGCGCATTATCTTGGTCATTGCGTACACATTTCATGATTATATATAAAATCATCTATATTTTCCACTTTCAATGCTTCTTTAATACATTCGATCATTATTCGATGTTTTAGAGCTTTCACTGAAATCTTCGATTTTAATAACTGGGGCACGATAAAAGTTCGAACTGCAAATTGCGCAAAGTTGGCTAATAAAACTTATTGGAACTTAACTATGAAGGTCGAATTCTTAAACAATTAATGACTTTATACCGCACAATATATGCGCACGTCCGCTCGCTTCGACAGTTAAATCGAAACTTGAAACTGACTTTTGTAAAAAATTAATTAATTTTTAAAATTAATGACAGGAGCAATCAAAAACACGTCTACAAGCAACGAGTGCTACACGTATGAAACGCCACCCACGCCTCTCTTTGCGCACGCCAATATCAACCAACGAGAATAGAGCAAAAGCATTCAATAAAGAAACTGTAGACGACTTTTTCCGTCTGCTTCGTGCTGCGTTGGGTGAATATCCGCTCCCTTCAGCCCGCATTTGGAATACAGATGAAATCGGATTCCCTATGGTTCCGACGAAAACCATATAAGTCGTTGCTGCAAAAGATTCGAGGGTTGGTTTGCACTCATCTGCAGAACATGGTACAAAAGTGACGATGGTGACGGCTGTTAGTGCTGGTGGAGATTTCATTCCTCCTTTTTACTTGTTTCCGTGCAACATGTACAATGCCACACCAAGCGCCGTCGGCTTCGCGAATGGCTCAGGGTGGATGACTGCCGTTGACTTTGTCCAGTTCATGCGACACTTTGTCAAATTTACACATGGGTCAGAAGAGAATCCTTTATTATTGTTAATGGACAATCAATCATCGGGGGCGATAACCGCGACTGACACTTCCACTTAAAGTGCTTCGATATGACCAACTGCTACGACTTCACTTGCACCAATTGCACCTCAAATCTGTGTTTGAGCACTGCAAAAAGTTTTTTTGCACACCTTTGCCATTTCAACTTTATTACTCCTTCTTCTCAGACATTAAATGAACATTATTACTGAAGTCACTATTTTTTCAATTTTTAACCCTCATTTCGTGTAAACTATTTTGAATTTTGCAAATTTGACAACGGAGAAATTTGAAACGGAGGCTTTAGAAAACCTCTAAGACAAGAATTTGGAGCATTTAATAGCATTTTTTCAGATAAAAATTTGGGTGGCCCACTTCTCCCTATACTTTCGGAAAAGACGGAAATTACACTTTTTTCCATTAAAAAAGAGAAATACTTCAAAATTTAACTGCAAGCATCCGCTGCAATGGCAAGTTGTGTTTTGGAATACCCTTGCGATTAAACAATAGGAAAAAAAAAATTTCATTTTTCACCATTTTACAACCAAAAATAAAATTTGCATGAACTTTCCCATTAAAAGAGAAATGTAGACGTGACTGATTTGTATTATAGAATTATGTGGTCGAATCACATAACCCTACACCATAAAATAGCACGCTAGCAGAAGGCCACTCTACCTGACAAGAGCCCCTGGACACAAAAAACTAGCCCATATTATCTGGAAAGCGTTCAGTCTTGGCTCGTCCTATACTTGGTCAGATTTGATGGAATGGAAAGACCTGATTTGACTATTTAACAATTCATTGTATTCTTACAATTCTTTTACTTTGATAACAGTTATCACGCCTGTTAATCTATTGTCAATAACAACCTGTCGTGCATAATCCGCTATGTTCGAGCAATCTACAGCAATAAGTTTTGCCGCGCTTGCTTTGGCACAAGTTTTAAATAAAACAAGTTGGGTAAACAGACCTACGCTCATGTCAGAAGGGTTTTGTATTCAATTTACAATCATCGAATCAAGAAACATGTCAAAGACGATTTTATTGGAGAAAATATGAAATACGAAGATCATACTATTTTTAACAAAGTTGAACGAATTTCGACTTCTGAGGTCTTCGTTATTGTTATACTCATAAATATCTCCCTTGATAATTATTTCAGATGTCCATTCGCGAGGGAGGAAAAACATTTTTCATGTATTTCCCCCCTATGCCCCACTGAATCAAAAACTGACATTTTAACAACTGTTTTGAAAAGCTCCCATGAAAACTTTCATTTCATACTCATATCGGCTACGTTTGATGAATTTTTATTTTCAGGGGCCACTCTCCTGTACTGTTATCATCGATTAATGGCCAATTTTTTCGAATCCTAGAATGGTTACAAAGCCCTTTTGCTAGGAGCTCTCTCCCGCCTCCTTGACTTGTTTCATTTATGAGTATTAATTGTAGGTACTCATCTTCAACCATTCATTAAATTGAATCAAGTGTTCAAAGCATGCACCTTAAACGTTGAAGTTGGGAAAAACTAACTCAAAATTATTCAATCTTTGCATTTAAAACTGCCACCATTTTGTTTTACGATTACTGATACCACTAGCTGAACCGATTCTCAAAGATATACATGACACCTATCATTCCTAAAATTTTCATGCAAATCCTAGCAAAACTGTACTGTCTGAGTCGGTAAAAAGCGCATGTTGTTCCATAGCCATATGTTGCCATAGTAATAAATGCAGCGCATATTGTTCCATAGTAACACAGGAAAATTCAAACCGCTATAACTTCACTAAATATGATTCAATCTTTATGAAACTTTCAGGATAGATTAACCTTATAAATAGAAATCTACGTGCTGAATTTCATTGAACTTAAGGGTACCGTTAAGCTTTTGTTCACGAAAACATAAAATCGATAAATCATACTATTACTAACAAAGTTGAGTGAATTGCGACTTCTAACGTATTTGTTGTTGTTGTACACACCAAGGTCTACATTCCTGATTTTTTTCAGATTTTTTGGATCACAGGTGTCCAATCGCGAGGGGGGGACACAAATTTTTCGTGTATTTACCCTCCCTGTGCCCTCCTCGAAGCAAATTTTGCCAAACAAAGACCTGTTTTGAAAAGCTCTTCTCAAGACCTTTCATTTGATACCCATATCGGCTACCTTCAATGAAATTTTTTTTCGGGGGTCACTCTCCTATATGGGGAGGCCCCCCTTAAATACCTTATAAAAATTTTTTGTAGTTGAACTTTGAAGAGATCACCACTTTACATCTACACACAAAATTTGATGTTTCTAGCTTAAGTAGTTTCCGAGAAAAAATGTTGTGACACACGGACGGACGGACAGACGGACAGACTGGTCGCGAAACTAGTAGGGTTTTGTAAAATTATTTTACAAAACCCTAAAAAAGTATTCAAATATATAGAAAAAACATCTAAGATAAAAATTTCATTAGGAATATAGAAATTTTAATCAAATGGAAAAAAAATTAACCAACTCTATAATCTACCCCCATATTAAAAATTGTAGTCAAATAAAAAAAATTTACTTAAATATAAAAAATAATTAAACAATTACAATAAAAAAATTGTAATCAAATATAAAAATTGAGCAATTATAAAATTTCAGAAAAAAAGGTACTCACTAACATCCACGTCGGGCGGCACGCTGATGGTGTGGTGTTTGCTAGCAAAGGTGAATATCCTATAGTTTAAATGTTTAAGATCCCTGTTTTTTTTACGCTACTATATTACCCTAAAATTTAACATTGAAGGTTAGTTATAGCGATGAACTTCGTTTACAAATTTTCCGTCGTAGCAATTTATGACTTTTTTTTTTCCAAGTATTATTTCACATGTGTGAATTTTACAAGTAGCACTATTCTATCCTAAAACATTTCCTGTTTTTTTCTTATTACAAATTACTTTCGAACAATGTATTGCTATCAACTTGTTCCTGTGAAGTGACCGCACTATTTTGTCGCATGTACATATCTGTATTAATACCCTTAAGTAGTTCTCACGCGAATCCATATTAAACGGGGTTTTCTATTGTTTTATTATAATGGAGTGGATGTTGTCTGTCTCTTGGTACGGTATATGCAGTAATACTTGCGAGGAATTTCAAGTGTCGTCAACTCGAGTATCACACAGTTCCTTTGAATTTTTTCTTATGCAGTTAATGAATACAACCAGTTGAAAGACACTGTCTCCTCACCACTTTTGGGCCGTTGCAGCATTACGTTGCCGTTTTTCTGAGGGTCATTCAAACCTTTATTATCATCTCATTGACTCATTATTTTTTTCCACCAAAAAAATATTAGGACATAAGGTTTCACATATTTTCACAGTTTCCTTTGCATATATTGTAATTTTATTAGAATACATATAACATATCCGCATCACAATTCATTTTCCACTTGCATATTTTCTTTCTTTCGTTTGATTATCCAGTTGGTGTTGAGATGGGTCAGAAAGTCTCTCGTGCATAGTTGAAAACGTGTTTTGTTCACTGTGTTTATAGAGGTCGCACGGTCAATGAACATATCCAACACAAACTCTTTCAGGGAAACGCTGCACTTCACTCGAGTTTCAAACCAAGTCAAACAAAAGAAAGACACTCGTACTTGCCTACGTAATAGATTATCAAAAAAAAAATTCTTTTTCTAATTTCGTACTAACAAAATTTCTGTTTAACTTTCTCATCTTTTCTGTTTATTGTCTTCCAACAAAATTCACGTTTTAATATTGGCATAAAAAAATGCACTCGATTTTCACACAATCACTGACCATTTTTCACTTGAGTTTACCAACGACTCCTTGCATGGCCATCCACAGAAAGTTGACAGCAATTATAGCCGAAGCCTTTCATTATTGCTCTTGACTGCGGTTTGGTCAAGACTTTAGAATATTTGCTCTTAAATGTGTTTCTTCCTTCATTCACCTGCGTAACAAAACTAGGTATGCGTTCAAGGTAATGGAAAATTGCTGAATTTTCAAATAGGAAATTCACATTGCAGACAACAAACAACTCTAAATAGGCAAAAACAAAACTAGAAATCAGGTGATGATGTGACATGTTGACCGAAAACCTCGTGTCGATCCATCCGCGCCGGCGTTTTCGAAGCAACTCCTCGATCCGTCCTCAAAACTTGTCTTTTTCTTTCTTCCCATCCCGTGCATACGGTGATTCGCCTCAGCTGATTCCATCAGCTCTGTTCCCTTCTTTTCCGTGATGTAATATACCGTTGAGGAGTATAACATCAGCGTTACTCAAACCTGGATTTTTTCATGCAGACTGGAAATTTTTAAAACAGAATTTAATTAAAGTAGAAAAATTGAACGGAAATAAGGAAATTTGAAATGTAGTAAAGAAAGTTACATGAGGTACAGAAGATTTAAATGGGGTGGCGAAATTTATATAAAGTGAAGAAATTTTATGAAATGAAAATTTTAAATTGTTACAAAGTTAAATCTCATGACGAATAAAAACAAAGGGAGACATTTAAATTATAATATGCAGAAAAATTGGTGTGAAATGACAGTAAAAAAAATAATATGAAGAAAAAGTGTTCTACAAAATAAGGATTACATATAGAATTATATTATACATATATATGTATACATATATATATATATATATATATATATATATATATGTATATATATATATATATATATATATATATATATATATATATGTATATATATATATATATATATATATATATATATATATATATATATATATATATATATATATATTCCAATCTGCCACAAAATTCCGAATAGGGAAGGCTTTCGAGCAGTTTGATTGTGCGACTGCTCGATTAATACACATGTACTTCAAAATAATAGTCTTTTGTACTTTATCAATTTAGTTATAGTATTATGATGAAGATATGCCAAAGAACAAAAGGCTGTCTTTTTGTTCTCTTAATTTTCATTTTTATAAATATATTGTTATATTGATCTCATAACAAGTAGTGGATTACAGTAAATGTTTCATAATAATAAAAAATTGATTTAAATAGAAATTTATTGTTTCCTTTTATTATTTAAAAGAGTCTTTTTAAATACGCAACAAACATTACCAAAACTACATTCTTACTTAAAAATAAAACACATTAATAAATGCTCGTCGAATCAACGAATAGTTAGGGTTAATGGTGGGCTAGCGAACGTTAGGTATCTAGGGTTAAAACAGCAACGGCAAACCAACCAGATAACGAAATGATAGAGAATCACAATGAATAAGAACAATGAAAAGTCATCAGCGTGTCTTTAGTAAAAATGAAAAAGGACTTGGATGCCATTGCAAAGGGAACTAACCCCGCGTCAAACACGTAAGCAAACATGTTGATTGCCAGAAATGAAGAAATAAGCTACATGCAAACAATCAGAATGACAATTTGAAAATCACAGCGAAACGTTATGATCTTGTCTCTAAGGAAAAACTACTTCCAATTATTTTCAAAGGAAAATTTAATGGTAAACTGGTGAAATTGATCCCGTTTAAATTGTTGAAAAAGCTTTAAAGGCCAAACGGGAAGGTCGTCCGAGAGCGTTTATGTGAACATTATTATAGTTTTAGCAATAAAGATGACAAATCGAGATATGGGAAGCATTTAAATGAGGAGAGTCATATTTTTCATCATGAGTTTAATATTTTGCATCCAGAGTTCAAAGGGCTTAAAATAAATTCACTTGAATCCTTGGAGATTAAAAGACGGAAATCTAGTAACATGTTGTTGAACGACCAATTGGATTTAAATAGCTATCCACTTTCAAATTTCTTTTATTTAACGGTATATAATATAATAATATGCTTTTTCGTAGATGGTCATCATTTTTACAGTTTACACGTAATACGTATGTTGCACTACAATTTAATTTTATCGTTCAATTGTGGTTTTGTTTTAATTAATACTTTTGACCTACCTACAAAATTTCATCACTATAGTAGTTTTCGAGAAAACTTGCTGTAACGCACAGACAGATGGACAGACAGGTCCCTATTTTAGTAGGGTATTGTAAAAAAAGGTTTGCAATGCCCTAGAAAGATAAGCTATCTCGTAAATTTCAGGATAAATGATATCTCGTACCATAGATACAAGTTTTGTTATCAAGAGCAGCGGCAACAACTTATATATTCATTCTAGAAACTTGTCGCTATTTACATCTTTTTGACTATCAAATGGAAATTATAATGATATTCAATCAGTAGCTTAACTACGACTAAAATTTCAATAATATTTCCATCCACAGTCATTCATTTATGGCCATGTAGTAAAATTTCATGGTACTGTATAGCTTCTAAAGAACTTTTCATAAATTTCAATTTTCGCGACCTTTCTTTCAATTACACCATACTATACTTAAGATCAAGTATCTTTTCTGAATTAAGGATTTGAGCAGATTCATCAGCGCGAAATCTTTGAATTTGTTTTGAGTGGACGTAATTTTATTACAAACTTGGAGAAAAGTTCAAAAATAGGTCAATTTGTATACAGAAATAAAATGACATAAAATGAATGAAAACAGTATTTTTAGCAGTTAACTGAGTGTGGGTATCAAAATATATGTAGGGAATGTTTAAAGTAGCTCTGTGGTTTGAATATGGGTGAAATAGTATTAATTAATTCATTAAAGTATTTTTGAGCAACTCGCATTTTTATTTCTTCAAGTTTTTCAGGGCTTTGCACAAGACATTTTTTAAGGGCTTTGCATAAAATATTTTTAAACATACTGGCAACTCAGGAAACAAACTGGACTGGATAACATATGGTATTCAAGATATGAGATCGCACGCAATATACAAAAGTGAGAAGCCTGCTGGAAAGCAAGAAGAAAGTTCAAATCACACGTTAATGATTCTAAAGCAGTCAACGAACAAATTCATGCGATCCGTATAAAAGCAAAATTCTTCTAATGTTGGCTGATAAACGCGCACACGCTCATTCAGTTCATTGCCTACAAATAACACAAAAATAATTCTGGGTGATTTCAACGCTAAAGTTGGCAATGAGCTATCTCATCGGGGAACGACTTGAGGATATAGCTTTCATGATCAAAAAAATTACAATGGCCTTCGTCTGATCGATTTTGCATGTAACAACAATTTAGTCATACGTTCAATTGAAATGACCTGGGTACTACCAGATGGAAACACACAAAACCTAATCGATCGTATCCTGATCCAATAATGTGTGTGGCCTCGAGCATACTTGACGTCCGTACATACTGAGGAGCTGATTGTAGCTCAGGTGGTCGCTGGATCGAATTAACCTATCAATGTCGTATTTTAAAGATATATTCGGCGAAGACCAGCCCTCTTTGAAAATTTGATACCAATAGTAACGGAGACCCTCGACAACCAGCTGGCTCCCATCCTATCAGATATATCACTGAAAACAAGCAACCAGCTATACATGGAAGTAAAAGCGACGATAAAGAATAGACGATTGGAGATCAAGCTTACCGCAAAAGACATGATTGATTCGAAGGTGAGTGCCAAAATGACTTAGACAAATAAAATCAAGTGTACAAAGAATATAATGGTAGGAAAATCAGAACGAAGAGAGAACAACATGAAAATCTCAGAAAAGTAGCAAAAAATGTAAATGCAACTAAGAAAAGAAAATACTATAGCAATTAGTTGAGAAGTATCAATTGAAGTTTAGCGGGCTTCAACACAAGACAAGCATACAAAATCATGAAAAGCTTGAAGTGAAATTACCAGCCCAAGACCATGCTCTGCCATGATAATATCAGGAAGATCATCACTGATTAAAACATAATTAAGGAAGGATGGACTATTTGCACATTTTGCGACTTAAAAGTGCTGAATCTCTGTGCTGAATACCTTTTGGACTGTCTGATTTATAAGTTGAGTTTTTGACTTACAATTCTGCAAGTTTCAATAAAGACCTTTTATTTGATATCGCGCTTGACTACCTTTGATACAAAAATTAATCAGGATCTACTCAGCATAAGGGGTACCCCCCTTGAAACCTTTTAAAATGTTAATAAGACCTGAACTCTCGCAAGACCACCACTTCTGACTTTCCCAGAAAGATTGAAGGTTGTAGCTTCTATAGCTTTTGAGAAAACTTGCTCTGATGGTCGGACAGATGGGCATGCCTCGTAATTTGTAGATCTTTATAAAATGCCTTTTTTTCTTCATTGTGGCACTACAGTCCCTTTTGGGTCTTCGCTTTCCACAAACAGAGTGTAGGGGTAAGATAATAGAGGATGTTGGGATCCGCTGAGATTGGCATTGTCTGGGGACGCGTGAATGCGCTGGCAGGCTAGCGTTGCGGTATCGTGGGGCGGGTTCTTTCCCCCACCACAAGGACCCGCTGCAAAAAAATTTCACATTCACGAATCTCTGGGGTCAAATAAACGTCGACTGAAGTCGAAAAGAAGGAAACCAACCAAGTGTCGGGAATTGCTGGCTCAAAGGACAAACTGGATCTGGGGAAGATTTTTATGGCCCACAAATAAGAGCGCGGCATCCAGACGGAGGTGGTGCCCCTTCGCACCCTCCCAACCGGATCAAGATCCAAACGTAGACGTAGTCATTTATTTCCCATTTGAGTGGAAAACTTATACAAAAGCACATTGTATGACACTTTCCCTCAAATGAGAAAAAAAACGTAACCGATTTTGGCTATAGCGTAATATAATGAATCATATATCCATATATCATAAAAAGGCACGCCAGCAGCAGGCCACTCTACCCGGCAAGAGTCCCTGTTAACAACAAAAAACTGAGAAGCGCGCCTGATGGCTAGCCCATGCTAGTGGAGAAGCCTGCCATCTATGCGGGTCCTATACTCCGTCAGGTCAAGAGACATGGAAAGACCAACGTTGTACGTTTAACAATTCACATTTTTATTAACTAAAAATTATTGCATTTTAATCTTGAATATATAGGCTGATTGCCATTTATTGTTCTCTTCATTTTTATCTATTTATTTTTTAAGGATTATAACATAGAATTTTCTATAAAGTTAAATCAAATAAAGATATTTAATGCTCCCGACTTGATATCTATTGATAAACTTTCGCATTACGTTTCCCTTTTTTTGGGGTATGGAGGTGAGTGCCCAGTTACACACAGAGTATGGGACTCCCATGTTTGCAAGAAGGCGACTGGACTACCCACTAAACACCTCCTCTGTCAACCTGAGAACGTAGCCTGGAACCGTTTGACACATTGCTTTGGGCCAGAACTCATTTTGTTTAGCCGTGAGGCGCCTTCAAGCAGGGGGATTCCTCTTCTAGCGGAAGGGGAGAGGGTAAGAGGAAGTTCCAGAGAAGCGATCTCCTAGCCCCAACACCCCCAACTGCTGAGAGCAGGGTGAGCTCTCTCGTCTCCCTGTAGAGGGCCTTCCGCAGCCTGTCTTATCTTATGCACGCAGAAAATGTGTGGCAGGCATTGTCCTCCTCTCCTGGGCAATACCGACAATCGGGGGACCGTGACTTACCAATCTTGTGCAGGTAAGACTGGAAACACCCATGCCTGCTCAAAAGCTCGTCAGATAGAAGTCAGTCTCACCATGCCTTCGATTTAACCACGGTCTCATTTCCCGGATGAGGCCCGCAGTCCACCTTCCTTTCGTGCAATTCACCCAAGACTGCGGCCAATTGCTGAGTGAGCACTGTCTCTCTTCGTGGACAACTGTCTCCCTTGCATCTTCATTTCAACGCAGATATATAGAGTGGCGCTCTCTAGCAAGGAGGCCGACAGGTTTCATGCCTGCAACCACTTTCACCACAAAATCAGAGACTGTCTGGTACGAAGATGCAATCCTCAGCGCTCCTCTTCTCTGTACCTGTGCCAGGCGTTTTCAGTAAACTTCCTTACTGAGAAAGCGTCGCCCCATATCTCTGCTCCGTACAGTAGCACTGACCCTACAGCACTCATCATGAGAAATCTTGTTGATGAGCTGGGTCCCCCTAAGTTGGCCATAAGTCGACTCAGAGCCGATATTAGCTATTTTCCAAGTTATTTTTAAGAAAGACGTTAAGATAATTAATTTGGCAATAATACCTTTTGCAGTTGACAAACCATTAACAACCGTTCACTTTGCATTTTTCACCCATGTAGCCTTCCTTTCATTTTCATGTTGGATGCGAATAAATAGCTGAGGTGCAATCAAGACAACGTTCACCATGTCGACAATACAACTCGTCAAATTCCTTTGAGCATTTCCAATGCAAAACACTCTTGGTTGATGTAGAATCTTTCTCGGACACCGATCGGCGCTTCAAAGAACTATTCTTTCGCATTGACGAAACGGCAACGGGACATCGATTAGCTGGAGTAAAGTAGTCGGTCTCCCGATGCAA
Source organism: Odontomyia ornata (assembly GCA_963969285.1). NCBI lineage: Eukaryota > Metazoa > Arthropoda > Insecta > Diptera > Stratiomyidae > Odontomyia > Odontomyia ornata. The sequence continues at coordinate 124,874,660 of OZ017738.1, read as the reverse complement.
GAAAAATCTGCTCAAACAACATTCGTCTACTAAATCCCGACATCTATTAAGTCAAAACTTAGATTGGAGGATGCAAATGAGAACAACCACCAATCATTGGAATTGAATGATGTGGATTATGAATTGATTCATATTCGAGTATCTTTATATTGCAGTTAACCGTTTATTCCACCAATATCTTTTGGCAATTGCAAAGGTGCACTAATCTCTTCTAAACGAATTCTAGGAAGGTAGAGTGATGCTAGCACCTCATAAATACCCCGTTGATGTGGCTCTAAGCACAGTATCACAATTTCCGTTTTTGAATGATCTAAGAATTTCCGTATAGTACGTAATGCTATACTCGCTTCTTAGTCCGGTGGAAAATATCGTTGAGTAGCACTAATTGTACATAAAGCGATTGTATTTAAACTTACATCTTTTTCTTTGCACAGCACATTTTTATAGCAGGAATACACAGTAAGTTCGGAAGTCGTTTCGTATTTTTCACTAAATCTAGGTCTTCACCTGTTCTGCATTCTCGTATATCACCCAGAATTTCTTATTTCAGCCGTGAGCCGGCACGCCCGAATATACGATTCGATATACTCGGTAATTTTCAACGTTATAAGTGACTTTTTATGTGGTCTTCCAACTTTCTTTGTGTTGTGGTAGTTATAAAATATAAAAAAAAACTTTTATTTGTATTTAGAACCGACAAACGTGTCTAGTGCCTTTTCTATCTTGAACCTGTTTTGTTTTATCTTAACACTGTGCGCTGTTTGAAGTGCTCATCAATGCACTACACTCTCTTACGATGAAGAACATGACGACATGCAAAGTTTTTATACAGTCTTTTTATGTATCATCCTTTACCATAGTTCTTTAAGCCCCCTTTGTATTTTTCTCACTTTAGAAACGTCAAACTATCGTTTCAAGTAACGCGATCTTATCTCCAATCATCCATTCGTTTTCAAGTTCACTGCGCATCTTGTTGCAATCGAACACATATCAACTTTATTCGTGCCAGTAGCTGCCGTATATTTTCTAATAAATACCAGATGCCGCAAGTTACTCATACAATATTTTAATGTTCTTGTATTGTTACTGGCTAATTGCTCTGAGCCTCAAAATGTTTACGCACTTTATGACATTTCTCTTTCATCAATTAAATTCTCCTGCTTCCAAAAAAAACATTTTTTTTTAACCGCCCATTTGTGGGAATTTAACAACTTTTTTCTACCACTCGCGTGTTTCCCTACCAAAAGGCTTTGCACGTTCAGATTGCAAAAAAAAACCTGGAACAAAAGAAAAATTTACTGAGCAGTCATCGAGTTTATTTTACTTGTAAATCCATTTCGATTGTAATCCATAACTAGTGGCTAACTAAAAAAACTGTTCGTGTGAAGCTTTCATCAATAGTCATAATGTTAGCAGAACCGCTCTAACTGCTCTCACGATCGGGTTTCGATGCAAGATTGCCCATCAGGCCAACTATTATGGATTCATAGAACGTTTCGTTTTCGCATTGAATAAGCATAATTTAATTATAAAGATAAATGCATTCAAGTACGCAAGCCGATCGGATCTCGATTTTTCTTCACGGGTCCTAATTAAAGCAGGCCGTAACTATAAATACTATCATATGTCATTGAATACCGGGCATTTTTCATCGCGTTGATAATTTGAATTGAATTGAATTTAGAAAATTTAAAATTGAATTTAGAAAATTTAAAATTTTAAATGTGGAGAGCTTTTCCTTGCATTTTATATATCACCAACTCCACGAGATCCGAAAAATGACGATAAAATAACTTCATGACCTCTAACGGATACCTTTTTGGGTATCCGTTGGTCGACCATACAATTCATGTGGCCAACCCATTGAAGTTTCCACCGTCTTACAATCGTTTAGACCTCCGGCTCCTGAAAAATTTCAGATAGCTCATGGTTGTTTTGAATTCACCATTCGCCCCCGTCTAGCTTCACTCCGATTCTTCACCTCAGGGCCGGTCTTTCGAAGACATCCAAAATGGTTGCAGATGCTTGAGTTAGGATCCATGTTTCACACCCATAGCAAAGTACCGATCGTATCACAGATTCTTAACAATAGAAGCTTTGTTTTCTTATGTATGCACCTGGTGTTCAAGGCCGTCATAACGGAAGAAAGCATTTTTCTTTTGCGAACTATATTTTTCGACGTATTTTAGCTCTTTCATCACCGGTTTTCGTTATTTTGTTGGCTATTACTCCCATTTATTTATAGTCCTACTAGTTTTGTTTCGATGTCTAGTTTCAAGAAAATTTCTTGGTAACAACCGTGACAAAATGATTGTGTCATCTGCATAGGGGCCAGCTCATCTACCTGCCGTATTCCAATATTTGTGACAAAGGCACCGGTGAGTTGTTTATTAATATGAACTTGGGAGGTCGTCGACGTCATTGTCATTTTGGTAAAATGAATTAATTACGCTGGGATATCAAAGTAAAGCATTATTTGGTACAATATGATACAATCAATACTATCGTATGCTTGCTTAAAACCAACGAAGCTGTGTTATACATATATGCTGAACTCCCAGCACTTTTTGAGTACCTGCTTAACTGTGAACTATTAGTCTATAGTCGATGAACCTACACTAAAGCTACCTTGAAACTCCCCAATAATACTGTTGGCGTATGATCTGTTCTTATTTTCTAGGATCTTTGAAAATATTTCGTTGACCATAGAAAGTAGTGATATACCACTGCAGTTTTCGTACTATGGCTTGTCTCCTTTTTTATGGACAAAGAATAAAATTAATTGACTCTACTCGTTCCGTAAATGAGTATATTCTTGTTGCCACCATATATAATGAGTCCTACTTGAATCTGGTCTATACTGGGCGAGTGTTATTTTCTTGGGCTTTGATGGTGAAACAAACTTTATCTAGAGTTTGTATAGATTGAGCAGTTACACAAGCAAACTGCTCGTAAACCTTCCTATGCCCTACTTGAGATTTTATGTGGCAGATTTAGAAAAAACAATTTCATCATTTCCAATGTAACCGTAATTTGTCGAATAATTTATCTTGTTAGTATTATTATCAAATGTAATTTTATATCAATTTCCCTTTATATTAAATGTTATTTTATATCAATTTTCCTTTTTATTAAATTTAAATGTTTCCATTTAATTATATTCGTTATGAGATTTAACTTTTATTGCTAATTCAAATCCTTTTCACACACACACACACACACACACCTATTCACACTTCCAAATTTAGTACACCGAACCGGTGTACTAAATTCGGAAGAGTGGAAAGATGGAAACAGTTCATTACACGTCTCGCAGTGTTTTCTAATCCAGCAAGTTCTAATTCGGATTAAAAACGTAAGAATATTCCATTATTCGGCCAAAATATTGTACAACAATTCCTAAATGTATCGGTAATCGATTGTGCATAAAAGTTATCCCGGAGTTGTGAAGTAAATTAGTGGAAAATTGCCACATTGTTAGCGACAGCGGACATAGCGGAGTGGCACACGAGTCCTACGTGATTGCACGGTTATCTCTGGTATACTCATTGCTCTTGCCACAGCTGTGCAGCCAAATTTCTGCACTGTGCAGCCAAATTTCTGCACTGCACTAACATATGAGTGGACCTTGACCGTGCAATTGAAATGTTTCGATTGATCCTGGAAACAATCGAATTGTGCTAACTAGTCCTTATGAATTGGCACAGTAAGTATAGAAAATCTTTACAAAAGAATATACAGTTATATTTATCCTAGCAAGACGAAATCCTTCTGGTGTGAAAATTTCTGCGTTACTTGCACGAACTCAGTAATGCATGGTAATTTTCGCTTTAATGAGAACCGGATATCAACCAGCACATATGACAGCTGAAAGTGGTCAAGATTGTCGTCCACTCAAACATACAAGCGTGAATATGGAAAAAGGTGAGATTAATCCCCCTCGAAGACACTTCATAGCTTGAGGTACTTAAATACTCTTATAAAAGACTCGTGATTCAAGCTAGAGTGTTACTTAGATTCGTCCTTGCATATAAATCCTAATTGCAAACGAACTGCGGCAGTGACATCTTTCATTCATTTATCTGTTCCATTTCCAAATGTTGTGCTTCCTTTCGATTTGACTGCCCGCCACGCTACGCAACAGTTTGGGTTGGTTATTGGATATTGAAGCGGTATTTATGCGTTTTGAAAGAAACTTAGTTCACAAGCACTAGATTTGAAGGATGTTTACCGCTACTTTGTCTCAATCCTGCAAAATTATGCGGAATTGATAATATAAAAGGAAAATTTGAAGAAGGCTATGATGCAGATTTTTGCGTTTGGGATCCAGATGAAGAGTTTCAAGTTGGTCCTGAGATAATTCGTAGTCAAAATACGCGATTTTGTGCAAGAAAACGGAGCATAAATACGCGTGGGTACGTGTACTATAAGAGTCGCTGAATGTGAGATATCTGCAGCGACGGATGGTAATAATTGGATAATGAACGCTTAGCGGCCAGGCGAAGGGGAATGGATAGTTTGGCGAGAAGCATTTCCAGCTGTTGTGGATTATGATTACAGTTCCAACGAGCCAGATGAACTTGATTTAGTCAAAGGTGCCATAATCCATAACATTAAAATTCAACCAGGAGGATCTGGTCAGGCGAGAAGAGACCAGTTTCCGCGTGCAAAGTATTGAAACAAACGGTTGTTTATTTTCTGATTTTGAGTGCAAGCGGATAATCACAGCTGCTGTCACCTATTATTATGCCACATACATATGTCTAAGTGTCAAGCTAATGACAAATGGAGTGCTTCCAATTGATAGGTTTTCTTCAGTTTTTTAGGGTTTTGTAAAATATTTTTACAAAACCCTACTAGTTTCGCGACCAGTCTGTCCGTCTGTCCGTCCGTCCGTCCGCGTGTCACAGCAGTTTTTCTCGGAAACTACTTTAGCTAGAAACATCAAATTTTGTGTGTAGATGTAAAGTGGTGATCTCTTCAAAGTTCAACTACAAAAAAATTTTATAAGGTATTTAAGGGGGGTCTCCCCATATAGGAGAGTGACCCCCCGAAAAAAAAATTTCATTGAAGGTAGCCGATATGGGTATCAAATGAAAGGTCTTGATGAGAACTTTTCAAAACAGGGTTTAGTTTGGCAAAATTGCTTCGAGGGGTGCACAGGGAGGGGAAATATACGAAAAATTTGTGTCCCCCCCTCGCGATTGGACACCTGTGATCCGAAAAATCTGAAAAAAATCACGAATGTAGGCCTTGGTGAGTACAACAACAACAAATACGTGAGAAGTCGCAATTCACTCAACTTTGTTAGTAATAGTATGATTCATCGATTTTATGTTTTCTTGAATAAAATCTTAATGGTACCCTTAAATTCAATGTACGTAGATGTCTATTTATAAGATTGATCTATTCTGAAAGTTTCATAAAGATTGAATCATATTTAGCGATGTTATAGCGGTTTGAATTTTCCTGTATTACTATGGAACAATATGCGCTGCATTTATTACTATGGCAACATATGGCTATGGAACAAAATGCGCTTTTTACCGACTCAGACACTACAGTTTTGCTAGGATTTGCATGAAAATTTCAGGAATGATAGGTGTCATAAATATCTTTGAGAATCGGTTCAGCTAGTGGTATCAGTAATCGTAAAACAAAACAGTGGCTGTTTTAAATGCGGAGATTGAATAATTTTGAGTTATTTTTTCCCAACTTCAACGTTTAAGGTGCATGCTTTGAACACTTGATTCAATTTAATGAATGACTGAAGATGAGTACCTACAATTAATGCTCATAAGTGAAACAAGTCAAGGAGGTGGGAGAGAGCCCCTAGCAAAAAGGTTTTGTAACCATTCTAGGATTCGAAAAAATTGGCCATTAATCGATGATAACAGTACAGGAGAGTGGCCCCTGAAAAAAATTCATCAAACGTAGCCGATATGAGTATGAAATAAAAGTTTTCATGGGAGCTTTTCAAAACAGTTGTTAAACTGTCAGTTTTTGCTTCAGTAGGGGCACAGGGGGAAATACATGAAAAATGTGTTTCCTCCGTCGCGGATGGACATCTGAAATAATTATCAAGGGAGATATTTATGAGTAAAACAATATCAAAAACCTCAGAAGTCTAAATTCGTTCAACTTTGTTAATAAAAGTATGATCTTCGTGTTTTATATTTTCTCCAATAAAATCGTCTTTGACATGTTTCTTGATTTGATTCGATCTGGTGACTGCATTTTGTCAATTGAATACAAAACCCTTCTGACATGAGCGTAGGTCTGTTTACCCAACTTGTTTTATATACTCGTACTTTGCTACCAGAACCCAATTAAGACTCTCAATTTAAACTTTAAAATGTTAGATTGGATATATATTGAACTTGAGTCCCACGGATACAGGCTATTATTTGGACTTGGATTTGGATAATATTTGTAGAATTTGTTTAACGCAACAAGAAAAGTTTGTACATTTGTTCTCTACTCATATTGTCGATGGATGTATCAGGAACTTACCATTTAATGTGCATTATTGCCGGGCTTAATGTCGAAACGACGCGGTTTCGACAGTTGATTTAGTGATATATCATAGACACCAAGTTCCATGCGGGAACATATTAGGAATTTACCGTTTACTGTGCATTATTGCCTGGTTTAATGTCGAAACGACGTGGTTTCGACAGTGAATCTAGTGATATATCATAGGCAGCAAGTTCCTGAGGGAATATTTGGGACCGGAATTATATAAACAGTCAGTTTGCTATTCTCGAAACTAAAGTTTGTTCAAATGTTGAATTGAAATTCAATACAATTATTTTTATAGCTTTATATGTATATGGTTATACATTTTACGCTTGGGAAAGTAAAGCTGAAGAAAACACATAAAATATCGAGATGGAAACAAAGTTTTTTATTGAATATAATGATTGAACCTTGCCATTATACGTAAAATACAATGCTATTCAAATGTTCTTCACAAAACATCTTACAGGCCTCAATCCTTTCGAGGTAATTTTCAATGGCTTTTCGGCACATTTCCGGCAATATCTAAGCCATAACTTCACGCATATTGGTTTTCAATTGCTCAAGATTTTGAGGATTGTTCGCGTAAACACGATCTTTCGCATAGCCCTGTAAAAATAAATCCAAAGGTGTTAGGTCGCAGGATCTTGCGGGCCAATTGACATCACTCAATCTCGAAATTACGCGTCCTGGAAATTTCTCTTGCAAAAGTGCTCAATTAGCCTGTGTTGTGTGGCTTGTGGCTCCGTCCTGTTGAAATCACATATTCTCCAGATCATAATCTATAATTTCTCTCCAAAAATAATCGGTTAACATACGTCCGTAGCGGTCAGAATTGACTGTAATGGCTCTTCCTTGATCGTTTTCAAAAAAATACGGGCCAATAACACCACCAGACCATAATACACACCAAACGGTCACTTTTTCCGGACGCAAAGGCCTTTCTGCAATCACCTGAGGATTTTGAGAGCCCCATATGGGGCAATTCTGGTTATTTACGTAACCACTGTGCGAAAAATGAGTCTCATCGCTGAAGAAAATTTTGTTCGAAAAATCGTTATCAATGGCTTGTTGTTCAATCACCCAATTCGCATACATTCTGCGTTGTGTATGGTCTTGAGGCTTAAGTTCTTGAGTGAATTGGATTTTGTACGGATAAAGATGCAAACACAAAAGCAAAATCGGCCACAATAAGCCGTTAGACAAGCCCAAATGTTGAGCACGTCGAGAAATTGACAAATTTGGGTCTTCCTCTACACTTTGAGCAACGACAGCGATGTTTTCAGCAGAACAAATGTTGCGATAATGCACAGGCGTTGCAATATGAATAACTGATCCAGACTCTTCAAATTTACTCACTTTATTCGAAATTGTTTGCTATGTAGGTCGATTATGTCGACCGTAATTGGGTCGTAAAGCCCTAAATGTTGATACAGCAGAATCACCATTTTTATAATAAAATTTAATAATTTTAACGCATTTTTTGACTATTATATGATTCACATTTCTAAATGGGGAACCTTTAAATAAAAAAAACACACTTTGGATGACATTTGGTTTTGACAAATGTCAAATGACAGGGTCATACTTTCCCAACCACGAAATGGATAACCCTGTATTTCCCGGTTCCATCCATTTTTACTAATTAAATATTTCTTAAACACATGCGTCATCATTCATATTCTACATGCGTTTCACAATTGTCAATAAATATCTTAATAAGCACAACTTTGTTATGCATATAAACAAAAATATAGATGAACGAAAGCATTTGTCTGAATGAAAAAGCTCAGAAATGAAGTGGAAAATAGGAGACAATGTGATTTGAAAACGTCAAAGTTTAAAGATTAGAGTGTGAGTGCAAGCGTTCAAGTAACCTCCCTATTTCAAGAACTTTATTATTTTTGAAACAATATAAAATATCGTTAAAGTAATAGTAAAATGTCAATATAACTCAAAATGTCAGCATCTATTAAAACTTAGTTAAATCCAATATAATAAAAGAAACATCAATCACAGTCATACATACACAAAAACAAAATAAAAAAAATCATTGTCTTATCATTGAGGTAGATTACGATTAGCTCAAATATTTCTATGTTGTGTGAATATCATTGAAAAAAAGTTAAAACAAAAATACGACATAATCCTCTAATACATGTGAATGTTTCTATTCGATATGTACATGAATGCTTTATCAATTATCACGAAACAAAGAATAAACAAACAAACTTATTAAAACTCAATAGCAAAGATATCTTATACAAAACAAAACTGTAATACTTAAACCGAAAGATACAGTCTTCCACAAAAGTCAAGGTACAGAGAATCGGTAACTGAAAATTGTATTACTGAATCAATATTTTTATTTGAAAGCCAAAAGTTATGAAATGGTAATAATACGAGTTCTGTTGAATTTAAGTTTTCATAAATTTAAAGGGATTCGGCAATAATGATCATGAAAGACAATAATTTTTTGTTGGCAATGTCTCTTTTCTACTCCACAAAAGTCTTGGTACAGTTGCAGAAAATGCCCTGTTATTTGTAAAAAGGGGAGTCCCCCAAGTACATATTATCAGAGTGAGTTAACAACCGTAGGCCACTGTCTTTAATATCGCGTCCGTATTCGTGGGGTATCTTTTATTTAATAAAATTTTTAAAAAATGAGTTGAGTATTAAGGAGCGTGAAATAATTATTAATCTGCATTCAAATCAGAGCAAATCATATTCTGAAATAGCTGAACTAGTGTTGCGAAGTCGGTCAACCATTCAAAAAGTGATAAATCGATTTAAGAAGGAAAATAGAGTGGAAAATGTGCCCCGAACAGGTCGTCCATCTAAACTAAGTGCAAAGGACAAGAGAAAAATTTCGCGAATGGTAAAACAAGATCCATTTCTAAGCTGTAGAAAAATCTGCGATGTTCTTGGAATTAATGATAGGAAGGAGGTTAGCACAGAAACTGTGCGTAGAGCTGTCGTAGAAGCTGGATTTTCATCTCGTACGCCTAGAAGAAAACCTCTTGTAAGTTCCATAAACAAACAAAAAAGAATAACATTTGCAAAAGCATAACCAATAACGTTTTGGGATAATGTTTTATTTTCGGATGAGTCTAAATTTTGTATATTTGGTGTAAATGGGCATAAGAGGGTCTGGCGAAAAGTAGGAGAAGCATTTAATCCCAAGAACACTATTAAAACAGTAAAACATGGAGGCGGTGGTGTTATGGTTTGGGGTTGCATGGCTGCTGCTGGAGTTGGAAATCTGACATTCATCGAAAATACTATGGATCAGAACTCTTATTTAGAGATTCTACGAAACAACATGAAACAAAGTGCAGCCAAATTAGGTATGCGAGAAGATTTCTTGTTTCAACAGGACAATGACCCTAAGCACACTGCGCATAAAGTTCGAATGTGGCTATTGTACAATACTCGCATGCTTGCTACACCGCCTTAAAGCCCTGATTTGAACCCTATAGAGCATCTTTGGAATGAGCTTGAGACAAAAATCCGAAAAAGAGTGATATCAAGCAAGGCGCAGCTTAAGGATGTTATATTGGAGGAGTGGGCCAGAATCAGCAGCGAATTTACTAAAAAATTGGTATATTCTATGCCTAAAAGACTGAAGTCAGTAATTCAGATGAAAGGGCATCCGACAAAATATTAAGAAAAGTATAATTCAAATAACTATGCAAGACTATAATTACAATTTGTATCATTTTTCTTTAGGTGTACCATGACTTTTGTGGACTTCATTCATTGACTTTCCAACACATCATATGTAATAATATATTAATACGACAAAATTTTCGTTTTGTTTTACATGAATTTAAAGTGTAATGATTATAGTTGAAGTAATACAAAAAAAATTTTATCACTATAGGTTTTTTAAATAAAAATATCAAACAATTTTCATGATATTTATCACTGTACCTTGACTTTTGTGGAAGACTGTATAAAGTGAGAGTAGCCTGAATTGTTTATACAAATTTTAGGCAGGACAATATATTTTTATTTAAATAGACAAAAAAATGGTTAATTCAAATCAAATACGTCAATATTCAGAATCAAAGGGCACAAAAAAAAGTAAAATTAATTAAATGTCAAAACTAATGAATCATTGTTTTGTAAATTAACTAGCTATAGTAGAATTGTACAAACCAGAAACAAAAAAGGATAAATGGGAAAGGCAAATACACGGATAAATTATAATTATAATCATGCATCTCATATAGAAATATCAATATTTTGCTCAGTACACAATCATAAAGCAAATGTATTTTGTTTTAAACTTTATCCAAAGTATATCTTACTCTTAAAACTTTACTATCACTACTTTGATTTTGCATACAGTAGTCGTCTTACATGTTGTTCTATAAGAAAGTGTTGTACAAAATATGATAACATAAAAATGAAATATGAAATGTTTGTTAAAGCTTAAAAGTTTAATTTTGAATGAAGAATTGATAAAATTTTGGACTAAACCCGATGCAAGAGTAAAATTTCGTAGTGAGTTAGAAATGAATAAAATAGATTATTCAAGCGGAACCGTCGGTCTTTCCATTCCGTTTTATCTGACCGGGTATAGGACTTGCAACGATTGCGGGCTCCTTCGCTCATATGGGATAGCCAGCGGGCGCGCTCCTCTGTTTTTTGTCGCTTAACAGGGGCTCTTGCCGGGTAGAATGGCCTTCCGCTTGCGTGCCCTTTTATGGTATAGAGTTATGTGATTCGACCACATAATTCTTTAACGTAAATTGGTCACGTCCATGTTTCTCATTTGATGGGAAGATTTATGCAAATTATGTTTATACGAGTTTTCCACTCAAATGGGAAACGTATGGCCAATTCCAAGTTTGGATCTTGATCCGGTTGGAAGGGTGCGAGGGGGTAGCACCTCCATCTGGATACCCCACTCTTATTTGTGGGCCACAAGGATCGTCGTTTATGATGAAGTCTCCACGAATCCGTCCATATTTGCTCGACCCAAATTGTTCTTCGAACAAACATTGCAACTATTAGTAGCTTATCCCGGCCTCGACACCAGTCGATTGGCATTCGACCCTTTTAATTCATGAATGCGAAATAAGTTTGCAGTGGGTCCTTGTGCTAGGGGGAAAAGACCCCGCCCCATGATACTGCAATGCTAGCCTGCCAGCGCATTCACCCGTCCCCAGACAAGGAAAATCTCGGCGGATCTTAACTTCCGCTTCCGCTCAGGCCGTAAACCATCGCTGCAGTCCTTGACGGATATTTCCTGTACTTATTTCACTACAAGTTGATGCGCCGAATAAAAGGGATGGGTGGAGGAGTTAAAGGATCCAATGGTCCATATTTTCAATGACTCTGAGACATAATAGGTTCAATGTCATTAATGTGCTGAATTATCTCATCCTTTGTCCCTTGGATTGTTCTTGGCTTACAGACGTACACTTTTTCTTTTCAATATGTTCAGAGAAAGAAGTCCAAAGGTGTCAAATCACATGATCATGGTGGCCAATCAACATCGCCACAGTGTGAGGTAGCACGGCCATTAAGTTTCTCGCGCAAAAGTGCTATTCTTTCGTTGGCTGTGTGGCAAGTGGCACAATCCTGTTAGATTCACGTATCGAACAGATCCATAACCTCAATTTTCGGCCACAAGAGGTCCGTTATCATCTCGCAATAGCAAACACCTTTCACGGTAACTGCTTGGCAGTCCTCGTTTTCGAAGAAGTACAGCCCAATGATACCGCCAGCCTATAAGCCGCACCAACCAGTCACTTTTCATGGGTGTATTGGTACTCGTGGATTTTCATTTGCTCAAATGCGAAAATTCTGCTTGTTGACGAATTCACTGAGGTGAAAGTGTGCCTCGTCGCTGAAGATGATTTTCTTTGTAAAGTTGCCATTCCCTTCTGTCTGTTCAACGAACCATTCGGCATGTTGCCGACGCTTGAAATGGTCAGTAGGCTTCATCCCTTGAGTCAATTGAACCTTGTAAGCCTGCAAATTTGAATCTTTATTCAAAATTCACACCAGTGATGCTCGTGAGATGTTCACTTGTTGGGCACGACGACGAGTCGAGGTTGACGGCTCTTCTGCTACACTATCGCGAACAACAGGAATGTTTTCCACAGAACGAACTTGGCAAGCATGCACAGGTGATTACACATTTCCTACAGACCCGGTTTGCTGAAATTCGCTCACAATTCTTCCGATTGTGGACACATTTGGCCGATTATGCTAACCATAAAAATCACAAAATGCACGAAATGCTTTTTGATTTTAACGCCCGTTTTCGTAAAAGGCTTCAACGACCTTAACGAGCTTCTCATTTTTGTACTTCTCCATGGTTGAATTGTGTAAATACTGAAACAAAGAAAAGTCAAATTAATTTGGACGAAAAACTTGAAGGTGTGACTCACAATTAGCATCGCGCATTATAGTTGGACCACCCTTTATTACATTTCAAATCGACCTACATAGAAACTGCATTTTCTTTGGATTGTTATGAAAATTTCAAAAATAGTATTTTATTAGCCAAGTATTCTGAAAATTTATTTGTCCAAGCAAATTATCGGCTTTTTAATAACAGGGAATTTACTATGAATTTAATTTACAGACATAAACTCATTCTGCCTACGAATTGAAACCATATGCAAATACGGGCGCATTTCCGAAATCCCTGTTGGTTTTAAGTTGTATTTACATGTAGTACGATTGAGGAGTGTCTTTTCAAAAGAGCTTATTTACTCACTAGCACATTTCAGAGACTGCAAAAAACTTATTACTTTCAATTTGATGCAGAATCTTAAATCTAAAAAAAGTTGATGTAGTTGGTAAGTTTACACAGTAATATTTATGTGTTTATTTTATTTGTAAATATCTTATTTTTAAACTTATACGCTTTTTTAAAACTGAAATAAGCACTTTTGACGGGTAATTTAAGAAATAAGACATTTTGATCAGGACTTACATGAAATAAGCACTTTTGATTTGAACGGATTGTGAAAGAAGCCCATCTGATTTGGACGTTGTTTTCAAATAGGGTGTTTTGTTCCATAAATACTTGATAACAAATTATAATTTTCGATAGTGTTTGGTAAATTTATACTATTTTATAGTACTTGTTCAAAAAATCTTGAAATAAAATGCACATGGATTCAGATAACATTGCTTTATTTTAACCATCATCATACATACCACACTCAAAAATTACTAGGTATTGAAATACGACTTACAAATTTAGTCATAAAACAAAGAAGACACTATACTTTTGAAAACGCTTCGATACGGACTTCTCCTACGTCAGGCTCATTACAGTCACAATCATAGTCACATTCATCGGCTTCGTTAGTAATAGCACCTTGCAATAACACGCTTTTGTACCACTTCAGTTCTGGTGATTCTGGCCATTCTTCACCAAACTGCTTGTTGAGCAAGTTTATAACATCTTTTTCTTCTTTTCAGGAATTGGTTGTGCGCTCGATTGATTTACACCGATTTCCTTTGGGATTCTTTTACCTTTTTTTAATAACGTCTGAGCAACTTCACCAGATTCAAATCTGTAACTTTCAAAAGCTGTAACTGTACAACCAACAGCTTTATTTCTTTTTTCTATTTTTTTTAAACTGTATTCTTTTCATTTTCTGCAAGTTATCTAAGTTTTTGAAGTGTTCAGCCAATTTCTCACCATCCAATAGCTGCCAGTCCTTCTGCAAAATTTTAACTGTTCCTTGGTTTTTAAAAATATCATGGTAAGTCTCTTTCTTTGCGATAAAAGGCTTTTTTCTTAAAACTTTCACCAGGCAACCAAACAGACGGTCTGCGGGTAAGAAACTGTGGCCTCGTATAGGGAAAAACAGATGTATTTCTTTTACTTGCTTTGGAAATTTAGAATAAAGCCAATGATCAAGCATGTGTAGGACATGGTTATTCTTATTCTGGCCTCCACATCCATCACAGAATAGACGAATTGTATTTATATCAGGACCTCTATTCATTGTGGATAAGTAATCATACAGTGCTGACCCAATTTCATTATTTCCTTTTTTGGCAATTGTTTGATCCCATGTATAAAAATACTGGATGTTTTGAGTTAAGCTGCACAACACAAAAATTATACAAACTTATTCGTCGGGCATAAAATGAATCCTGTATCGGTGTTTTAGGGAGCGGTTGCACCTGTTGTAGATCAAAGCAAAATGAAATAGAAGAAGCTGGATTAGTTTTCATATGACCATAAAATGCTTTTGCCTTTAATTTATGAACTCGCAGCTGCGTCATGAGTTCTTGTTTTTTAGTAAGATACTTTTCATGACTTATTCGGTTTGTCCATAATACACACACATTACACGCATCAGTTGATAGCGTTTTGAGCCTGATGTTGGATTCACCGTGAAAAATTTTGTAAGACATGGTTTTTTTAACGCGTAAGTCAGGGGTCACAGACTCATTATAAAACTCCAAAAGTTTTTTGCAGTTTAACTCACAAGACAAGTATATTCTTTTAGATTTCATTCTATTGTGATGACTTTTTGTAGCTGGTAGCGTTTTTAGGAAGTTTCTAAGTGCCTCCTTTTTGTCAATAAACTTGCGTGATTTGTGGTCTCCACCACGTTTTTCTTTGGGGATATTTCCGGCCAATGCAGTTTTGTTGATTTTGTTCAAATGTTTTGCCGAAACACTGAAGGCTGCAGCAAACATATTTTTACACACACTTCATTTTGTTCTTTTTCACAAATAAATTGTAAACAGTACTAACATTCCTAGTTTCCACATTCCTTTTCGGTCTACTTCTATCTTGAGGTTCAAACAAATGTGACAATTTACACAAAAATATGTCTTGTTGCGTAGAACCGATTGTGATTCTTTAAGACTTGTTGCATTGTAATCGATGAGCATTTGAACTTGCTTCCCGCTTTATGGTGACATGGGATTTGAAACTGGATGCCAAGGGGATCAGGATCAGTATAACTAAAACAAAATCAAGCTTAGCACTACTAAAAAATACATAAAAAATAACAAGCGGATGTTCAAAATGAGCTGTTACTTATGACTTCCTTGCACGGCTTCTCTGACTCAATCTTCTTTTTCTATTGCCTTCATTTATTTCTCCTACTGTTTTTTCTGCCATCTTTATTACTCATTAGAAGAGAAACTACGTACAAATTTAATCATGCACACCTATAATAATACCTTAGCTTGAGCACAACACAAAAACTTTCCAGTTAGAAGTTATCTGTCATTTTGAGAATCAGATAAGAATTTTATTTTTTATTTTTTTCTGGCATTGCACTTTAAACGTTGTGAAGGCTCAGAGAAAACCTTTTTGGATATGCTCCCAAAACTTTTGCATCGTTGTTTTGACGCTAAAATGCAAGTCTCCCGTCTGTTTCGAAATAAGCCTATTTGTCGCAAAAAGACGGTATAATTTTGAATTTGTTCATGAAATAAACCGTTTTGTAAAAAACTCATATGCTGGATATATGGAAGGAAAAAGTAGTTAATTAAGCTGTTTTGATGCGAACATCACTTTTTTAAGTAAAATTTCAGATGAATGAGACGAATTGAAAAAGAACTAGTAACCTATGAACATGTAAGGATATGTGGCGGATCAAATGGCATTTCCATTTTTAAAAAACGAAAACAAGAATTAGGCCTTTTTGAAAAGATACTCCTCAATTGAAGTTTGAATTAAGATCTCAAATTTCAGCTTTGCAAGTAATAAACTACAATATTTACGGATTTCCTCAAGGCAAATTTCTTGGACAAAACAATTCCAATCAATATGAATAAAGAGCTAAAACTATGAACATAAGCTCACCACAGGTCCTTGGTTTAATCTGCACAAAATAATGAGGAATGGTTATTGTTTATCGTAAATTAATCTCCAAACAATAATTTTGAAAGAACAAAATTACCCTTAGATTACTTTCAGCGTCATAACTCTTGTACATCATTACGAAAGAACGAAACAAACGTGCAATAATGAAGTCATTAGTCTTAGTTTATTCGTATGTCACGTAAAAGAAATTACGCTGTCAGCGTTCAAAGCTCTGCAAGCTTTGTGAGTGAACTCTTTGATTTATTAAAATTGGTTATCAGGACTTGAGCATTCCGTTTGGATAACATGTCACGTAGGAAGGCAACGTGCTCCTAATACAATATTAATTACCAAGGAATACACCAGA
Source organism: Odontomyia ornata (assembly GCA_963969285.1). NCBI lineage: Eukaryota > Metazoa > Arthropoda > Insecta > Diptera > Stratiomyidae > Odontomyia > Odontomyia ornata. Next base: position 124,857,966 of record OZ017738.1, on the reverse strand, counting down.
ACTTTTTTCTAGGAAAAATGAAGTATGATGCTTGTCATTTTCATGGAAAATGAAAAAGGTACAGACAAGAGTTTGAAGTGAAAATACCAAGTAAGATAGAATAAAACTTTATTTGGAATGCATAATGATTGTATAGCGATATTGTAATCAATATTCGTGAGATTATGTTTGGAGTTTTTCTCCTGTATATTCGGAGTTTAAATTGATTATTTTTAAAACAAAATAATAGACAAACTACAATGACAAATTTTAAGAATAAATTAATGACTAGTTCATTGAAATACAGGTTGTTCTGAGACAGAGCTGGGATTTAAAGTTTCAATTGTTTTTATTCAATATTTGGACGGAATAATCTTTAAACAAAAAAATCTGCAAAAGTGTTATTTGAAGCACAGGCTTAGTTAAACTAATTTATTATATAGATGGTGGTCCAACCATAAGACACGATGTTCGGCTTGTTTGCAAATGATGCTTCAATTACTCTCAAATAAGATAGCTTTGTGGATTTAATGACATTTTTCGCATTAGTACGTAGGTGACAAAATTCGGAGGGGTCCAGTTCTGATCTTGAAGGTAAGTAGCATTTTCAGACTGAATCCTTCAAGGACAAAGCAGATTTAACTTCTTTTGTGAACCACGAAGGACGACTTGTGTGTGGTCGTGTGGTTGGTGTATAAAGTGGGATAATGCTATTAGGCAATGCATAGAATTGCTGCGTTGTGGAGTTGGGGTTGTCTAGATTGAGGGTAGCGTGCCAATTAATAACATCAAAGTCAGCAGCAAAGCTTTCATATATAGCCTTGAAGAAGTTAAATCGACTTTATTTCACTTTAGCCTTGGATCTCGAAAGGAGGATGGTGAGGGTCCGGCTTAGCACAAGGAGAAGCAGCAGGGAAAACAGGATCGGCCGCAGGGTTGTTTGAGAACATTAGACCGAGAATGCTATTGAAAGCATTCATTATATATATAGTTCAATTAAGTTAGGCTGCAGAGGGATAAAAACGAGGATAAGGCTATTGAAAGCTCATTAGAAAAAGCAATGGATTTAGCTTCTGCATCCCAGTTAACGAGAGACATATTGAAGTCCCCACAAATTAAAAACTGCGAGGTGGAGTTGGCATTTATTATAAAGTTCGATATTTCACTAAAAAGAATTTCATACGATCTTCGGGGAACTCTACACGGAATGTAGATACAGAAGACAAATAATGAACAGTTGTGAAGAGAAATTTGAGCTGCTCCGCCTTTGATTAGAGTTGATGGATAAAAGTACAGCCAATTGCACAATGCAACTGGTTCTTTACATGTCAAAAATCATGTGTTGAGGAAAGATTTCTTCATCCATGATCTTGTCACTAAGCCAGGCTTCGATTAAGCATATAATGTCATCATTGACCAGAAAGGATGAAACGTTGATTGTTTCCCGCTTGGTTTTTGTACCTCTGATATTTTGGTGATAAAAGTTTGCGTAGTTACCAAAAGTAGGGTAATTTAGATTCTCGCTTGAGGTCCGATGGACGACCAAAAATTTTTCCGCGACTAGTGCTCAAAACGTTTTATAAGAATTTCTGGTGGCCAAAAGTCAGACCTGTGTTATGCTATGGGTGTGCAAGATGGACCCTAACCCAAGCATCCGCAAATATATTGAACACCTTTGAGCGACGGGTCTTGAGGTGAATAATCGGAGCGAAGCTAGACGGGGCCAATAGTGAATGTGATACAAACATGACCTGTATGAAATTATTGACAAACCGTAGGTCTCAACAATTTTAAGGCTTCAGAAGCTACAATGGGCTGGACACATGAATTGTATGGATGAACACCGGATATCCAAAAAGGTGTTCGTTGGGGGAACTGAAGGCCGGAGACCAGTGGGTAGGCCGAGAAAACGCTGGTCTGACTCAGTCGACGAAGACAGTTTATCGCTGCTCGAGTTCTGAAATTAGAGGACGCGGTCAATGGACCGAGGCAGCCGGACGCGCTTTTTGCAGGAAGCGAGGGCCAAGGAGGGGCTGTAGTGCTAAGAAGAAGAAGAAAAGTCAGAGTTAAACAAAATCTGCATATCCGATGAAACTGTTATTTTAAATGAGGCCACGATATGATTCACTTGGTTAACTTATGTTAATTTTTTGCAATGCAAATACTGCGGGGAGCAACTCAGTTGAGTCCCAATATACTCTGTAATTTCAGAATTTGGTGTATTAAAAGCAAGACACCAGAACGTACGATTGGTGTAGAATTCGATTCACAAGGAAGCGTTTGTTTTGCATTTGCTAGCGGAATATATGGACCTTTTCCTTTAAATGGTAGTTGTTGTTGTCGAATAGATGTTTGTTTTTTCCGCTTTGAATAAAACAATTAGTATCTGGCATGGATCGATTATTTCCATTTCTGTTTGGCTAGTTTGATTCACTTCTCGTAATACATATTGTCGAAGAAGATTGGCCATATGCAGCGATTGGAGAGTTACAAAAGTTGCTAGCCTCCGTGAGATCCACATCATCTATCCTGATAATGGTAACCGGTTCGAAAGGCTACGATTGAGACGTAAAAGAGGAATCATCAACTACTAGAAGTTGTGCTATTCCCTCTTCTGCATTTGTCAACATTTCATTCATTTTGTAGCAGGGGATGGGAACATGTTTACAGTTACTTTGACTTTTTGAAGTCAGGTCACGTACGCGTCTATGTTATATTTGCGACAATTATGACAAAACCAGGAGACACCAGTATTCTTCTTAATAATATAACAGCGGTGGGGCCCGACAATTTCACACATTTGACATAAAATGGCAAGCCACAGAAGCCATAACAAGTAACCAACGTCGTTCTGTCATTTCTGTCAATACAGGTACGGGCTGCGCAAGTTGACATTTTGTTGATGATAAAATTATAATTTATGGAGAGGTATGATCATTATTTGCACAATATTCTTACTCACTTCAAGTTTAAAAATTACAATTCAGACTCAATTCATGTTTGGGTCGATAATAATCTAGGCATTTATGCTAAATTGTGTGTTAAAACACAGTTCTGAGGCAAGTACAATAAAAGTCTCAATCCAGGTTTGTGTTTAGGGGAAATTATGTTTTTATAAAACAATGTGGGTATAATACGCAATTCAGAAGCTTGTACAGACATCAGCCGTCAAGCAAATTGAGATCCACTACACAGCACAGTATCACATTAAATGGGACAGCTGGTCCATCGTCGATTTATCTGCTCTAAAACCACATTTATACTCCCCAATTCTTCTATAAGCATATGATCCAATTTATTATCTAAGATCTTTGAAAATACTTTGTACGCCGTACAAACTAGTGATATGCCTCTATAGTTTTCGCACTGTAGCTTATCGCCTTTTTTTGTGGATAGGGAATGAAATTGACTAGCTCCACGCGTTTGGCATATGTTCTTGTTGCCAAAAGTCTTGGATGATGTTATAAATAGCTTTCTGAACACCGATACTACCATATTTAATGAGCTCTAATAGAATCTCATCGATTCTCGGCACTTTATTATTCTTTTGGGCTTTGATGGTGGAATAAGCTTCATCCAGAATATGTGGGGCCAATGGAAGCTCTCCAGGAATATCTGTAAACTCCGGTGCTTTGGAATTTGAAACTATTTAGTATCATAAATGAATGTGCTTAAAGTCCATCCGAGAAATTACTCGAAACAAATTTTGTTATCACCGACTGGATACCAACTATGGACCTTTGTTTTACGCAGCAGGCACTTTGACTACTACACTACCTGACCTCGTTTTATAGTAGAGTACATCTCAACATGGGTAGTTCAATCCACTGTTTCTATCGTTAAGAACGAAGATAACACATAGCAGGGACCATTTCTTCAGAATCAACGCCTACCGATGGCCAGGGAGAATTTCAAATTGAGCTCCATCAAGACCAAGGTAAAGGCCGACTTTATTCTGTTTGAGCTCAGGATTCTGCTTGTTGATACATCAACATTTGAGCTGTATAGAGTGCTGCTAATACCAACTGAGAGACACAATCGCCTCATCATTAGATTGCCTACCTCGCCATAACTCATAATCAGTCCGCATCGCGATTTAAACTTTCCGAGGAGTGAGGCGGAGTACATGGCTTGTAGCTGAATGAAGCGAAACATCCACATCTTCCAACAGTCTCATCCACTGTACCATAAGGACGCCGACATGAGCACATGTGAGGCGCTGTTGTTAAAGAGAATGCCGTCTGCTGCTGAGTGTCACCTAATTGAGTTGCCTGCCTCCTTTCCTTGGGCCAACATCCTACATTCTAACGAGTGAATTTATGCTCTCACGAATCGTGTCATGAATCATATCGTATACAGTGGTAACATGACTACATTGACGTTGCACGGGTCCGGAGTTCTACAGCTGGGTGCGGATTGCACTCACGAAATGAATGCAGTGACAGTTCAACGTCATCGCATCCACGAAAGCACCACGCAAGCGAAACATTTAAATGCACATTACTACTTGGAGGACACCAACCCAATCTACAGACAGAATTTCTTGGATATTGACGTCCTGTGAAGTCAACTAAAAGCTCAAGATTTTTCTTGAGACAACCAGATCGATTCTAATGATATACATCAATTTACTGTAGCGTATCTAAGCTTCATTGTGTTTATCAGGCTCATCATCTACCTCTGGTGCAGATCGGAAAATGGGCTGTGTCGAACACGAACCAGGAAACCTAAGCTTTTCCCAGACGTCACAGCTTACCCCACACACTGGAGGAGTTGGAACTGAGCGTCCAACGTGAGGTGGATGTTATATCTACATTGGAAGTTTTTCCAACGAACCAACCAAAAATCACCAATCAAATAAAACAAATTTTCTCTACCCAGCATCTTACATAGAGATATACATACTATCAAGTTGACCGAAAACATATTTGGAGAATCACGGTACAAAATTTCAATTTCAGCATTCATATTTTTTTGCTGGTTTCATTTTATTGAAACGCCAAAAAACAACTTGCAACTACATGAAAGTTGGAAGAAAATAAAAGTATCTCGGTCAATTTGAAGTACGTATCAACCATCAAAACGTGTTATTGTTATTAGAATACCATACAATTCCAATAGCTACGAGTACTACTCACTTGATTATGATTGGCTTTCCATAAGACTTTGCGAGCATAAAGAACTTATATTAATCTATATAATTGTTGAATTTCCAGAAGTTTGAGGGCTGGTATCGAAATTGATATTACGTCTCCGGATAGAAATGGAAACAGGATTATATGTGATGGTTTGCAGGAACCTGCCCTGATTGAAACTCATTATGAATTGGTTCATCTACTAAGCCCTGAGAAAGGGAATCAAATATTTCAGAGGTCGTTGAAGCAAAAGTCTCTAATTTCAAATCAAGTCTGAACAGCGAATCAAGTCTTCATTTCGATGAAACATTAACATCTGACCTCACACCGAGCTTGAATCTTATTGATTATTTTGTCAGCTACGAATACTTGAGTTTGACAATATTCCAATTATAGTTCTCCGAAATTCGCCTGAGATTGCTATTAGGATTTGTATTTCCCAAATGAGCGGAGAAGAGCCAAATTATTCCCAATCTAAAAGAAAGTAAGAGAACCTTCGTGCCCTAAAAGCTATCGTTCGATCAGCCTGCTGCCTAACATCGGCAAGGTGTTTGAAGCATTAACTGCCCACATTGAGAAGAATCAGTTGATGTTGAATTATCAATTTGATTTTCATCTCAGGCATTCGATCATACAGCGAAAGTAACCTCAGACATCTGTTGAACACTAAACGATCACAAATGTGTTGGAGCGTGTCTCTTCGAAACGGTGTGGTTAGATGGACTAATTTGTAAACTCCCTCAGGGTAGGACAGACACCTTGTCGCCATGATGTGCAATATGTTATATGGGAAATCATTTGTTGTAACTGATGGTAATCTAATGAATGGAATGGCCTACAGCAGGCAACAGTTACTGCAACTCTAAAAAACATTTAAGAAGTCACCACTTCTGACCTTTCCGCAAAGTTTCATGGCTGCACCTTCTATAAAATAGTTTCGGAGAAAACTGCAATGACATACAGATAGGCGGACAGACGGACGGATGAACGGACGGACAGACAGACACCGGTCGTGATTGCAATAGGGTTTTGTATTTTAGTACAAATTCCTAAAAATATTTACTGATGTGCAGCTCTATACTGTTAATTGGCGAATGAAAATCAGTACGCAGAAGTGCGAAACAATTTTGCTTCGGGCAACGCTGGAGGGGACCAGTCAATACCCTAAATGTAGTTGAAAGGATTTCCAGATCATGGCTGGTGAAAGTAGTGTTCAGAACGTGTTTCACATAAATTCTACGTTTAATACCTCGATGTTCATCTTGATCAGTTTCTGTACTTTACTGAACATGTCAAAATCATGCTCAGTAGAGCACAGAAAGTAGTCATGGCCCTTCGACCAGTCTTTCATTCAAGATTCATTGATCAAAAGGTCAAAGTTATCTGATACAAGACCCTATTTAGACCAGCTTTGACATATGGATGTCAGATCTGGTACAACCAGTGTGGTAGTACTATGGAAAGATTAAGAATTTTCGAAAAGAAATGTCTTCGTGCATGTCCTGGTGTGTACAGAAAGCCTGAGATGGATTGGAAACAGTATATATCGAAAGGAAAATTTATCAAACTGCTAAAGTGACGAGAGTCAATATCTTCATTTTAGGACTTTATCAGAATCATATCGCAAGATCAGTAACTGTGAGTTATAACCCCTGGAGTACACAGCCGTTCCACTATACATGCGCGTATATTGCGACTTGTTGACTTACTGGCTTTTTTTGCTCCTGAAGCATTTAGACATGAATCTATATGCTTTTTGTTCTGACGGTGTTCCAATTGTATATCCCACATATAAACGGGTCACTGACAAGGAGATGAAATATACTGCGAATTTGAGTTCCCTAGACCAACTGGAGACAGTCATTAGCATGATTCGTTGAAGCTGGTCGAATTGGCATGGAACAATCTAGGTAATAGTGGCTGAATGACAATCTCGAAATTATATATGGATACTGTCTTAGGGTTTGTAAAACAATTTTACAAAACCCCACTAAAATTGCGCCTGTCTGTCCGTGCTTTCATCCGTGTGCCACACTACTTTTTCTCGCAAACCGTATAAGCTAAAAATATAAAATTTTGCAGATCGGTGTAAAATGGCGCCGTCTTCAATGTTCCACTGTAAAAACTTACAGGGTTTTTGAGGGGGGAGGGAGGAGCAGCCCCTAAAAAAAGTCATCTAAGGTAGCTAATATGGGTATCAAATGAAAAGTATTGATGAGAGCAGGTCTCAAATTGACATTTTTTGTTTTGAGGAGTGCACTGGGAGGGGAACATGAAAAAGTTGTGACCCCCCCCTCGTGACTGAACACTTTTGATCTGAAAAATATGAAAAAAATTATGGAGATTGGTGTTTATGAGTACAACAACAACAAGTACAGTAGAAGTCGCCATTCGCTTAACTTTTTTAATAATGTTATGATCTTCATATTTTACATTTTTCCCAATAAAATCTTATGGAGACCCTTAAGCTCAACGAAATTTGACATTCAATTAGTCTTACAAAATTCTTCATACTCTGTAAGTTGTGACGCCACGGTTTCGAACTTAGTGACACAAATGTCTTCGTTTGTTTTATTGATTGTATGTTGAATGAAGAATTTGACTAATAGGGTAGAGTAGCTTGAAATATAGAGAGAACATTTTGCTGGCCCAAAAAGTTCAGTTAAATGAGCACCAAATCTTCTAGAAGTCCGGTCTCCAAATGAACTCTTTGCCAAGCTAGCTAGCCTTCAGGTCGCCACATAATGATATATGTAGGTCGTTACGTCGCCGACTCAGATGTTATGAAAATGATATGATTCCTTGAAAATCATTACAAGGTCACAAACTCGCGACAATCTGGGAAGACTTCAACCATAGAAAGCTAAGGTCTGACTTTGGATTGCACCAAAGATGATGATAATTGAACATGTAGAGATTAGCGCAAGGTAGTCATTTCTATGTAAGATTCACTTTGGAGGAATAGTTATACATTTGCTGTAGATATTAGTAGAATAAAAAATCAACATAACCACTATATAAAGCCTCAAGACAAAACTGAGTTCAAAAGTTCCTTACCGTTCTGAGTAACTTATTTGAATCAAACCATGAAAATCACGTAAAACTTAAAGTGATATCGTACATAACTTCCTGTAGCTTAGATGAGATAATATATATATATATATATATATATATATATATATATATATATATATATATATATATATATATATATATATAAACATTTATATATATATATATATATATGTATGTATATATATATATATATATATATATATATATATATATATATATATATATATATATATATATAAATGTTTATATATATATATATATATATATATATATATATATATATATATATATATATATATTATCTCATCTAAGCTACAGGAAGTTATGTACGATATCACTTTAAGTTTTACGTGATTTTCATGGTTTGATTCAAATAAGTTACTCAGAACGGTAAGGAACTTTTGAACTCAGTTTTGTCTTGAGGCTTTATATAGTGGTTATGTTGATTTTTTATTCTACTAATATCTACAGCAAATGTATAACTATTCCTCCAAAGTGAATCTTACATAGAAATGACTACCTTGCGCTAATCTCTACATGTTCAATTATCATCATCTTTGGTGCAATCCAAAGTCAGACCTTAGCTTTCTATGGTTGAAGTCTTCCCAGATTGTCGCGAGTTTGTGACCTTGTAATGATTTTCAAGGAATCATATCATTTTCATAACATCTGAGTCGGCGACGTAACGACCTACATATATCATTATGTGGCGACCTGAAGGCTAGCTAGCTTGGCAAAGAGTTCATTTGGAGACCGGACTTCTAGAAGATTTGGTGCTCATTTAACTGAACTTTTTGGGCCAGCAAAATGTTCTCTCTATATTTCAAGCTACTCTACCCTATTAGTCAAATTCTTCATTCAACATACAATCAATAAAACAAACGAAGACATTTGTGTCACTAAGTTCGAAACCGTGGCGTCACAACTTACAGAGTATGAAGAATTTTGTAAGACTAATTGAATGTCAAATTTCGTTGAGCTTAAGGGTCTCCATAAGATTTTATTGGGAAAAATGTAAAATATGAAGATCATAACATTATTAAAAAAGTTAAGCGAATGGCGACTTCTACTGTACTTGTTGTTGTTGTACTCATAAACACCAATCTCCATAATTTTTTTCATATTTTTCAGATCAAAAGTGTTCAGTCACGAGGGGGGGGGTCACAACTTTTTCATGTTCCCCTCCCAGTGCACTCCTCAAAACAAAAAATGTCAATTTGAGACCTGCTCTCATCAATACTTTTCATTTGATACCCATATTAGCTACCTTAGATGACTTTTTTTAGGGGCTGCTCCTCCCTCCCCCCTCAAAAACTCTGTAAGTTTTTACAGTGGAACATTGAAGACGGCGCCATTTTACACCGATCTGCAAAATTTTATATTTTTAGCTTATACGGTTTGCGAGAAAAAGTAGTGTGGCACACGGATGAAAGCACGGACAGACAGGCGCAATTTTAGTGGGGTTTTGTAAAATTGTTTTACAAACCCTAAGACAGTATCCATATATAATTTCGAGATTGTCATTCAGCCACTATTACCTAGATTGTTCCATGCCAATTCGACCAGCTTCAACGAATCATGCTAATGACTGTCTCCAGTTGGTCTAGGGAACTCAAATTCGCAGTATATTTCATCTCCTTGTCAGTGACCCGTTTATATGTGGGATATACAATTGGAACACCGTCAGAACAAAAAGCGTATAGATTCATGTCTAAATGCTTCAGGAGCAAAAAAAGCCAGTAAGTCAACAAGTCGCAATATACGCGCATGTATAGTGGAATGGCTGTGTACTCCAGGGGTTATAACTCACAGTTACTGATCTTGCGATATGATTCTGATAAAGTCCTAAAATGAAGATATTGACTCTCGTCACTTTAGCAGTTTGATAAATTTTCCTTTCGATATATACTGTTTCCAATCCATCTCAGGCTTTCTGTACACACCAGGACATGCACGAAGACATTTCTTTTCGAAAATTCTTAATCTTTTCATAGTACTACCACACTGGTTGTACCAGATCTGACATCCATATGTCAAAACTGGTCTAAATAGGGTCTTGTATCAGATAACTTTGACCTTTTGATCAATGAATCTTGAATGAAAGACTGGTCGAAGGGCCATGACTACTTTCTGTGCTCTACTGAGCATGATTTTGACATGTTCAGTAAAGTACAGATACTGATCAAGATGAACATCGAGGTATTAAACGTAGAATTTATGTGAAACACGTTCTGAACACTACTTTGACCAGCCATGATCTGGAAATCCTTTCAACTACATTTAGGGTATTGACTGGTCCCCTCCAGCGTTGCCCGAAGCAAAATTGTTTCGCACTTCTGCGTACTGATTTTCATTCGCCAATTAACAGTATAGAGCTGCACATCAGTAAATATTTTTAGGAATTTGTACTAAAATACAAAACCCTATTGCAATCACGACCGGTGTCTGTCTGTCCGTCCGTTCATCCGTCCGTCTGTCCGCCTATCTGTATGTCATCGCAGTTTTTTTATTTTATAGAAGGTGCAGCCATGAAACTTTGCGGAAAGGTCAGAAGTGGTGACTTCTTAAATGTGTTTTAGAGTTGCAGTAACTGTTGCCTGCTGTAGGCCATTCCATTCATTAGATTACCATCAGTTACAACAAATGATTTCCCATATAACATATTGCACATCATGGCGACAAGGTGTCTGTCCTACCCTGAGGGAGTTTACAAATTAGTCCATCTAACCACACCGTTTCGAAGAGACACGCTCCAACACATTTGTGATCGTTTAGTGTTCAACAGATGTCTGAGGTTACTTTCGCTGTATGATCGAATGCCTGAGATGAAAATCAAATTGATAATTCAACATCAACTGATTCTTCTCAATGTGGGCAGTTAATGCTTCAAACACCTTGCCGATGTTAGGCAGCAGGCTGATCGAACGATAGCTTTTAGGGCACGAAGGTTCTCTTACTTACCGTTCTGAGTAACTTATTTGAATCAAACCATGAAAATCACGTAAAACTTAAAGTGATATCGTACATAACTTCCTGTAGCTTAGATGAGATAATATATATATATATATATATATATATATATATATATATATATATATATATAAACATTTATATATATATATATATATATATATATATATATATATATATATATATATATATATATATATATATATATATATATATATATATATATATATATATATATATATATATATATATATATATATATATATATATATATATATATATATATATATATATATATATATATATATATATATATATATATATATATATATTCTACAACTATGCCATCTCCTTCAAAGTAATCCCCTTAGGCAGTTGTACAACGATTCCAGCGCATTTTCCATGCTTCGTAACATTTCTGGACTGCTTCGACTGGGATGTCCACAAATACCCTCTACACGGCCGCCTGGATGTCCGTAATTGAATCAAAATGGGTTCCTTTGACCACCGATTTTGTTCTTGAAAACAAAAAAAGTCACAAGGTGACATATCAGGCGAATAAGGTGGCTGTTGCAACACGGCGATCCCTTTAGAGGCCGAATACTGGGACACGCTGAGAGCGGTGTGGCACGGCGCGTTGTTGTGATGGAGGATCCAGTTACGAGAATGTCTGGGCGCACCCGGTTGACTCGTTTTCGCAATCTTTCGAATACTTGGCGATAGTAGACTTAATTTACGGTTTGCCCCGATGGAACAAATTCTTTGTGGATGATTTCATGGCTATCTTCCTTTTCTTCGTAGCCCTACAGCCCCTTTTGGACCTTCGCTTAGAGATAGTTAGAGTATCTCATTATCATGATCTAATGTATCGGCACTCTACAAGGTGATATGATCATTATCACGCCTTGGCCGTGTGTCCCTCCACCCAGCTGCGATACGTTCTGATTTTTTTTTTTCAAACCAGCACGTATCATAACTGAACAGGCTTATAGTCCATCTGAGGAACCACTCGAACTAAATCTCGTTGACGCCAACGAAACTTGAACCAGAAACCTTCAGCTTACGGCTATCAAAGAAGGCAAAACATCATTTTCACCTTCGACTTGCTTATGCGAGCTTTTTTTGGGCGGGGGCGTGCGTAGACACATTGTAACACACCTGGGCACGACTAAGAGCACTATCATCATTGCTTTTTAGAATTTTAGCGTACGTTTCCGAAGCTGATTCGCCCAATCTGGCGCAAAATTTTATCGCAACGTGTTGCTCTTGATTTCGTTTCTCCATTTTTGTGACGGGCACCGCCAATGCACAACGCAGAAGGTGAACTAAATAAGCTAGAGCAATGGTGAATATATCAATAGTGAGAAGAAGAATGCCGGGAAAAGAGAAGGAGATTTCAAGGTCGCAGGTTTACCATAAGCGCGGCAATAAAATTAGTCTCATTATTTAATTGTCAATCCTCGTGTTGTTTTTGCTTAGCCCCGATGCTTTACAAAGATTTTTGCATTAAAGCACTTACAAGCTTTTATTATATTCACTTGTGAAGGTCCAAACATTGCCTCAATGCCGCTGAAAAAAAAATGGTGTGAGATGCTTGGACTTAAATAACTTTGCTGAGCACATCTCTCGGCTTTGAAACAGAAAGAGCGCAATAGTACGCTTTATTTGCAATATTTCCTCGTCAAATGATTGGGTTCTTTTGAATTGTTTCTTTTGACTCATATATGAAGGTTTCTACAACTTGAAGGTTGTAATGTTATAACGTTCGGTTATGTCGGAATGGTGTACTTTCCTATGTAATCTATTTTTTTCCTTGTCTAGGCCATAAGTTTATCTTACAAATTAATTCATATGCATCTCGGGATAAATGGATTGCACAATTTCTAAACAAAGTCTTCAAATTTCAAATAAAGTTTTCTATGCTAAAAAATAAGTTTTTTGTTGACTATCTCAACGTGATTTACTACAAAATTCAATTAATTTTAAAAATTCCTAATGCAGAACAATTTTTGGACATTTTAGACTCTCAAATTACATTTCAAGTTTGCATATATTCTATTGATCAATATGTTTCAACGGACAAGTAAAGTATGCAATTTCATGATCATTTGTATAAAGAATAATGCAATGCTACTTGGTCTCTACAGCCTACCTAATATGAGACGTAACATGCCTTGTACTATCCCCAAATTAGCTTACAACGATAGCCAGCAACTATATCAGAACTATCCGATACGCTTCCTGAATTTCCTTGCCAATTTAACTCTATCAAATAAATTCTCCCATGTATGCATGACATTCACAAAACACTTAACCACTGACCAGAACTGCATTATTTATATGCCTAGGCATCCATGGTGAAATGCAATTCAGTTTAATCATTTGATAAATGCTATTTCCGCTCATATGCAATTCAGAGGCTTTTATTCAACGTCGAGATGACACATAACGAGTCTAATTGCTTTTCTTTACTTATGCAAACCTTTTTGAGTATATTGCAAGAACATGTGAATGCGATAGGCACATGTAGATGGGAAGACGTTAGATGGCATTTTGCTTTCACTCAAAATGCATATTCATGAATTTGTGTGAAAATTGAAATTCAAGCTTTTAAAGGAGCTTGACTTATTCAATTATGCACTGATGGTGAAAGCGTTGATGTAGTGGAAATAGAGAGTAGGTAGTAATTAACGTATATGATGAGTGAACTTTGAAAACGAAACCCCATTTCAGAAAAATGAGAGTAAAGTAAACACCTTATTGCAAATTTTAATTAACATATATTACTGCTATCGAGTTTTATTCTAGCGAATCATTAAATTTTCCACCAAGACCATCAATTCACACTCGAAAACAAACAATATGGTACAGATAAATGTTTGAATATCATTTTTTAATAAAAAATACTTATTGGATTCCACGAATAAATATTTCTGCAATATTTCATCATTTAGGTTCCATTACATACATAAATTACGCAAGCTCGTTTCGTGCTTTACTTTAGAAGGGAAACATGAGAATTTAGGCCCTAAAGCAAACTACGTGTCCTTCTCCCGCACTGTGTGAATTTTTGTGTAAATACTAAATATTTGATGGTATTTCATGAATGTAAGAGTTCAAGTGATGCTCATGAGCTGTTATATCTTTAATGCCCTTTTAAAGAGTGCTCATAATGAACGATGACCGCAATAGATATGGCAAACATTATGTGGTAATACTTTTCGTTGAAATATGTCTTCCCACAATGCCAGGAAGGAGTCTTAGAAAAACAAAATAAGAAAGGTATACAATTTGCCCACAAATGTTATTCTGACAAGATAGGTGCCATGACGATGAAGGTCAAATACTTTAGCACTTTTTTTCGTAGGTATGAACTTTTTCGTAGTTTTCAACTTCAACATAGGGTTCGTTTTAAACGCCTGGATGTGACCCCACAGACTTAAATGAATAGAATATATATTTAATTTTTGCAAGATATGCGGATAAGTAATCAATCTATAAAATTTTCGGTAGAATTTTTCGTTGGAGTAGCTTTCAATCGAGTTTATTTAAGGTTTTAAAATGAGGAAAATAAAAAATACTGTTCAACTAAGAATATGCACAGTTTTAGTAAGCCTGCATGAAACTATATTGAAGTTGAATAGTTTCAAGACATTTGCAATACATTTGCGAATTAAGTCTTTAAATTCAATCAAATTTATAGAAATCTTTCAATTTTTGCTTGAAACAAGCGTCACTTTATATGGATGTCCATGGCATTTTGAAGCGAAAAACTAAAATATTATGACATTACCGGACACATTCCACTTTTCAAGAGTACATTAAACACTGATTTTTGAAATTTATGGATTACTAGTTATACTATACTATTGATACCAGCTGACCTTTCTCCTCTTCTTTGTAGCACTACAACCCCTCTTGGGCATTCATTTCCTGCAAAGAGCGCCGCCATTGTCTCGGTCCATTTACCGCGTCCTCCAATTTCGAAATCCCAGCAGCGATGAACTGTCTTCGTCGACTGTTTCTTCAGTTTCCCCCCTGGTCTTCAGCCTTCAGTTCTCCCAACGAATACCAGCTAACCTTTACCATTTCCATAATTTTAATTTACCGTCCCAACTTCTATTAACGCTGTAATACTATTATTGTCTTCCTTAATTCTTTCTCTCGTATACCTTTCCTGAACTTCAAGCAGGCATATTTTGTAAAAATATGAAATATTTGCATTCTACGATTAGCATTTGTTGCAAACAGATGTGTTTTTAATCGCTCCTCTCACTAGTTTTTAAAAATTAAATTAATCTTTAAAAAAATTAGACCAAAGTTAATTTTTATTAAAAAAGTTTACCACACCGTACCTTCAAGTAATTTACTTCGAATATAAGTTTAATTTGATACATCAAGAAGAGCAAAGAATCTCAAAATAACTTCAGGACCACTGGTATAAAGATCGGAGGAACCTGTGGAAATGTCCAATATGCAGCTGGCGACAATTATCAACAAGAGAAAACTGCAGAGAGGGTGGATGTAAATTAAATAAAATTGCAAACAATAGAAATGTGATAAAACTACAAAAAAATGATGAACTGGAGCTACGGATACAGTCTTTCTAAGAGCTAACATAGTCAAGAAAGGGATAAAAATTCAAGCCACAGCGGCAAAAACAAGTCCAACCGGAAACCAAGGTAAATAAATGTGTGGAACAAATGATTTTGAGAGGAATCCTAAGTGCTAGTGATACTAATGATACTTAAAATTATTTTGCAGCGCTGATAGGACTGGCAGAAGAAATGGAAATTAAAGCAGATGTCGCAGGTAATTTCAATTAAGATATTGATGTAAATTTTATTCAATATACAAAAAAAAAATTAAAATAAGGACAAGAAACCAACTCGCTCTTCTACTGAGTCTGCAAAAAGAGCTATTAACAAGGTAGAAAAGTTCCGCTAATAAATGTTTTTGGGCAGAATGGAAGAGATATGGTTCGCCTTCTGGTTGCGGAAAATAAATTAACCTATTCCTAATTCAAAAGAGTAAATGCAGAAATGTCAACTATTAAAATGTAATCACTGGTTGTTTTCAAGTCAACCAAAAATACTCTGAACCCTATAGAGGCTCTAGACTTCATCTATACCCCAAAAAAACAAAAAAATCAGACCTCTCTGTTGAAGGATTTTCATTGTGGAGAGGCTAGGGTCTATCTTCTTCAAGTGACAAAAGAAGCTGCACTTAAAATTGAAGTCATTTCTGTCAAAACCTTTGCATCAAGGAGTTCAACCATCGAAAAGAAGAACTTACTTACTTAGTCTCGAGTAAAGGAATCGAATCTTCAAGGTGCTAGTAGTGAGATAGATCTTCTAGTTAGGTCTGGTATTTAAATTAATAATACATCTCCGGATACAGATGAAACAAGTTGGGTAGACAAACCAACGCCCATGTCTGAAGTGTTATGCACTTATCCTACTATATGCAGATATGTAAAATTTTTTAGTCAAGAAAAACTTCCATGATATGCACAAAAAATATATTCTTGCTTTTAAAGGACTCCGTTTTCACCAGTCAACATTCCGGTCAACGGAATCTTTAATGTATTTTAGTGAAAATTTGCAGAGGATCCAATCAAAAGTGTAATGCTTGGTTCGATGGGAAGCCCATGAAGTAGAAATATCGTATATAAGTATTCTAATCGGGGGAAATTTTAACCTCTATAGCTTCTGTAACTGTTATTGAAACTTATGGAATATAAAGATCTTTTAATAATTATTACTGATTTCACCCAATTTAGTGATACCAATACAGTTTAACTGATGAAAATACTAAATCTTACCATTATTAGCAAACTTTAAGGAATTTCAACCTCTAGGTTATTTGCTATTGGATGCACCTCCATGATTTGTAGGGCATCGTGAAATAAATTTTACAATAACTCACTAGTTTCGCATCTTGGCTGCCCATTTGTCTATCTATCTGTCCATCTGCCGGTCTATCAAAGCATTACAGGATGTTTCTCCAGAAACTATAGAAGCAAGAAAGCTGAAACTTTGTGAGAAAGTCAAAAGTGGTGGTCTCTCAAAAGTTTAGGTCTTATCAAATATTTCAAAATTTTTTTAAGGGGCCTCATCCTTCACAACGAAGTGGCTCTTAACAAATTTTTTCATCAAATGTAGTCGAGTAGGGTATTAAATGAAACGTCTAAGCACTTTCAGAATATGAAAAAGTAGTTTTTTGCATCAGGGTGTCAAGGAGGAGGCAAAATGTACGAACAATATTAGTGTCCCCTGCCCTGGCAATTGAACACCTTTCAGCCAAAATACTAGAAAAATATCACTATGGTAGGTGTTTATGAATACAAGGGCAACAAACACATTAGGAATCAAAATTCACTCAACTTTGATTTGTAAATATTAAATTCCTCCTGAAAATTGTATCGGTGCCCTAAACTTCTTAAAATTTTAAGATTATTTAGGCCGATATAAGACCCTTAGACCTACGATATTTCATGGAAATTCAATCATAATCAAGCAAGTTATCACCATTTCAATTGTATGGAGTAGTAACAATTAATACATATTTCAAATCGACCTAGGTTCTCTAGTTTTCTTTGGGTTTAAATGAAAATATAAGTAATATTCTTTGACTTAAGCATGTTCAATTGGCTGAGCATTCAGAAATATTATTTAATCTGGAGCAAAATGGTGCCTGTTATGTACTTATGAAAGAAACTCTGTATCATTTAGATAAATTTGAATGATTTCTTATTCAAGTATTGGATGAATTATTCAAGCCATCGACTCCTCCCAGCAAAAAACTTGTACTGAACCCTAGAATGGTTACAAAATCCTTCTGGTAGGAGTGATCTCCTACCAACCCGATTTATTTCACTTCGAAATTGTAGGTACTCGTCTTCAGCCATTCATTACTAAATTCAATCAAGCGTTAATATCATGTACCTTAAACGTTGAAGCTGGGGAAAAATAACACAAATTGATTCAATTTTCTCATTTAAAACAGCCACTATTTTGTTTTACGATTATTGATGTTCCCAAATATATTCATGATATCTATCATTCCTGAAAGTTTCATGCAAATCCTAGCAAACCCGTAATGTATGAGTAGGTAAAAAGTGCATATTGTTCCATAGCAATATGGTTCCATAGTAATACAGCGGATATTGCTCCTTAGTAATACGGGAAAATTTGAAGCGCTATAAATTTGTTAAATACTACTCAACCAACAGCCATTTGTGTATCCAATTTCATTGAATTTAAGGTTACCATTAGGATTTTATTCAAGAATATGTAAAACTGATAAAACTTACTATTACTACCAAAGTTGATCGAATTTAAACTTCTGACGTATTTGTTATTATTGTACTCATAAGGGGGGCACGCAAAAAATTCGTACATTTCCCCTTCCCCTGCCCCTCTCGGTACTGGTACGGTAAATTTATGACTTATTTTAAAAAGATCTCATTGAGACGTTCCTAATGACAACCCACTCGACTACCAATGGTGAAATTTTTTTTTGAAGGACCACCTCCCTATATTAAGAGGACCCTCTCAAAATTCTCTTAACAATTTTTCTTCCCAAAACTTTCAATAAGTCACCACTTCCGACCTTTTCGCAAAGTTTTACCGCTGAGCCTCTATAGTTTTGGAGATTAAGTGCTGTGACATACAGATGGACGGACGGATGGACAGACGGACACAGGTCGTGATTACAATAGGGTTTTATATTTTAGTACAAAACCCTCAAAAAGGATTGTAGGTGACGGCTTGCAGAAACTTGCTCTGATTTGAACTCATTTTGAATTAGTCCATCAAGCAAGCCCTGAGGTAGGGAGCCAAACACTTTCAGAAGTCATTGAAGAAAAAGTTTCAGATTTTATATCAAGTCTGAATGGCGAATCCATTCTTTAATTCAATCAAACATAGACATCTAGCCTCATACCAAGCGGGAATGTTCTTGATTATTTTGTCAGCTATGAGGGCTTATGTTTCATATTTAGCAAGAAAAACAACTAGAAACCATGTGGTATTAACGGTATTCCCAATATAATAGTACCACATTTGAAATTATTGCATATTGTTCAATAACATACTGGACAGTTCATGTTTCAAAAATCAGTGGAAAAATGCCAAAGTAATTCCAATCTTGAAGAAAGGAAAGGAATCTTCGTACCTTTAAGGCCATCGCCCAATTGGTTACTGCCTTTCATAAGGAAGGTGTTTGAAGTGGTACTGAAATAAACATTAAACGCTCACATCGAATAATACTATATGTAATAAGTTTTCTACCATATATATGATAGCGACTGTCACCTCAAATATCCGCTGGAAACTAAATAATAAAGAATGTGATAGAGCATGTCTTATTGATATGGAGAGGTCCTTCGATACGGTCTGGAAAGACGGACTTATTTTGTAGCTCCTTCAAAACAGGCTCCTCAGACACCTTGTCACTACGATGCGTAATATATTGTTTAAAAAATCGTTTCTCATAACTGATGGAAAACTGACGATGACAGGCAGTTTGAAGGTCTTGAATGGTCTCCAGTAAGGAACAGTTTCTGCACTTCTGATGATATTCATTCGCAACCTCTTGAATGGCTTTGATTTTAATGTGTAGCTAACACGATCATTAGTGGAATTTATATTTAACATGATAATTTACACGGCAAACCAAAAGGTATCACTCGTTCGAAGGAACCTTTAAAAATGTTCAATGATATGCACGCTCATACGAGAAATCGGTGGATAAAAGTGAATTCACCAAAACCGGAAACAATTTTGTTTCAGACAACTCTGCGGTTGGCCAGTCAAGAGCTTGAACGTTATTGGTTCCCACATGATTGCTGGTGAGGGTAGTTCAAAACGGGCTCCACAAAAATCCTGTGCTCAATATTTCGGTGTTTATCTAGATCAGTATTTGTACTGTAATGGACATTTCAAGACCATGCTTAGTAAATTGCGTTAGTTGTTTTCGTCCCTTCGATGACTTTTTCAATCCAGATAAATTGATCAAAAGGTCAAAATTATATGTTAAAGTATCTGGTTGGACCAGTTTTGATGTCTGATTGGATATCTTCAGAATATGCTAGTACAATGAAAATGTTATGAGATTTAGAAACAAAATGTCTTGGCAAATATACTGGCCCACTAACTGCCAAATCGATAAGGTGAACAAATTGTAAAAGTGATGAAAATCGATACACTAATTTTGGAGGTTGTTCGAAATAATATCAAGTAGTCAGTAACTGCGACGAAAAATTCCTGAGTTTCACATCCATTCTACCCTTCTAATGGTTACATTGAGATTAGCTTCACTTCAAGCCTCATTCCTCCAGAAATATTCGTGTATTCAATGCACATACTCATTTGCAAGAGCTTCGCTGTGGATGAACTCAAGCCAATTTAGAAAAGGAAAAGGAGTCCCCTTTTGCCCCAACCTACAGTTTTCATAATTTTTCATCCTAAATTCCACGATTCAAAGGTAGCAAGTAGTTTTAGGATGACAAATTGGGTTCACTGGTTTCCCACTGATGGAATATTAAATGCCGAGAAATACCAATAACTGTAATTGCACCTACAGCACTGCAACTAAATCCTACTTACATACATATCTTTTGTGGAGACATAAGAGGATGAAGGTGAGTCTTTTGTGCCTGATAACGGAACTACAAGTAATAACTAAGTTTCCAAAATAGAGGTTGGGCAGCGAGCTAATTCTCTATCCTTGAAAAATCTTACATTGAATCAGAGCTTGCAGCCGCATCTAGAAGTGGATTGAATCGGATTCTGGAATGTCAAATGACTGAACAACCCTGTTGCTATTAAGGACCTTTTGCAACAGGCCAATCAATATTGGCAATCGAGAAAACAAAATGGACTAAAACTAATATTCAAAATGTGACACACACACTTTCTTCAAAAGTTTGAAGCTTGAAGGAAAAGCAAGAATTCCAAGTAGCATTTATTGTACTCGTAGATAGGGAGTTCAAAATATACATTATTGATTTTAAGGAAGTCAGTTAATGATTTTGTGGTAATAATTTATCGTACAACAGCCTAAGAGTTAAGATTTATTGTTAGTGTATCTCATTCCATGACCATAATGGAATTTGAGTTGATATGGTCAATATTACGCTCAACCATGTGATCATTACTTTAATTTTCCAATGAGTTTCCATCACAGCTAGGTAGACCAATATTCCGGCAGCAGCATCAGAAACTCAAATTCAATTTCGCCACCATAAATTGAACTTGGAAGCTGCTTTGCAATTGACTCCATGTGAAAATGGTTGAGAACAATCCATATTAAAGATCGTTTCTTCTAAATTTGACTAATAAGCGTACAGACTCTGACCAAAAAGAAAGTACGAAGAAACAAAAGAAATGTTTTAAAATCACATAAAACATAAATATAATTTTGGCTCATTTCAACGCTGAGGTTAGCAATGAGCTATCTTAACTGGAGGATATAGCCTCCACCTTGAAACGAATGACAACAGCCTGCGCTTGATTGGCATTGCATGTAGTATAAATCTGGTGATTTGTTCGACTTGCTTCTCACATGAATGCATAAATGAAATGACCTGGCTATCAGTGGATGACAACACACAAAACCAAATCGACCATGTTCATATTTTTGTATTCATAGCATACTTGTCCGTATATACCAAGAAGCCGACTGTAGCTCGGGTCAGCACTTGATCAAACTAACCTATCAACGTTGTATGTCAAAGGCGTATTCGGTGAAGATCAGCCCTCTACAGAAATTCGAAATCAAAAGACCTCAAAACGGTGACTGTGGGAAAAGACTTGACGTTGGCCCTCGAAAATTAGGTGGCTTCCATCCAGTCAGATACAGAAACGA
Source organism: Odontomyia ornata (assembly GCA_963969285.1). NCBI lineage: Eukaryota > Metazoa > Arthropoda > Insecta > Diptera > Stratiomyidae > Odontomyia > Odontomyia ornata. The sequence continues at coordinate 124,835,935 of OZ017738.1, read as the reverse complement.
GCTATAGCTTTAAGTGTAAGTGGCAATTAAGACCGTGGGAGTGGTCAAACAGGCGATCGAACATCAAGCTCAGTGCAAAAGAATTGATTGGTTTGTAGATGAGTGCCAAAATGCGTTGAATAAAACTAGTCCAGAGTACAAACACTGTTTAGATAGGCAAACCAGGACAATGCGAGAAGACTATGGAAATCTCAGAAGAGTAGCAAATCAGATCATTGACAAAGTATTTAGTAGCGAATCAGATCATGACAAACATTTGAAAAGCATACAAGCAATGCAAAGCCTGAAAATTATCAGCCCAAGACGATGTTCTGCCGCAATGACATCCGCAATGTCATCGCTGATGAAAACATGATTAAAAAAAGATGAAAATCTTACTTCAAGAAGTTTTTGAGCCCTCCACATAACTCCAGACCATCGAAACCTATAGATATTCCTGTAGAGCATCCATACGCCTTACCTACTCTGGATGAAGTTTCTTCCACCGTCGAAGCCCAAAAAAATCGTAAAGTGCCGTGCATAATTGAAATTCTAGTAGAGCTCATTAAATATAGTGGCACCGGTGTCCAGAAAGATATCCATAAAGTTATTCAGCACATTTGGCAACAAGATCATATGCCAAACTTGTCGAGCCAATTAATTATATTCCCTATCTACAAAAAAGGTGACAAGCTATAAGTGCGAAAACTATAGAGGCATATCAATGCTTTGTATGGCGTACAAAATATTTTCAAAAATCTTAGAAAATAAAATCAGATCATATGCCAACAGTATTATTGGGGAATGTTAAGCTGGCCTTAGAGTTGGTAGATCGATGATAATTGTTCACAGTCAACCAGGTAATTGAAAAATGTTGGCTGTTCAAATAGCTAGATTTTCGTTGAATTTAAGCAAGGATATGGCATAAGTGATCTCAACGTACTCTACTAAGTAATGTTTTGCTTTCGTATCCTAGCCATTTAATCCAGCTTATCAAAATGAGAATGAAGTCGACGGACTCCCAAGTTGGGATCAGTAACCGACGCCTTTAATACAAATATCGGACTCAAGCAAGGATATGGGCTGGCCCCATTGTCATATGCTCTGGAATATGTTATAAGAAAGCTACTTGTCGATATAAGAGGTCCATTACTATACAATTCAAGAAAAGTGGTAGCCCATGCCGCCTATACATTTGGTCACAATCGTTAACAACCTTCAAAGAAGTTTTCTTGAAACTTGACAGCAACCCAAAGCTGATAGGACTGCAAATGAATAAGAATATACCGACGCAATTCAGGAAAAATACCTCAAATAAACAAAATATTACACTTGACGAATACAATATCAAAAATTTGGGCAAATTTGTGGATTTAAGCGCCACAATTAGGCCATTATTATACGATAGGATACCGATATTAAGGCAATTTTCGGTATCGTATAGAGGTAGATTTTTTAATGTCGTATCGGTATCGGTGATTTTTTTGGAAATTCATCGTATCGATAATGATTTTGAGTCGATATCGAAACGATAACCAATAAAATGTCGATATTACATAAGCTAAAGAATCTGTGTATGAAATGGCAAAACCAAAACAGTTAAATCCCTTTTTTGATTTTTGTTTATTGGTTTTAAGAAAAACCTAATAGTTTCACAACCTGTCAGTCCATCCGCCCATCTGTCTGCCCCTGCGTCACAGCAAGTTTTGTCAGAAACTACATAAGTCACAATCTTGTAATTTTGTGAACGGTTCAGAAGTGATAATATCTACAAAGTTTTTTTCGTAAAATGTCTCCAATATTGGGATAAAAAGAGGGCTTTGTGGGAGCTGTTTGAATCAAGTTAAAAAAGGTAAGATGACACCATAAGTGAGGTCAAAATAGGTGAAAAATTGTGCACTGTCTCGCAATTTGACATTTTTGACATGAAGTATCCTAAAAAAAATTCATAAAAGTAGACCTTGATGAGTACATGGGCAACTTCCTGAGAAGTCTAGTTCAATTGACCTTATTAATAATAGCACGGAACCATTAAAATTTCCAAAAATTATTATCATTTATGATTGTTATTATCATATACCCTGAAAGTTTTATGTTGTCCGCACGATGTTTAACGATCAAATGATCCTTTTGACACATACACTCGAAAGACGTGATTCGTATATAAAAATAGTTTGGGTTAACTATGACGGCTTGTAAACACAAGCATGTAAGCGCATAACCTGTTTTACTATGGGTCAGTTCCATTATCGTCAAAAAAACTCCATTAGCACTCGTATGCTGGACATTTCCTTCCCAAAGAACATTCATCGATAATGTGTCACGTTTCTAAATTTCATTTCAAGACGTTTCTATCGCCTTTTTAACAATCAAATTTGAGAACACTATTGAGTATTTGAAAAAGGGTTTCGTATAATGTGCTGTCATGGCTCTTTTGAGGGTTTTGTAAAATTTTTTTACAATACCTATTAAAATCGGTACTGTGCGTCAATGTGTCATAGCCGTTTTTCTCCAAAACTATCGCAGCTACAGACTTCAAACTAGGTAGGCGTATCAAGAGTTACGGTTTCTCAAAAGTTCAGGTGTTAAATAAATTTAGCAGCGTTCGTAAGGAAGGGCCCCCTCATATCGGAGGGGGACCCTTAAAATTTTTTTACCGAAGGTAGGAATGTGGGGTGTCATATGAAAGGTCTTGATAAGAACTTTCCAAAACAGGTCTTAAAACAGTGTTGCCAACCCCGCTGGGTGCAGGGTGAGAGGAATATACAAAAAATGTGTGTCCCCCTACCCTCACGTTCCGGCATATTTCATCTGAAAAATTTGAAAAAAAATCATGAAGATGCACCTTTATGAGTACTATTGGGTGTACAACTTAATATCCGGAATTTTTTTTAGCGAAATTTGATGCTTTATTGGGGAAAAATCGTACAATATATTTTATTCAAAGTATTGTCCATCAAAAGCTACAACACTTCTCCATCTTCCAGGCAATTTATGAATTCCATCCCAAAAAAATTGCGCCGGCTTGGCGGCCAAAAACGAATCTATCCAATTGCGGATGCCTTGCTTTGAAGTGAAGCGTATTCCGGTGAGGGCGTTTTGCATCGAGCGAAATGAATGAAAGTCAGACGGAACAAGGTCCAGATTATAAGGTGGGCGGGCCAAAACTTCCCATCCACTATTTTCCAAATAGTTTTTCACGGGTCTTGCAACATGCGGCCGAGCGTTGTCATGATGAAAAATTATAGCCTCGTGTCTGGTCGCATATTCCAGGCATTTTTCGATGATGGCACGCTTCAAACGTATCAACTGTGTTTGTTACAGGTTACTTATGATTGTCTGGCATGATTTCAATAAGTCATAATATAACGGCCCCTCCTGATCTCATCAAATACACAGCATAACCTTGGCGCCATAGATATTTGGCTTCGCTGTTGATTTGGCTGGTTAGCTGGGCTTCACATATGACTTTTTGTGCTTGGGATTGTCATAAAGGATCCATTTTTCATCCCCAGTTACAATCCGATGCAAAAATGATTTCTTTTTATGGCGCTCATGCAGCATTTCGGACATACAGAAGCGCCGTTCAACGTCTCTCGGATCAACTCATAGGGGACCCAATTACCATACTTCTGAATATGTCCGGCGGCTTTCAAACATTTTGAAATGGCTTGTTGAGTCACTTCCAATGATTTGGCAAATTCGTCTTGCATTTGACACGAATCCTCATCGAGTAGCGTCTCCAATTCTTCGTCTTCAAACTTTTTTGGCAGTCCTGGACGTTTTTTGTCTTTGATGTCGAAATTGCCACTTTTGAAGCGTTGAAACCATTCAAAACACTGCGTTTTCGCTGAAGCATAGTCGCCGTAAACTTTTACAAGCAAGCGATGACTTCCCAAAGGAATTTCCTTTGCGAAAAATCCCAAACCTCCCGCAAATGCTCTCTTTTTCTCCACAAGATAAAATTGTTTTGTTGACTGATTTTGATAACTGTTAAATGTACCTTCAAAATGATATATACATACGAGTATATAACGAACTTTCACGATATTTGTTAGTACGGACATCCAGCGTCAAATTTCGGTTATTAAGCTGTACAACCAATACAACAAAAATATTAAAAGTCAAAATTCATTCAACTTTGTGAATAATTGTATTATAAATAAATTTTAATATTTTCCTCAATGAATCGCAAGTATTGAAATAGTCCTATTAAATATCCTTATACCTGTATTCTGCAAGTTTTGTAAAAATCAATACATATTTACGGAAGTTTTAGTCATTTGAATTTTCTCCAAGTTACACTAGATTTTTCGACCACATGGGTTCTCCATCGATCCACCCACTACAGTTTTGACCAAATCTGCTCGAAATTTTCAAAAAAGATGAATAACATCAATATTTTTGAGATAAAATAGTGTAAGTAGTATCGCAACAAAATGGCGGTCTCTTAATGGAAAGTAATGTTATTTTTTTCTTTAAACCAAATATTTGATGTGAATGTCATTTCTTGAGTTTGTTCACAATTGGTGACTGCATATCATATTTTGAGTACAAAACCCTTCTGTCACAAACGTAGGTCTGTCTACCCGACTTGATTTGAAGTAAATATCTGAAGGCGGAGATTATATTTTTCGTGAAAATTTATCAGTTCCATGAATTTTCGTATATTACGCACAAAATATTTGTATTGCTTTATTACACACACTCACACAACCACTCACAAACACCCACACTCACACGCACACACATATGTATTCAGTAAAAAGAATTTTTATCAAGCTATCGGAATACTGAATTTCACGTTGTTCTGGTGGAAAATGTAAGCACTGGATTAGCTAGATGATACCAACAGCTACTTCTGTGTCAATTTCTATAGAAATCGGTCAATATATGTCGCCGCTATCAACAAAACAAATTTTTCTCATGTTGTGACATTGAAGCAGCTGCAATTTTTATCACTTCAGTTAAAATTGAAATTCAATTCCTGAAATGTTCTTCAACAGCCATGTTAGCCTTTGCTCCAAATTTCATCTAAATCGGAGCTTTATTTTGTCCGGAACAGTTATCACCAATTTTTGACAAAAGTGGCCGCCGTTTTATTACTTCTCGGCCGATATGGCCGGATAATGAATTTAATCGAGATACTTATGCTTTACAAAAGATCGAAGCAAAATCGCGACTTGTTCTTGTTCTTTTAAAGAAAGAATTCCACCTAATAGTTGAAATTCTTTATCATCGCCCCTCTTATGCCATACTGCCTCCTCTATTCGCAAGGCAGTTGTCGGTTAGTCGTAGAAAGGACCATCTTTAGGTAAATTCCTCGAGAGAAATTTACCTAATGCGGAGAGTATCTTATATAAATGTTACATATATATATATATATATATATATATGTATATATATATATATATATATATATATATATATATATATATATTTATGCATATATATATATATATATATATATATATATATATATATATATACATATATATATATATATATATGTATATGTATATATATATATACATATATATATATATATATATATATATATATATATATATATATATATATATATATATATACATATATATATATATATATATATATATATATATATATATATATATAAATATATATATATATATATATATATATATATATATATATATATATATACATATATATGTATATATATATATATAAATATACATATATAAATATATATATATATATATATATATATATATATATATATATATATATATATATATATATATATGCATAGTCCTGCCATAAATTCTGTCACATAATTTCTCACATTGGCAACACCTTTATTTTATGAGTGACATTTCAATATCGGCCAGTTTTATAAACGTCATAATGTTGTGAACCGTTAATGGTCATTTAAAGTTTGTTCGTTAACGGTTGAAGATGGAATGGGGTGTAAATGAAAACCGAATTGCAGTGATTGCACTACATAAGTGTGGAAAATCCGCGAGTGAAATTTTCAAGTTGTTGTGCCCGTTAAAAATAACGCAAAGATTTGTGTATCGTGCGATCCAGAGATGTAACGAGATCCAGACTATTGAAGATCGACCTCGTTCTGGACGTCCGCGTGATGTACGTTCTTCTGCTACCATCAAAGCGGTCGAGAGTCGAATTCATCGAAATCCGCTTCGTAAACAACGAATCATGGCTCGAGAGATGAACATCTCCACCCGAAGTATGCCTCGCATCATAAAATCGGACCTCGAGATGAGTGCCTTTTGACGATCAACGGGACATTTGCTGACTGAGCAGTTGAAGCAAATTAGGAGCACCAGATCGAAAGAGCTCCTTCGGCGGTACGGCAACAACAAAAAAATTTTTACGGTGGAGGAACATTTCAACCGCCAAAATGATAAGGTGTATGCCCACAGCTCCAGAGAAGCCCGAGAAGTTGCCACTAGGGTACAGCGAGGACATCATCCAGCATCAGTCATGGTATCGTGGGGTGTCAGTTACGAAGGGGTCACCGTGCTTCATTTTTGCGAAAAAGGCGTAAAAACTGCAGCGACAAATTATCAAACGGACATCCTGGAGGGATGTGTGAAGCCGCTGAACTCTACGCTATTCAACAACCGACATTGGCTTTTCTAGCAAGATTCTGCGCCAGCCCACAAAGCTCGGACCACACAAGCGTGGTTGGAAACCAATATTCCAGAGTTTATAAGGGCTACGGAATGGCCTTCTGGGAGCCCAGATTTGAATCCCCTGGACTACAAACTGTGGGCGGAGTTAGAGTTCATGGTGTGCACGAGACGACACCCAAATATCGAGAGCCTTACGCGATCTTTGACAGAAGCAGTAGCTAATTTTCCGCTAGAAACAGTGCGTACTGCTATCGATGACTGGCCCAACAGATTAAAGAGCTGTGTAAAGGCTAAAGGCGGCCACTTTGAATAATTTGTTGCTTATTTTACTTCCATTAGTATGCCAAAATAAAATATATTTTCCTTTGTCAAAAACTCTTTTTCATTTATACAAAAATTGCCCATATACGTGTGACGGAACTTATGGCACGACTAAGTATATAATATAATATATATATATATATATATATATATATATATATATATATATATATATATATATATATATATATATATATATATATATATATATATATATATATATATGTGTATATACAGGGTCTTTATAATAAGTAACCGGACTGAGTTTGCCCCGCGCCGTCAAAGCGTCTGCTAACCGGTATCTGGTGCTGTAGTGATCGTGGGGGTCTAGGTAAAGGGAACCGGGCTGCAGCAGTTGCCTCGAAGAGATAGCATCGAGCGAGAGCGAAGTGCGTGTTCAGTTACGTCGTCGGAGTGAAAATGGAGCGTACGATCGAACAACCGAACCAGAGTTTTTTTAACCACATTATTACAAGAGACGAGACGTGGGTTTTCGAATACGATCCTGAGACGAAGCGGAAGAGTTCGGAGTGGCACACACCAGCGTCATCACGACCGAAAAAAGCACGCATGAGCAAATCGAAGGTGAAGTCGATGCTCATTGTTTTCTTTGACGTGAAAGGCATTGTTCAAAAAGAGTTTGTGCCACCCGGCCAAACTGCAAACGGCCATTACTACAAAGAGGTGCTCCGTCCGGAGATTGCCGATTCGTGGATCCTCCATCGTGACAATGCTCCGTCGGACACCTGCCTGCTCGTCACCGAGCAGTTGGCCTAACAGTGGAGGGCAACGTTGCCACGTTCTTTCTGTTCCCCAGGATCAAGAGACACCTTAAGGGGATGCGGTTCGGTACTCTGGGAAACGTTCAACGTGCTACGACGAGAGCTCTAGACAGCATCGAGGTTAACGACTTCCAGGGAGCGTTCGGGGATGGGAAAATCTAGTATCAACATGTTATCGACTCCGATAGGGACTACTTTGAAGATTTCTAAAGAAAAATTGTACATATTTTGCCAATAAAAAATTTCCTGAGATCAGTCCGGTTACTTATTATTCAGACCCTATATATATATATATATATATATATATATATATATATATATATATATATATATATATATATATATATATGTGTATATATATATATATATATATATATATATATATATATATATATATATATATATATATATATATATATATAAATATTGTCGCGTGTTTTGGTTCGCGGCAAATAATTTTAATGTTCCGGGAAAGTGAAAACGCAATGTTTTTAAATTAAATTAAAAGAGTTTATTTAATTACTTAGAAATGCACAACCACTTATTTGGTATATTTCACAATTTTTAATTTTCACTATTAAAATCTAACTTTCACTTGTCCATAAATTTCTATCGCAATTGTCTTTTAAAATCACTTCACACTCAAAGAATCAATATCGCCTGTACTTCGCGTATCGCAGTTTTCTATCGCTGTTGTAATGAATGATTCCCCCCATTCATTCAGCTCGCCTTTATATAGGGTCCGTAGTCATTCAACCCAGTTCTCGTACATTGGCGAATTAGTGGGAACTTTCGGGCAGCGTGAATAAATGGAGCAGTGACTCACTTTCAGATGATGATGCTTGGTGGGTTCTCGTGGTTTCGAATCAATTCATTTTGTTGATGTTCTTAATGGTTGTGAAAACAATTGCGACAGTGGCTCGCAGAATTATTTGTACATGTAACAATATATATGGGATATAACGAAATTTGTGACCACGCTAGAGGTTGCAATTTTGCTTCGATTTTCACCAAATTTTTAGGAAAGGTGTATTGAATAAATATCTCGCTTAAGCTCGTGAACCAGCTATATCGGCCAGGCGAAAACAAAATGGCGGCCATTTTAGACGGAAAATCGTGATTCTGTTCTGACCAAAGTATAGCTCCGATTTGCATGAAATTTGGTACAAAGGTTTACTGATGTATATGATGAGTTTCACAATAAAAAATCAAAAGTCGGTACAGCTGAAACAAAATGGCAGCCACTCAAATGTCGAGAAACGTATAAAATTTTATTGTTGTGGTTTTGACCAAAGCTTTCAACCAATGTTAATGAAATTGAACAGTTTGATAGAAACTATAAATATCTAAAGAGTTAATTAAAAAAGTTTGAGGTCAGGTCACAAAAAACAAAACAGCGGCCTGTTAAAGCTCAAAACTTCAAAGTCTTCTAAGAGTCGCGATTTTGATTCGATGTATATAAAACTTGATTTTAAGATAGAAAATAATTAATTCTAGTCACTTCAATGTTTTAGTGATCATACATGTGCAATTTTCAAAATGGCGGTGGTTTAAACATGCTACTTTTTCAGGTTTTCGTGGTCCTCTAGTGGTCACATTTTCCAACGGATTTTAATGAAACTTGGGATTAGGGATCTTTGTAGTAAGTTCTTGTATTATACAGAAAATTTCTTACATTGAACCTAATATTTTTAGCTGCCGTTTTCACTAACAATTAAATGATTTTGCCCTGTCTAGAGTGAAACTCTGATTTGAACGAGATTTTTCGCATTAATTGATGAAGTCCTAGCATACAAAGATTTAAAATAATCCAAAATCTGCATTCAAAATGGCGGCCCACAGGGCAATTCGCTATTTTAGTAGCAACTGAAATAATGAATATTTTTTCATAGAAACGTTTTAAATCGCTTAACTTAGAAGTATTTATATAGAAGACCATTTTCAGGATATTGTTGAAATATTTTTACAACACCCTAAAAAATTATGAAATCGTGACTTGTTCATCTGTCCATCTGTCAGTTTGTTCGTGTGTCACAGTAAGTTTCCTTGCAAACCACATGAGCTAGAATGAGGAAATTTCGTACGTAGGTCAAAAGTAGTACCTCTTAAAAGTGCAGTACTAGAAAATATTTTAAGGTATTTAAGGGGGGTGCCCCCATACAGGGGGGTGACATAAACATTTTTTTTCTGTAGCCCACTCAACAGATTTCGATAAAACTTGATATTATAAGTTGTTAAGGCAAGTTATAATCTTCTTTGGAACATTTGCAGATTCTACGAAAATGTAAAGCAGAAAATGATCGCGAAAATCCTAGAATTGTATTAAGTCCTCAATTGTCCCCAATTATAAGGCCTAAAATAAAATAAATTTGATGTTCTGTATTGCCAACTTTTATACTTAAGCCATTAGTTTCAAGATCTAAAAGAATTTTAAACAAACTGTAGCATACATCGTCGTGCTGATACTTTTTAATAAATTTAGATTTTAGAAGCATAGCAGGAAAATATTTTTTAAAGAAGATATCAGGTGCTGTGGAATGCAAGGAAAGTTTAAGTGAAAGGCTGATATTGAGTTTTCTCCGGAATGAGAACCCAAAACGTTATCAGGATCAAAATCATCGTAGTATAGAAAGCATAGTATAACAATTTTGCTCTTATTTTTAAAATCACTGTAGTTCTTCATAGGGAGCCTGATGCAAACTTTTCAATATTTTCACTTTTTGTATACTTTTCTATATTATCTATAGTGTTGCTTAACATGTTCGGCATTTCAAAGAACTTCTCAATCAGATGAGGTACGTCCATATTACTAGCTTTAACTTTTACAAAGTCTAAAATTGGAATACCTCTTTGCACAGTACTCTGGACTTCTGAGGACAATGGAATATTTTTTGGCATTTTGAATAAATCTTAACTTTCTAGTCTTTTGATTAATTTATACTCATTATCAAATGCATCGAATGCAGTAGCAAACAAGTTGAGTAAGCAGGAGAGTGCTCCTACCAGGAGGTCTTTGTAAACATCCTAGGGTTAGAAGCAAGTTTTCTAATGGCGTGAATCGATAACTTGAATTATTCATCCAATACTCAGATATGAAATTGTTCAAATTTATACAAAAGATGCACAGTTTCTTTCATAAGCACAGTGCAGCCGCCATTTTAATCTAGCTTAAATGATTTTTCTGAATGCTCGGCCGATTGAACATGTTCAAGTTAAACACTATTCCTTAAATTTTCATGAAAATTGAAAGAAAATAAAAGTACCTAAGTCAATTTTAAATATATATAGGGTTTTCCAATAAGAGGTGTTATTTTGAATAGATCTTCTGATTTAACACCTTGCGACTTCTTCCTTTGGAGCCACGTGATAGAGGAGGCCTATGCCAATAGCCCAGCATCAATTCAAGATCTCAAAGATGAAATTCGTGAGGCTATTGAGGACATAGGGCAGCCACTTTGCGATTTGGTTATGGAAAATTTCATGAAGAGGATATGGTCCTGTAAGCGTGTCGTGGTGGTTATTTGCCCAATGTTAGTTATTACTATTAACGCATATCTTCTTCTTTATAATGAACTAAACATCCGATCATTTATTAAAAAAAATGGCATTTTTCTTTTAATATTAAAATAACACCTCTTATTGGAAAACCCTATATGAACCATGAACACGTGTTATCGTTGTTGTAATTCCATATAATTGAAATGGCTATAACTCACTTGATTATGATTCGATCTCAATTAAATTTTGTGAACATATATATCTTATGTCAGTCTATATAATTGCAAAATTTCAAGAAGTTTAAAGTTACCGTTTTGATTTTATGGGCAAAAATGTAAAATCTATAAATCATACTATTATTAACAAAGTTGAGCGAATTTCGATTTCTAAGGTATTTGTTGCCCTTGTACTCATAAAGGTCCACATTCGTGATAATTTTCAGATTTTTCGGCTGAAAGGTGACCAATCGCGAGGGGGGGGGACACAAATTTTGGGTACATTTTGCCTTGCCGTGGACCCCCTAATTCATGAAATGATCTTTTTATTTCAGATTCTAAAAGTTCTAATCAAGACCTTTCATCTGATACCCCACTCGACTACCTTTGATTAAAAAAAATTTTTAAGGGCCAATTCGTTATTAGGGGGACCCCCCTTAAACATTTTTTAAATTTTTGTCAAGGCCTTAACTTTTGAGAGATCATCACTTCTGACCTTTTCACAAAGTTTGAGCATTCTAGCTTCTATAGTTTCTGAGGAAATCAGCTGTGACGCACGGACAGACGGACCGACGGACAGACGGACAGACGGACAGACGGACGGACGGACAGACGGACGGACAGACGGACAGACAGGTCGCGAAACTAGTAGGTCTTTGTAAAAAATTTTTTTACAAAGACCTAAAAACTGTTCTAGTTGCTGTAAAACATGTAATGTATGTGTTTGGTTAGGAATAATGCTTATGATTGTAATGAAAATGTAGTTTTGAATATTGCAAACAATATCAAATACAGCTTTCCTTGGGAATAAATCTTCATTCATCAAGTATAAAACAAATTTAAGGATATTTGAATTGAAAAGATCTAAGCACTTAGAAGATTTAGAGTGACTTTCTAAAGTTCCTGCTTTAGTTTGTGTTTCAGCAATTCTGTCATCATTTGTTACCAACAATTCTGTTTTAAAACATTCATTTTAGGGTTTTGTAAAATAATTTTACAAAACCCTACTAAAATCGCGTCCTATCTGTCCGTCTGTCCGTCTGTCTGTCCGTCCGTCCGTCCGTCCGTCCGTGTGTCACAGCAGTTTTTCTCGGAAACTACTTACATCAAATTTTGTATGTAGGTGTAAAGTGGTGTTTTCTTCAAAGTTCAACTACAAAAAAATTTTATAAGGTATTTAAGGGGGTCTCCCCGTATAGGGGAGTGAACCCTCGAAAAAAAAATTTCAATGAAAGTAGCCGATATGGGTATCAAATGAAAGGTCTTGATGAGAACTTTTCAAAACTTTTGTTTGGCAAAGTTCGCTTCGAGGGGCGCACAGGGAGGGGAAATACACGAAAAATTTGTGTCTTCGCGATTGGACACCTGTGATCCGAAAAATCTGAAAAAAATCAGGAATGTAGGCCTTGGAGAGTAAAACAACAACAAATACGTTAGAAGTCGCAATTCACTCAACTTTGTTAGTAATAGTATGATTTATCGATTTTATGTTTTCTTGAATAAAATCTTTATGATACCCTTAAATTCAATAAAATTCAGTACGTAGATGTCTGTTTATAAGATTGACCTATCCTAAAAGTTTCATAAAGATTGAATCATATTTAGCGAAGTTATAGCGGTTTGAATTTTCCTGTATTACTATGGAACAATATGCGCTGCATTTATTACTATGGCAACATATGGCTATGGAACAATATGCGCTTTTTACCGACTCAGACACCACAGTTTTGCTAGGATTTGCATGAAAATTTCAGGAATGATAGGTGTCATGTATATCGTTGAGAATCGGTTCAGCTAGTAGTATCAGTAATCGTAAAACAAAAAAGTGGCTGTTTTAAATGCGAAGATTGGATAATTTTGAGTTATTTTTTCCCAACTTCAACGTTTAATTGAACACTTGATTCAATTTAATGAATGACTGGAGATGAGTACCTACAATCAATGCTCATAAGTGAAACAAGTCAAGGAGGCAGGAGAGAGCTCCTAGCAAAAGGGCTTTGTAACCATTCTAGGATTCGAAAAAATTGGCCATTAATCGATGATAACAGTACAGGAGAATAGCCCCTGAAAAAACATTTATCATACGTATCCGATATGAGTATGAAATGAACGTTTTCGCTTCAGTGGGGGCACAGGGGGGAAACACATTAAAAATGTGTTTCCTCCCTCGCGAATGGACATCTGAAATAATTATCAAGGGAGATATTTATGAGTATAACAATAACAAAAACCTCAGAAGTCGAAATTCGTTCAACTTTGTTAATAATAGTATGATCTTCGTATTTCATATTTTCTCCAATAAAATCGTCATGTATCTTGATTTGATTCGATCTGGTGACAGCATTTTGTAAATTGAATACAAAACCCTTCTGACATGAGCGTAGGTCTGTTTATCCAACTTGTTTTTGACTAAATTTTGCTATGAGGCACTAGGAATAGGTTTTGAAGTATTGTTATAGGTTTCCGAATGCACAATAATATTTGGCAGTCGTTTATCGATTGGTTGTTTGTGAACAAATCTCAGATGTTTTTTTAAATGCATAGATATTGGAAAAAGACTGGCGACAATGCACTTGATAACATGAATATTTGGAAATAGAATGAAATCGGTGATACCGTTTTAAGTGAGCATGTATTCATTTAAATAATGAAAACTAGAAGCGCAAGAAAAACAATTAATCATGTTGGCTATTTATGTCTTAGATGAAGACTTTGTGCTATTTAAATCAATGCAATAAAAATAATTTTGGATGAAGTCCCATACATTATAGCTTATAGTCGAATATTTGATGTTCAATACAAAAAACAATTTAAACATCGCATCCAAAGCGGCTACAAATGTTGCAGCTTTATGATAAATATTGTCAAATACAACATCATAGTTTTGACCCTCAACTGCAATAACTGCCTGTATGCTAGTATTCATAATTATACACTTCTCCTTAAGTCTTTCATATTGTATTTTAATGTCACCTTGGTTTTTTGCTTCCAACAAAGTACTGTCCAGAGCGTCTTGGATGGAAAAAGTTGTCACTTTTTTATTTTTTGTTTCCTTTACTGGCAGCTTTCTTCCCGCTTGGAGCTTGTAGTGCAATAGTTTGAAGACTATTAAATTTTTCTCATCTGAAAAATTTATGTACAATTTATGAAAAAACTAATGTAGTTCAAACAAGAAAAATAAACTAACCCAATGCAATGTGCTCATTTTCCAATTGTTTTAAAAGATCCTCTGCAGCTTTGTGCGGTAATCTTCTTTTAAAATAACTGCAAATTCAGCTGTAAAGTCTTTTCCCTTCGAACGGAGGCTGAGAGATTTTTCTTCACCAAATAAAGAAACAAAGTGCAAGTCCACCTATAAACAATATAATCTTAGAATATATTTTAATGTAAGCTTCAAAGTTTTATCACCAATCTTAGTCCTTCAGTTTGTGCTAGTAAGGGCCATTCATTGAATATCTCATTGGGCGGTTTCGATAAAATGTCCTTCCGTCTCATATCAAACGTTTGTTCCCATTTCTCTTCCACGATCGTCCAAGGTGTAGAGTTAGCCACACTTTGCTCTGAGAAACTAAAGAAAAAGTATAAACCTTTTAGTTCTGCTCGAGTTCAAATGTATTTAAAAAATTATACCACTGTTTTTATTTGAATCTGTATCTGATGAAAATGATAGCGAAGTTTTTCAGAAGTTTTTGTTTGTGACGTGTAACATGAAAGATTTAATTTTTTTTTTCTACGCTCATATTTTAGTTTATTGTTATATGCAGCATATAAAGCTCCTCGAGATCTACCTCCTTTTTCAAATTTTATAAAATAACTTTTCTATTATAAAAGTACAAGAAGCAATTAATTCCCCAAATTATGTATTTTATATCCATTGAACTAACTTTTGATTCGAGAGGAAAGTAAGAAATAATTTTCTGAGCTGTAATGTCACACTCCTTAGTGCCCATGTGAATGCCGTTGTAGACAAAGTAATCAACAATATAACCAATAATTTTCCTCCTTTTTGAATCATTAAAAGGCTTCTTAATGCTGTTGTACTCAAGAAGAATTTGCTTTGTGATAGATGAAGACAATAAAAGTTTTTCTATTTACTAAAAAAAAGCTAAGTCTACATGCTGAATGTTAAATCACTCATCACAAACCAAATTTTCTACAATGCATTGTTGTGTGACACAATGAGAGAAAGCATCCCGTGCTACTGACGATGGCGATCCCGTTGATGAACTGGGAGTCATTCTAATCACCCACTCCTTAATTTTATCTGAGGCGCCCAGTGAAATAGTTTCAGCAATTGAAACGGTTCTTAGTCCCTATGTTTTCAGTTTTTAATTGCAGTTAAATAAACAAATATAAAATTTACCTTTTGGGCTCGCCATTCCGCTAGTTTACCTTTAAATATGATTCTATCTGACAAGCAAGGTATTAGATTATCTATATCACTTGTAGTTATGTATTTGAAACATTCCAAATTAATCTTTTTTTAAAAGGTAGCTATATACGTTTTGATGAAAATTGCAAATGGATATAATTTTACCTGTAAAAATAGATACAAGGTCATGGAGACCCCAATTTTTCAATAAACCTATTGCTTCATTCAGGCTATCGGGAACGCAGTCAGTAATTATATTTTCAAATGATAACCCTCTTGATTTGCTTGTGCAAAGCTGTAACGGTTCGGAAACCTTTGCTGGCTGTAATTCCTCTGGCGCCACAGTTTTCAGCTCATTTAATAAATGCTGCTGATTTGTATGAACAACTATTACCTAACCATTGCAAGTACATTCCAACCCTAGAGACAATATCGAACATAAGCAACCAAGGGTTTACTCGACATAAATTTCTTCGCGTTCATTTAAATCGTTTACAGATTCCATTTCAACTCAAATACAATTTTACCGAACTTTTCTGTTTAGCAAATGGAAGAAACCTGATGCGTAAAAGCCTGTCCACAAGTTTTACTAGTATGTTTCCAATTAAAACTAACACTCGCACTGCAAATAGCACAATAAGTATTCACTTTCGATTAAATAAACCGCAACTTTGAATCAAACGTTGTTAATCTTTGAACACTAACACTCGCGCTTCAAACAATGCAATCACTTTAAACACAACTAGATGAGGGACACCTTCTAATCAAACGGTGCCAACCGAAGTTTTGACAAAAATGTGAGAAAATTCATTGTATTTTAGTACAATAGAAGTGAAATTAACTACCTAGAAAAGGGCTTCACTACAATTGCAGTTAAGTTCACCATTATCCAATGAATGTCATAACAGGTTCATCAGACATTCTCTATTCGATGGTTGATAATAATGAAAATAATTATAAATTTGTAGTGAAATGAAGGTGCTATTTTGTAATGAATTTCATCTCTCTGAAAAATAACCACTTATTTGTAAAATTCAACAAAATTCTTGTACTTTTCATAGCAGATGTAATGATTTCTACAACCTAATAAATTTTTCCATATTTACCTAATCGAAGAAATATAGTTACAATATTGTGGGATTTTGCGATGGCAAGAAAGCTTCCTTTTGAGAGAATTGGTTATAATTGTACCTAGTTTAGTTTAGTCTCCTAGTTTACTGGAAGTTCGTTGGCACTTGGGGTTAACTTAACATTCACGATTTCTTTCAGATTTTTTGGATGTAAGGGGTCCAATCGCAAGAGGGGGGTACGCGCGAAAAGTTCATACATTTCTCCTGCCCCCCGCGGTACTGATAACGCGATTTCGAGACAATTTTAAGTTTTGAAAAGATCTCATTAAGACCTTTCCAACGACATCCTACCCGACTACCAATCGTGAAAAATTTTTTTTTAAGTTTCATCTCCCTGTATAGGGAGATCCCCCTTGAACCCTTTGAAAAATTTTTCCACCCCAAAAATTTCAAGGAGTCGCCACTTTTGACCTTTTCACAAAGTTTCATGGCTGTAGCTTCTATAGTTTCGGAGAAAAAGTGCTGTGACATACAGACGGACGGACGAACGGACGCACAGACGAACACAGGTCCTGATTGCAATGGGGTTTTGTATTTTAGCACAAAACCCTAAAAAAGATGCATTTGTCCCCGTTGAGCGTTTATCGCAGCAGCAACTGGTACTAATTTCCCGCGTTCCACTGAAGTCACTACAGCGACTTGTTTAATTCCTTCTTGAGCTACAATTTTTCTAAGTTTTTGAACTGCGGTCACCCCTGTCTCATCCATATTCCACATATCCTTTGGTTCGAATTGATATCTATCAATAACATCAGCTAAGTTATCACAAAATAGATTGACATTATGTTCATTAAAGCTTTAGGCTCGAGACAGGCTCGTTGCTTGTGGACACCTCAACGTTACGATCGAGTGTCGTTTTAAAAACCTGTTAACCATTCCTTGCCCGCCATTTGAGTGTCATCCCATGAGTTTTTTGCCATTCTTAATTGCTAGCTTGTATGCTAGCTTACGTACTCCACATGAGGCTAGTGCAAAATAAACTCCCGAACACTCAATTGAGTAGTCCTGTAGTTTTTCTTCTTCGTCAGCCGTTAAGAGCCAATCGACACAAGGTAGCCAACTATCGCATCAGCATTTCCTGCTATTTATTTTTTTCTATATCAGTTCAATGTCATATGGCAGATGTTTTAGTTTTTGGCGAGGCCTTTAATTGTACCATTGTCTTTCAAAAGTTCGTTGGCAGCTTTTCTATGTACTTCCATTTCAGTGGTCTCTCGATCCGTTTTTCTAGCTCACCGTCTCGGTCTTCTGTTGGGATAGAGAAACATAACATGAAAGTAATACGCAAATGAATCATACTTTTCATAGTGCTATGTTACTTTTGACTTCAGTCTCTTTTTTGCTAATGCATGAGCACCTACCAGAAAATAGAGCTTGCCACACAAGAACCAATTTATGCACCAAGTCAACAATCTCATCATAAACAACTAGGCAAGTAGCCGCATGAATTTCTTTCTTTTGATGCTACGTCAGCACTAATTGAATAAATGCCAAAAAACTTACTTTTGGTACGCGAATTCACGTGACATCCTCTAACACAAATTGACGGGTCGATATGCGTATGCTGACTGAATGCAAGCAGCTAAAACGTCGCCATATATCTTTTAATGGCAACGGAGTAGCATTTCCACTATTGGATGAATCTAGAGAGCGTTTGTTACTTTCGATCCGCTGTTACTTTTGTACCTGGTATCTGCTTCTCTTGCCAGACAGGCTTTATAAACCAATTAACATATCAAACAAAGTCTTCTGAATACCATCAATTTGGTTCAGACACACGAGTAGAAACCATAAATAGAGTTAGAAAAATTTTTATATGGTAGTCAAATCTGCCACCATTTTGTTTAGAGTATATTTACTCAATTTTTGTGTGGTCATAAAAACATGCCAACCTTACAAACCATTACCGAAATATTCTTGAAAGTTCATACATATCTCTTCTAATGATCAGGTCGTTTGAAAACATATTTCTCCCCAGTATCATATGTTGTGGATGTAATTACGTAATTTTCAGTCAGCTATTGTTTGGAGCTAGGGTATTTCGCATGGATCTGCTACAAAACACTTAGATGTAAGTTTTTTACTAATGTGATAAAAGGGTCTCCTTTAATTTTATAGAAACAATTTAAAGCTCATAAATTGAACTATTTTTAGCGAAATTGATCAAATTTTGCCTTCTGTGGTAATTTTATTGTCATACTTATCAAAATCTAGGGACACACTTTTTCCTCATATTTAGAATCACTGTCACGGACAAATCCCTACCAGACCCCAGCACTTGCCTCTGCAACAAGTTTACCAGAATTACCCGAACCAAGTACTGTTGGAAACTTTGTAAATAGAAATATGTTGTTATCTTTATTAATACTAAGAGTAAACATAATATGTAAGTTAGGAAGATAGATAATCGTTCTGCGAAAGTTTGCCTCCGAAGACAAACCGTTGAAAAATGCATTAATCGTTGGCGGTGCACGTATCAATGCACATAGGGGAGTTTTAATCGAGACTTTGGTTGAATTATATGTAGATGCAACGTTTCGATGGGCGGCCTGTAATATAGACTCGAAACAGAATGAAGTAGCTGCGGCATTGGCGGAAGCAGATTATACGATATTCGCATGGCGTGGTGAGACCGAAGGAGATTTTTGGTGGTGCAATGATAATTATTTAAATGCTGAAAATTGGCTACCAAATATGATTTTGGATGATGGAGGCGATGCAACACAGTTAATGTTGAAGAAATATCCAGCCATGTTTAAAATGGTTAAAGACATGGTAGAGGGAAACATCCCTGGGGTAAATAGACTGTACCAGTTATCAGAATCTGAGAAGTTAACAGTCCCAGTAATGAATGTATTGGATTCCGTAACTAGAACAAAATTTGGTAGGTTGTATTACTGCAAACAGTCTATTATTGATAGGGGAAAGCGTTCAACAGGAGTTATGTTTGGCGGAAAGCAAATTGTCATTTGCGGATATGGCGAAGTTGGAAAAGCATGCGCACAAGTATTGGAACGATTGGAATGCACCGTATATATTTCTGAAATTGACCTTATCTGCGCTCTTCAGGCCAGCATGGATGGTTTTCGTGCGGCGAAATTTAATGAAGTTACTCGAAATGTAGACATTGTTGTGACCTTCACCGATAATCAAAATGTTATAATTTGTGATAATATGGACAAATGAAGAATGGGTGTACAGTCGGCAACATGGGGCACTCGAATACCGAAATCGATGAGAATAGTTAACGGACTCCAGTTCGATACCAAACATACCAAATTATATTAGCTAAACTTTTTTTTTTTTTTTTTAATTGGAATATTTCACCCTTTTCACATCAATTTAATGTAAATCTATACGACAAATTTGCTCTACATTTGAAGTTTTATCTAACGTCGCGCGGATATCGATCACTCTTTCGGATGGCTCCGATAGCTTTTTAAATTACTTTTTATGGAATTGTTTGCAGCTACATATAAATGAGTTGCATATTTTGAATAATAATTTTTCTGAAAAATTATTAGAGAAGAAAAATGTTAGAAGAAGGTGGTTTCGACGTGTGCACTAATTCTCCTCAGGCCATCACACTTAGATACACACCGGTGATGGCGACCACCATGCTCAGAGGTGAGGGAGTTAATTTTTAATTTTTCTACTTATGCAAACTCAATATGTTTTTGTATCTGCAAGTTATATTCAAGGTAAATTTCTCTTGTAAGTACTTGTATTAGCTAAACTTTTTTTTTTTTTTTTAATTGGATCATTTCACCCTTTTCACATCAATTTAATGTAAATCTATACGACAAATTTGCTCTACATTTGAAGCTTTATCTAACGTCGCACGGATATCGATCACTCTTTCGGATGGCTCCGATAGCTTTTTAAATTACTTTTTATGGAATTGTTTGCAGCTACATATAAATGAGTTGCATATTTTGAATAATAATTTTTCTGAAAAATTATTAGAGAAGAAAAATGTTAGAAGAAGGTGGTTTCGACGTGTGCACTAATTCTCCTCAGGCCATCACACTTAGATACACACCGGTGATGGCGACCACCATGCTCAGAGGTGAGGGAGTTAATTTTTAATTTTTCTACTTATGCAAACTCAATATGTTTTTGTATCTGCAAGTTATATTCAAGGTAAATTTCTCTTGTAAGTACTTGTATTAGCTAAACTTTTTGGAGGAGAATTAGTGCACACGTCGAAACCACCTTCTTCTAACATTTTTCTTCTCTAATAATTTTTCAGAAAAATTATTATTCAAAATGTGCAACTCATTTATATGTAGCTGCAAACAATTCCATAAAAAGTAATTTAAAAAGCTATCGGAGCCATCCGAAAGAGTGATCGATATCCGCGCGACGTTAGATAAAGCTTCAAATGTAGAGCAAATTTGTCGTATAGATTTACATTAAATTGATGTGAAAAGGGTGAAATAATCCAATTAAAAAAAAAAAGAAGTCGCGGCCAACTTCACCGAAGGGTATTTCAACGGGGCGAAAAAAATTCCATCCAAGGCGTGAGCGAAGAGCCCTCTTTCTTGTTTTAGACTCCATGTGGGAAGGTCACACCATCGGGCGAAGGAGGTCATCCCAGATTGCAATTCTCGAGTTGGTGGCTGGATTATTCTTTTGGAGCCCGAGTGCAAGACCAGAACGTGGCTTTCATCAAAACGACAACTCCAGGAATTCTTCCACGGAGGAAACGACAAAAAACAATGGGCCGCCAAAGACATGCCTCGAGGAATCAGTGTTGACTTTCTTTAGAATACGCGCGGCTAGCATAAAACGGAACACGAACGAAGCGGAAAATTTACCGGGGGCCCCTGTCGTCAAGATATTCGAGTTTAGGTAAATATAGTCATAGAGTTAAGGCAAAATTGCTTGGAGAATCGTTTACAATGATAGAGTTAAAGGAAAAAATACTCTTTGAGATTGTTTAAAATAAGTACCATAACCTGTTAAATAATAATTCATAGTAAACTTCCCGTGAATCGCATGTACTTTTATTTCTTTTCTCACAAACAAAAAAGGGTACAATCCGATAAAAGTGAAGTGTGATACTTGATTCAGGAGTGATTGAGAAAGTTTCAAGGCGCCCATTTTCTGCCCCAATAATCCGCAAGTTCTGGGGTATATTTGGTCTTTGTTTGGTGCGAGTCCCAGCTCACAGTGAACTTAATTCCACGTAAACTATGATTTAGGATAGTTAGATTGCGGAATTGTCGCGGAAGTTAGTTTGGTGGGTTGGCCTCCTCTTCTAGGCTAGTGCACCGATAAAAGCAGTGATTTTTCCCCCTAAAAGTGAAGACTCTGGCGCGAGCCAAGCTCGTCTCGATGCTTGGGGGACAACTTTATAGGTAGACGAGTGGCGCCCACGCCCGTCTCTGACGGGGCGACCCGGGACCCAAAACGTCCCCGGCCGGAGTTAGAAGGTATGGTTGGATCATCTTTGCGAGAATGTTTTATCGCGTAGTATCACTCAATTTTAATACATGATCTTGAAAGCTCTAATCTTTAATACCTGATCTTGAAAGTTTCATACTCATATTGGCAATCTTGTCTCGAAAAATTGTTTTCAAAGTCTCTTCTTTATATGAGGTACCCCCTTAAAACTCATGCATTTCTTTTTTTGTATCGAAACTTTAGAAAAGACAACACTTTAGACTTTTCCACAAGATTTCATGTTTTTAGTTCACGTTGTTTCTGAGAAAACTTGCTGTAATTGACGGGTGGACAGATGGACCAACGAGCGAACTGTCGGACCGACAGGTCACGATTTTGTGAGGGTTTTCTAAAATTATTGCATAAGATCCTTAAAAAATTGGTGACAGCGAAAATATTTAAATTCACTTTTAATCTACACCCAAATAATAAATCAATACTTAAAGACAGACGAAAATTTCATTTCAAATATATGTAAATGATAAAGCAAAATGGTTTTATTTGTTTTCACCTTTGAAACCTTTATCTGTTTGTAGAGATTGCATATTGTTTGTATAGCACGTCATAGGATCCTTTCATTTCAATCAATGAGCAAGTACATCAAACTGCTTACAAAGTTGTTATATCGGGATTCAAATAAGAATTCGAAGAAAGTGAATCAATTTCTTTTTGAATTGAATCCGAATACAATACTTCCATACGAGTAGCGCTGCATCCTATCTCATCGTCATGCTCTTGCTCCTCCAGACAACGTTGCGAGCTCCTTCAGGTGCCCCCATCAGCACCAAAGAGAATAAGGACTCTTGCATCGAAAATACAAGATTTTCTCCACTTAGAATGTCGAGTATTGACACTAAATTGGATATGTGCATTTTATATTTATGAAAGAATTTACTCGCGATCAAATTTAATTGTTTTTCGCTTTCAAATTTTATTTTTCAAAGAATGAGAAACCGAAGCCTCAGTACTACTGAGCTCTTAAAATTGTTTTTGATGGGGATAAATATGCGGTACCATTTTCCACGTATATAAATTCAATTATTTGTTTTCGTTGCACTGAACGGTTGTTTACGTGTCGCTAACTGATACGCAATAACGCGTACGCTAATTGGATACTCAAATTGAATTCTCATGGGATAACCGAATTCCACGCTGTCGGTTCAATCGATTGTGTTAAGCTTCAAGCCTGAATGACATTCGAACAGACTTTATTTCCCGTTCGATTTCAATTCAAATGAAACGATGCAACTTTGCATTCATATGTATGTATTGAAATGCATTCGAAGCAAACATTGCTGCAACCGACTTTCAAACCAAATTATTATGTTCAGTCATCCAACCAGTATAGAATTTGTACTGATAACTTTTCCATATTGTTATAGCTACCGCATGCAATTTCGCACACTCTCTTGCCAAAATGTCCTGATAAACATAAACGAACCCACCCTTGTCACAATGACGATGGTGCGAAAGCCCAAACATATGCATGTCTGAGGGCACAGTTCGGATCCTGCTATCGGACCACCCTAACATTGGAAGTCATAGGACGCAGAAGAGTTTAGTTAAAAGTCGACAAAGTGGGAAAACTGCCGCAATATTTCAATAAAGTTTCTGCAAAGTGAATTTCAATGAGTTCACAAAGTGAGCATACCGTGTGCATATTTACTTCACTCTTGGATAGGTAACGGTGTGACACAGTTCGAGAGTTGGTCGTTTTGTAGCAGGTGCGGTACAGATAACAGGCTGATGTTGCAGTTGCCAATATTTCTAGTTTTTTGCTGATAATGGAGTTTCAATATTGTGCACACGATAGCAAGATGGCGTTTTCAATGTAACTTTTTGAAGGAGTAGGACAAAAGTCAGGAGATTTTCGTCAGAACGTTAGCTCCAATACCTTCGTCGATCAAAATTTATAGCCTCTATAGACAGAGAGGTGCTGGATAACACTTCATTGAAATCACTACATATTTTCACTGTTTCTAAAAGATTGTTTGGAAGTTTTTAAAAATGTGTTATATTTAGTTCTGCATAATTTTTTAATAGTTGTGCATAAGTATTGTTGGAATCTAGACTTTCACGTTACCCATAGTATATTGCTTGCTTGTTATTAAGTACAATTGATCATTGGGGAGTGACTGTAAAGCAGTTCCATATGATAAGTGCAGCTTTTGCAAGTTCTTGTAGTAACTATTAAATTGGTAACCAGGCTATTAATTAACTTTCATTGGTAAGAAGGTTATTACTTTCATAAGTATACGAGCTGTATACAAAAAGTAAGGTCTTTGGGGAGTTCCGTCCCCACGTACCCGAGGAAACCCCGCAATGGGAATGCCGGTCGGCAAGAGCACTCTTGTGGGCTAGCATTCTTTGGGGAGCGCCGCCCCATGGACCCGAAAATATGGAGCGCACCGTGAGGCTCCCTCCTGGGATGACAGGTAACGACTCCGATTCGATCTGGACTACGCTTTGGACAACGAACTGGAATCGATGCTTTGGGCTGGCGGATGTGATGGTTTGGAACTAGTTGCTTTGCAGAGTAGCGCCGAGGTGAAACTTCTGGGTGAATGGCTCCAATTCAACTATCATACGCCAGAGCGTCCTATCAAGGAAAAGCGGGAAACTCTGCAGGACGCTTCAGGTGTTCGATCGCTGGAAGATTATATAAAGAGCATCGAAAATTCGATGGTCACTGCTGTGGTCGTTTCCGAAGCGACCGATGTCGCAAACCCCGACAAAGTAAAGAAACATCCTGAAGTTAACGAGGAGATTACGGCACGAGAACAACCAGTGACCAGACAAATAAAGCGACGTTGTGCGCTTTTGTCGCCTACGTCGAAAATGTGGCGGAAGACCTGCATTCGGAAACGGAAAGCGAAAACCTCTCCCAAGGATAATTGCAAAGTACAATTGCCGCCCAGCGATACGAAGAAGAAAGGCTATTCCCAACAGCGGGAGATGTTCTGAAAAGAATACAATCTGCATGCGACTACCCGAAAATCAGCAAGGCAGTAAAGATTGGGCTCTTTGAACTAGAGGAGCTTCTAGATCGCATAGGGCACTGTGGGGGGAGCTGTTTAAGGGTTCAAGATGAACAGAAGGCTAAAGAGGTGCTTGGGGCGAAATCTAAAGGCAACTTGCAGATAGCTCCACCATTTAAAGTCAATAAAAGAATGGCGTCTAGCCCAATTGTAGGAGATTGGGATGAAAGAACGAAAGAAGAGGCACTTGATGGGCGTGGAGCACCAGATCACGGGTTTCAGATAGTGCTTACAAAAGGAGCGAAGATAGCCGCAAAGAAACTTCTTCAAAAAGTGCCAAAAAGTAAAGTTCGCACGGACGCCCAATCAGAAAAATAACCTGATGCAAAACAGGAGAGGCAGAAGCCCCGACAAAGACCCCGGCAGCAAGCACTGCTTGTAAAGTCCCAAGATGGCCGATCCCACGAGAAGGTAGTGTGAAACATCAGGGGAAACGTAAGGCCCGAAGACACCAATTCCACCATTAAAGTAGTACGACCAACGCGGTCGGGCCACATACTGGTCGAATTTGGAGCAGTGGCCAGCAATAAGGAAGCATTCTGCGGCGCAGTAAAGAAAGTCATCGGCAAAAGCGCAGCTATAGCCTCACTCGAGCCGATGGCAACGATCGACTGCGTCACGGATCTGGCCGAGATGGAAGAGGCCATCAAAAGGGAGTTCCCCAGCGTAGGCGGAATCAAGGCAAGGCTGACACCAGAAAATTACAGAGGGTAATGCATGGCCATAGTTGATTTGACCAAAAAGAACGCCGAACAATTCCTGAACAAGGGCAAAGTAAGAATAGGGTGGGTTGTCTGTAGGATACGGTGAAGAGCAACGCCTATTCAATGTTTCAAATGCCTTGGCTATGGTCACACCACACAAGTATACAAATGACCCGATAGGAGTTCTCTATGTTACAAATATGGAGAAACAGGACATAAAAGAAAAGAGTATACGAAGGAGGCACACTGTAATCTTTGCAAGGATGCTGATCCAAAACCTGATTTTGGACACGTGTTGGGGTCAGGAAATTGCCCGGTGTTCCAGGACTGGTCAAGGCAAAATCAGAGCCCCGATGACCCGCATCGTGCACCTAAGCCTACACCGCAGCTCAACCGCCCAAAATCTGCTTGAGCAGTTTGCGAGGGACATGAAAGCTGACTTCTTGCTGCTGAGTGAGCAACACCATAATAAAAGTCCTGCATTATGGTTTTCTGATGAAACTGGTACTGCCGCGATCTCGGTTCGGAACAGTGACTTCCAAGCGGAGAGTTAAGGATGGTTTCGTGTGGGTTCGGTGCTCAGGGACCACCTTCTTTAGTGTGTACCTAACGTCGAACTAATCGATACCATCTTTCCAAGCCAAACTAAATGCTTTGGAGGGCACTGTCTCGGACGCAGAGGGCAAAGTGCTCGTTGGGGGTGACTTTAACGCTAAAGCAATTGAATGGAGCATGCCACAAACGGATTCGCGGGGAAAACGAATCCAGAAAGTGGCAGCTAGGAAAGCCCTCGTCGTACTAAACTCCGGAAATACACCGACTTTCCGCTATATTGGCTGTGAGGGAACCATACCGGACGTGACATTTGCCTCAGAGTCCTTAGTATGGAGGATACGCAACTGGGGAGTAGTGGAGGACTGCTTAGCCAGTGATCATCAGTGCATTCTGCTTGAGGTAAGTGATGTTGTCATCCGACGTCCGTGCTCTCGGCTTTCTACAACTGGATCGTACATCGGAAGGATCGACGTCAAGAGGTTCATCGAGGTGCTCACAGTAGGTGAGCCGCTGCACGGAGCTTCGGAGGGGACGGAAGAACTGAAAGCGAGGAAGGCTCCAGGTCCAGATGGTGTTCCGGCTGAGGTGCTGTGGCTCATCTATCACCATTGTCCTGACTTGCTGCTCAGCACACTCAACGCTTGCCTACGAGATGGGGTTTTCCCGGTACGATGGAAGGTGGCAAGGCTCGTGCTTATCAGCAGGGGGTAGCGAAACCCCGAATCACTGTCTGCATACCGCCAGTGACGCATGCTTGACATGGCTGGGAAAGTGCTAGAGAAACTCATCAAGGGAAGACTCACTGACGTGATTTGTGCTACTGGGGACCTATCTCCTCGGCAGTACGGCTTTAGAGCAGGACGTTCTACCATTGATGCGATTGCAGAGGTGGTAAACGCGGTCCAAAAGACAGAGGTATATTGTCGCACCAAGAAACGGATTGTCCTGTTGGTGACACTCGACGTCAGGAATGCCTTCAACTCCGCTAGATGGGTGGATATTCTAGATACGCTGGAAAACTCTTTTCAAGTTCCAGAATATCTAATGAGGCTTTTGAGGAACTACCTAAAGAACCGAAGCCTACTCTACGACA
The DNA here is from genome assembly GCA_963969285.1 of Odontomyia ornata. NCBI lineage: Eukaryota > Metazoa > Arthropoda > Insecta > Diptera > Stratiomyidae > Odontomyia > Odontomyia ornata. The sequence goes on along the minus strand of OZ017738.1, from coordinate 124,808,159 downwards.
TGGCACAGGGCCAACGATGGATGGAAACTACATCGGATGTTGCCCAGGGATCTATTCTTGGCTGTTGAACGTGTCTTACGCCGGGCGACTGAGACTTGAGATGCAAGATGAGTCACGCTTGGTCGACTACGTGGATGATGTTGCGGTTCTGGGCGCTAGACGCACCGTTGAACAAGCGCAGCTTAGGCTAGGTATGTGAATGCGCTGAATGGGGGACTGGATGACTGCTCATGGGCTCAGTTTAGCACTGGAGAAAACCGAAGTGGTCATCTTGACAAAAAAGAGAATCCCTAGAGTAAGGATGATCAGTATTGGAGACTTAAAAATCGAATTCTGCAATATCGGCTCTGAGTCGACCTATGGCCAACGTAGGGGGACCCAGCCTGTCAAGAAAACGCCTCTTGATGAGTGCTGTATGGTCAACTCTGCGGTATGGAGCAGAAGTATGGGGCAACGCTCTCAGCAAGGAGGAATAAAGAAAAGGTTTGGCACAGATATAGAGAAGAGGAGCACTGAAAATTGCATCTTCGTGCCCGCAAGTCTCTGATCCGGCGGTGAGAGTTATTGCAGGCGTGAAACCTGTCACCCTCCTTGCTAGGGAGTGCCATGCTATTAACCTGCGCCCAAATGAAGATGCGAGGGAGATGGTTGTCCGCGAGGAGAGATAGCGCTCGGTCAACGATCGGCAGCAGTCTTGGGTCAATTGCACGAAGGGAAGATGGACTCCGCGCCTCATCCCGTATGTGAGGCCGTGGCCAAATCGAAGGCATGGTGAGACTGACTTCTATCTGACTCAGCTTTTGAGCGGGCATGGGTGTTTTCAGTCTTACCTGCAGAAGATCGGTAAGTCACGGTCCCCCGCTTGTCGGTTTTGCCCCAGAGAGGAGGACAGTGCCTACCACACATTTTTTGCGTGTATGAAATGAGTCAGGCTGCGAGGGGAACTCTACAGGGAGATGGGAGAGCTCACCCTGGATAATATAGTTGCGGCGATGCTTGAATTGGTTGATAAATGGAGCCAGGTGGCACATTATGCTCGGGCAGTCCTAAAATATAGAAGCGACTCACAGCAGCCGGGGGCGCTGGGGCTGGGGGATCGCTTATCTAGTACTTCTTGTTCCCCTCTCCCCTTACTCTAGGAAAGGGATCCCGCTGCTTGAAGGTGCCTCATGGCGTAACAAAACGAGACCTGGCCCGAAGTAATGTGTCAAACGGTTCCAGGCTGGGTTCCCAGGTTGACAGGGGAGGTTTTTAGTGGCCAGTCCAGTTGCCTTCTTGCGCGCATGGGAGTCCCACACTCTGTGCATAAACGTTCGATTATTGTTTTATTATGTTAGTATACTCATCACGAACATATATTCACAGTTTCAGCTATATAATATAAGTATGTTTAGTTTGCTTGTGAGACTTTTTTAGGGTTTTGTAAAATAATTTTACAAAACCCTACTAGTTTCGCGACCAGTCTGTCCGTCTGTCCGTCTGTCCGTCCGTCCGTCCGTCCGTCCGTCCGTCCGTCCGTCCGTCCGTCCGTGTGTCACAGCAGTTTTTCTCGGAAACTACTTAAGCTAGAAACATCAAATTTTGTGTGTAGATGTAAAGTGGTGATCTCTTCAAAGTTCAGTTACAAAAAAATTTTATAAGGTATTTAAGGGGGGTCTCCCCATATAGGAGAGTGACCCCCCGAAAAAAAAATTTCATTGAAGGTAGCCGATATGGGTATCAAATGAAAGGTCTTGATGAGAACTTTTCAAAACACATCTTAGTTTGGCAAAATTTGCTTCGGGGGGCGCACAGGGAGGGGAAATACACGAAATATTTGTGTCCCCCCCCCTCGCGATTGGACACCTGTGATCCGAAAAATCTGAAAAAAATCAGGGATGTAGGCCTTGGTGCGTACAACAACAACAAATACGTGAGAAGTCGCAATTCACTCAACTTTGTTAGTAATAGTATGATTTATCGATTTTATGTTTTCTTGAATAAAATCTTAACGGTACCCTTAAATTCAATGAAATTCAGTACGGGGATGTTTATTTATAAGATTGATCTATCCTGAAAGGTTTATGAAGATTGAATCATATTTAGCGAAGTTATAGCGGTTTGAATTTTCCTGTATTACTATGGAACAATATGCGCTGCATGTATTACTATGGCAACATATGGCTATGGAACAACATGCGCTTTTTACCGACTCAGACACTATAGTTTTGCTAGGATTTGCATGAAAATTTCAGGAATGATAGGTGTCATGTATACCTTTGAGAATCGGTTCAGCTAGTAGTATAAGTAATCGTAAAACAAGATAGTCGCTGTTTTAAATGCGAAGATTGAATAATTTGGAGTTATTTTTTCCCAACTTCAACGTTTAAGGTGCATGTTTTGAACACTTGATTCAATTGAATGAATGACTGAAGATGAGTACCTACAATTAATGCTCATAAGTGAAATAAGTCAAGGAGGTGGGAGAGAGCTCCTAGAAAAAGGGTTTTGTAACCATTCTAGGATTCGAAAAAATTGGCCATGAATCGATGATTTCAGCACAGGAGAGTGGCCCCTGAAAAAAAAAATTCATCAAACGTAGCCGATATGAGTATGAAATGAAAGTTTTCATGGGAGCTTGTCAAAACAGTTGTTAAAGTGTCTGTTTTTGCTTCAGTTGGGGCACAGGGGGAAATACATGAAAAATGTGTTTCCTCCGTCGCGGATGGACATCTGAAATAATTATCAAGGGAGATATTTATGAGTATAACAATACCAAAAACCTCAAAAGTCGAAATTCATTGAACTTTGTTAATAATAGTATGATCTTCGCATTTCATATTTTCTCCAATAAAATCGTCTTTGACATGCATCTTGATTTGATTCGATCTGGTGACTGCATTTTGTAAATTGTATACAAAACCCTTCTGACATGAGCGTAGGTCTGTTTACCCAACTTGTTTTTTTTTATGGTAGGGAGGTGAAGGCATTTATGCCCGCCGAGTCTGGCAGTGTGGGACTCCCATGGAGGCTACCTTTGGACTACCCACTAAACACCTCCCCTGTCAATCTGAGAACCTAGCCTGGAACCGTTTGACACATTACTTCGGGCCAGGTCTCGTTTTGTTACGCCGTGGGGCGCCTTCAAGCTGGGGAGTCCCTTTCCTAGCGGGAGGGAGGGGGGAAGAGGAACTGCCAGAAGAGCGATCCCCCAGCCCCAGTGCCTCCGGCTGCTGTGAGTCCCTTTTATATTTTAGGACTGCCCGAGCATAATGTGCCACCTGGTTCCATTTGTCAACCGATTCGAGCATCACCGCAACTATATTATCCGGGGTAAGCTCTCCCGTCTCCCTGTAGAGTTCCCTTCGCAGCCTGGCCCGTTTGGTACACGCAAAAAATGTGTGACAGGCATTGTCCTCCTCTCCTGGGCAAAACCGACAATCGGGAGACCGAGACTTGCCGATCTTCTGCAGATAAGACTGAAAACAGCCGTGCCCGCTCAAAAGCTGGGTCAGATAGAAGTCAGTCTCACCATGCCTTCGATTTAGCCACGGTCTCACATCCGGGATGAGGCGCGCAGTCCACCTTCCCTTCGTGAAATTCCTCCAAGACTGCTGCCAATCGTTGAGCGAGCGTTGTCTCTCCTCGCGGACAACGATCTCCCTCGCATCCTCGTTTTGGCGCAGGTAAATAGCGCGGCGCTTCTTAGCAAGGAGGGCAGGATCACGCCTGCAATAACTCTCACCGCCGAGTCGGAGACTGTTGGATACGAAGATGCAATTCTCAGTGCTCCTCTTCTCTGCACCTGTGCCAATCGTTTTCGGTATACCTCCTTGTTGAGAGCGTCGCCCCATACCTCTGCTCCGTACAGTAGCACTGACCCTACAGCACTCATCAAGAGGCGTCTTCTTGATGGGCTGGGTCCCCCTTCGTTGGCCATAAGTCGACTCAGGGCCGATATTTCCGAAGCAGCCTTCTCAGCCGTTGCCCAGATTTGCTCAGAGAAACTCATCTTCGAGTCGATCAGTAGCCCCAGGTACTTCACCGCTGGCTTCGATTCGATCTGTATATCTCCAATACTGATCATCCTTTCTCTAGGGATTCTCTTTTTTGTCAACATGACCACTTCGGTTTTCTCCAGTGCTAAACTGAGCCCGCGAGCAGTCATCCAGTCCCTCACTCGGCGCATTAGCATACCTAGCCTAAGTTGCGCTTGTTCAACGGTGCGTCCGGTGACCAGAGCCACAACATCATCCGCATAGCCGACCAAGCGCGACTCATCTGGCATTTCAAGTCTCAGTAGCCCGTCGTAAGACACGTTCCACAGGTCCAGACCAAGGATAGATTCCTGGGCAACACCCGATGTAATTTCCATCCTTCGTTGACTCTGTATCGTGTCGTAGAGCAGGCTTCGGTCCTTTAGGTAATTCCTCAAAAGCCGCATTAGATATTCTGGAACTTGAAAAGAGTTTTCCAGCGTATCCAGAATATCCACCCATCTAGCGGAGTTGAAGGCATTCCTGACGTCGAGTGTCACCAACAGGACGATCCGTCGCTTTGTGCGACTATATGCCTCTGTCTTTTGGACCGCGTTCACCACCTCTGCAATCGCATCAATGGTACAACGTCCTGCTCTAAAGCCGTACTGCCGAGGAGATAGGTCCCCAGCAGCACGAATCGCGTCAGTGAGTCTTCCCTTGATGAGTTTCTCTAGCACTTTCCCAGCCGTGTCTAGCATGCATAACGGGCGGTATGCAGACGGCGATTCGGGATTTCCCTTCCCCTTGCTGACCAGCACGAGCCTCGCCACCTTCCATCGTACCGGGAAAACCCCGTCCCGTAGGCAAGCGTTGAATGTGCTGAGCAGCAAGTCAGTACAATGGTGATAGACGAGCTGCAAAACCTCAGCTGGAACACCATCTGGACCTGGAGCCTTCCTCGCTTTCAGGGAGAGGACTGCCTCCTCCAGTTCCAGCTGTGTGAAGAGTGGGCACTCGACTGCTGTTTCACCATGGACAGCGTCAACACGGACGGGATGGGCGGGGAAGAGTCCCCGCACTATCGCGTCCATCTTTTCCGCGTCATGTATACAAGGCTTCCGTAGGGCACCAAGTTTCCCCATGACCAGCTTGTAGCCAAGGCCCCACGGATCCCTGTTTACATCGTCCACGAGGTCTTGCCAGCATCGGGCCTTGCTCTTGTTAATAAGCCTGCAAAGATATTTCCTGCCGGACCTGTATGCTGCTAGCCTAGTGTCTGCCTCCTCCCGTGTTCGCGCCCGCTGGGCCTCTCGCCGAAGTTTGTGACACTCGCTTCTTTGTTCGGCGATCTCGTTTGACCACCAGTATACTGGAGGCTTACCATGTCGGAGTCTCCGACGGGGCATGGAAGACTCGCAAGCAGCTATGATGGTACTCATAGTTGAGTTCACCAAGTCCTTGGCTGTAGGCCCTCCACTCCCTGGCGGAGCTCCCAGCAACGGTGCGCCTGCCGTAAGCGCGTCAGTGAACCTCTCGACGTCCATCCTCCCAGTCCTCCATCCGAGGATTGAAGTTTGGGCATATGCACGCAGAGTGGCACCGTCGTGAATCTCAACAGCTATATACTGGTGATCACTAGCCGAGTAGTCCTCTAGTACTCGCCAGTTGTGTACTCTAGGTACCAGGGACTCCGAAGCGAGTGTCACATCGGGTATGGTTCCTACGCAACCCCAGCGGCGGAAAGTAGGGGTGTTACCAGTATTTAGGACAAAAAGCGCTGTTCTGGCCGCCATGTCCAAGATTTGGTTTCCTCTTGGGTCGGATTGTGGCATACACCATTCAATGGCTCTAGCGTTGAAGTCTCCCCCGACCAGCATGTGGCCCTCTGTGTTCGAGACAGCGTCCTTCAGGGCATCGAGTTTGGTTCGAAAGGATCGCATTGCCTCGCTAGGCGTCAGATAAACACTGAAATATGTGATCCCTGAACACCGCACCCACACAAAACCATCCCCGCGTCCATGGCCCTGCACCTGAAGGCGGGCGCTGTCTCGAACCCAGATGGCCGAGGTACCAGATTTGTCAGGGTACCACGCTTGCGAGTCTTTGTTATGATGTTGCTCGCTCAGCAACAGGAGGTCAGCTTTCTTATCCCTCGCAAACTGCTCAAGTAGGTCCTGGGCGTTTGTGCTTCGGTGCAAATTGACCTGCAGGATACGGATCATTTGAGTATCGATTTGGCTTTAGTTAGGGCCTCCTTGAAAACCCAGCATCTCCCTGTCCCCGGCTCATGTTTGAGGTCGCCGGGTGCTAGCTTAGCATCCTTGCAAAGAATGCATTTTGCCTTGTTCGTGCACTCCTCCCTTTTGTGCCCCGTTTCACCACATTTGTAGCACAGAGATCTCCTGTTGGGTCCCCTACAGCCATACGCGGTGTGTCCGTATTCGAGGCATCTGAAGCAGCGGATAGAGATCGCTCTTCTCCGTATCTTGCAGATCACCCAACCTATCTTAATTTTGCCCTTCGCCAGGATTTGCTGGTCTTTATCAGCTAGCTCGACAATAGCCATGCGTTGCCCCCTTGTGTTTTCACGTGTCAATCTTGCCTTGACTTCACTTAAGCTGGGGAACTCCCTCCTAATGGCATTCTCTACTTCAGCTTTGTTCGTGACGCAGTCGAGGTCCCTGATTTCCAGGGTGGCCATTGGTTCGAGCGAGGCAACCGTTGCCGCATCTCCAAGAACCTTTTGAACCACGTCACGGAATGCATCTTTGTTTGTGGCCTCTGGCCCGAATTCCACCAGCAAGGCACCGGTCCGGGTTGGTCGAACTGCTTTGATGGCAGTTTTGGTATCGTCTGGCTTGACCGCTCCTTTAATTTCACGGAGGACATCTTCGTAGGTTCGGCCCTTAGTGGGTTTAATAAGCAGTGCCTCTCGCAAGGGTTTGCGCCGCGGTTTGCTTTTTGTTTTCTGCGGTATATTGGGGGGTTCTTTGTTCTTTTCGTGGTTGAGCTCTTTGTCTGTTTTTTCTAGGAGTAGCTTTTTGGCCGCTTTTTTCGCTGCCTTGTTTCGCACCACATGAAACTCCTCGCCTGGAGTGTCAACTTCGTTTATGGTCTCGTCCTTCCTCCTTTTCTCACAGTCGCCTTCAATTGGGCTACCGGCCATTCTTTTGCTGCTGCTAGGACCCACTGATGCCTCGAGGGAGAGCGTGTCTTTTTGGTGCTTTTCGGTTGCAAGCCACCTCCGCCTGTAGTGCGTTATGCGGCCAAAAAGCTCCTCCAGTTCAAGAATGCCATTCTTGACACTCTTGCCTATGTTTTTCTGCACTTCGCAGGCAGCCCTCAGTTGTTTGACGATATTCCCCGCTTTCCGAGTAAGCCGCTCCTCTTCGGCGCGGTCAAGGGTGATTGTGTTATTTGGCGCCACCTCTTGGGACAGGCCCCCGTTTCCTAGCCCTTTTGCTTCTATCGCTTGGGTCGCGTTTGAAGTGGCGTCGGCCAACGGCAAAACTTCTCTCTCCCCCAGTCTTACACTGGCCTCCGTTGGTGTCGCAGCTTGATCCGGATGGTGTACGTCTTGCACTGGGCGCTCCGGGGTGCACATAGTCCTTCTACTGCGCCCAAAGGCCGCAATGATGCCAGTTTGCACAACGCACTCTGCCTTTTTTCGTTCGTTAGTCCGTCTGTGGTCTGTCTCCGATGGTTTAACCTGTGATGTTGACTTTGACAGTGTTTCTGGGGTTTGCTGCCCCCCCCGCAATCGGTGACTTGTTTAATCGGTGTTCTTGCCAACAGCGGTTTTTGCCTGAAAGGGTTCTCCGTGCTAGCGTCTTGTTTGCTTGTGGTTTCATTTGTTTGCTCCATTTTATTGGGTCCCCCCTCGGAGCCGCTATCTCCGTTCGTGTGTGGAGTCACCTTTTTGGTCCCATGGTTATCTTTGCAGAGCAGGGAGGCCATGCGAGGGTTGGCATAAGTCCTTATGGGGACAAGTGCTCAGAGCCAGACCAGCGCTAATCGGGAGCGCTGAGACTTTAACGGTTAGAAATGTTTTGCGTGCTTGGCGACTTTTTGCTATCGGAAAAAAAATGTATCAAAGATCAAGAGTTTTTTGGCCAAAAACAACGCCACAATTATACCTCAGCCCCCATATTCATCGGATTTGGCCCCATTAGACTTTTTTTGCCCCCAAAACTGCAGGAAACTATGAAAGGATGGAGATTTGCAACGATTTAGGAGATAAAGACTACATCGCTATACCGAAAAGTACTTATGACAAGTATTTCCAGGATTGGAAAATGGGGCCAACATAAATATTTTTTCGTAAAAAACAAAGTCAACTTACTTTTTGAAAACACCTTTTTTTCATCAAAAATAGCCGAAAAGGGTATCAAATAATTATTAAATAGTTATTAAAATTGCAATATCGTTATTCTTCTCCTTGGCACTATAGCCCCTTTTGGGCCTTCGCCTCCTGCAAATAGCGCCTCCAACTGTCTCGGTCCGTTGACCACGTCTTCCAATTCCAAAATCCGAGCAGCGATGAACTGCCTTCAATTTTCCCAACAAATACCTTCTTGGGTATCCGTTGTTCGTCCATACGATTCATGTGTCCAGCCTATTGCAGCTTCCGCAGTCTTACTATCCATGAGACCGCTGGTTCGTCAAAAAATTCATACAGCTCATGGTTGTGTCCAATTCGCCATTGGTCCCATCGAGCTTCGGTCCGATTATTCACCTCAGGACCCGTCACTCAAAGGCGTTCAATATTTGCGGATGCTTGGGCTCCATATATCACACCCATAGCATAACACAGCTCTTATCATAGATTTGTATACTTGGAGCTTTGTTTTCCTGTGTATGCAGCTGGTCTTTAAGATCGTCAAAACTGAATAAAATATATTATTTGCGAGCTGTATTCTTCGGCGTATTTCGTCTCTTTCATTACTGGTTCTCATTATTTTGGCAACTAAATACACAAATTCGCTCACATTTTTGATATTGTTTTCGCCAAGTTGATATTTTGCATATTTGAAGTATTTTTCTTTGACTGTATTGCTTTCGTTGATTTGTAGCCCTACTAGCTTTGCTTCGCTGTCGAGTTTCAGGAAGAGTTCTTTGGCGGTTATTGACCATGACGAAATGTTGATGTCGTCAGTATAGACTACTACTTGGCTTGACTTGTATAGTAATGTACCTCACGTATCGACATATATTGTACTCCAAGGCCAAATTGAATAGCAATGAGGCCAGCCCATTTTCCTGCTTAATCCGATGTTTGTGTCAAACGCATCGGTGAGTGGGTTATTGATGCATACTTGGGTCATTTTGATAAGACGGTCTGATTTGGCTGGGATGCCAAAGCGAAGCGTTATTTGGTACAATATGTTACGATGAATACTGTCGTATGCTTGCTTAAAGTCAACGAAAATTTGGTGTACGTCTATGTTGAACTCCCAGCATTTTTCAAGTACCTGCTCGACGGTGAACAATTGGTCTATTGTCAATTTACCTCCTCTAAAACCAATTTGATACTCCCTAATAATACTGCTGGCGTATGATCAGATTTTATTTTCTAAGATTTTAGAAAATATTTCGTACGCCGTACAAAATAGTGTATGCCTCTATAATTTTCGCACTGTAGCTTGTCACCTTTTGTGTGGATAGGAAATATAATTGATTGGCTCCACTCTTTCGGCATATGTTTTTGTTGCCAAATGTGCTAGATGACTTTGTGAAGAGCTTTGCAAACACCACTGCCACCATATTTGATGAGCTCCACTGAAATCTCATTGATGCCCAGCGCTTTATTAATCTTTTGGGCTTTGATGATGGAACAACCTTCGTCCAGAGTAGGTGGGGCCAATAGTAGACATCTATAGGCTCCGATGTTCTGGAGCTATGCAACGAATTAAGAAGGGACTGATGATCTTCTTTCTTTAATCTTGGTTTCATCAGTGATGATATTGCCGATGTCATCACGACAGGGCCTGGTTTTGGGCTGATTACCACGTTCCTCGCTTTTCACTACTTTGTATGCTTGTCTTGAGTTGTTGTTAGCTAGGCTTACGTCTATACTTCTCAATTGGTCGTCATAGTGTTTTCTTTTCTTAATCTTAATTATCTTATTCGCTACTCTTCTGAGATTTTCATAGTGTTCCCTACTCGTCTTGATTTTCCTACGTACATATTCTTTGTACACTTGATTCGTTTTATCTAACATATTCTGGCACTCATCATTGAACCAATCATTTTTCTTGCGCCAGGCTTGATGTCCGATCATCTGTTCTGCCATGGTCTTAATAGCCGCGTTCAATTCCATCCAGAGCCCGTTGCTTGTCTTTAACAATGCGTCTGATAAGATGGGAGCCAGCTAGTTGTCAAGGGTGTCCGTGAATTTTTGGCCACAGACGCCGTATGGAGCCTTTCGATGTCTTCGCTGAATATGCCTTTGACATACGACGTTGATATGTTAATTTGATCAAGTAATTATCTGAGTTATAACTAGCTCCTCGCTATGTACGGACGTCAAGTATGCTCGAGGCCCATCTTTGTTGGATCAGAACATGATTGTTATGGTTTTGTGTGCTGCCATTTGGTGATACCCAAGTCACTTTTTGAATGCATCAATGTGGGAAGCTAGTCGAACGTATGGCTGCATTTTTGCCACATGAAAAGTTAATCACGCACTGGGCGTTGTTATTTGTTTCATCGTGGAGGCTGTATCCTCCATTCGTTCCCCGATGAGATAGCTCATTCCAAACCTAAGCGTTGAAATCACCCAGAATAACTTTTGTGTCGTATGTGGAAAATGAGTTGACCCGTCTTTCCAGGTTGTTGTAAAACGTTACCTTCGTTTCTTCGTCCTTTTCTTCGGTTAGGGCGTGAATATTTAACAGCCAGACTTTGAAGAGTTTCGCTTTTCTATGGACAGCCCACAACCGTTCATTGACTGCCTTAAAATCAATAACGTGAGATTTGAACTCCCTATCCACAATGAAGGTTACTCCGACATCTCGTTTTCCAATTCCAATTAGTTTCCTGAACTGCCAGTATTTCTAATTGATATTGATTGACCTGTTGTAAAATGTCCTTAACAGTGCCAGGGTAATTGAGTGATCTGACATTCCAGGACCCAATGCCATAGTCTTTTTTTCATTTATCCTATCCATTCCGAGGCCTATCTGTAGGTTTTGAAACACTTTAAGATTTTCCAGAGACGGAGAGCTAGCCCGTCACCTAAATTCACTTCCAGCGACATAGTTATTATGTTGATTCCATTATCATGCGCGGAAGATTCGCCTTCACGCTCTTACGTCCCCAAAAAGTATGTGTAAGTAGGGTTTAGGAGCAGAGCAGTAGATGTTTTTACAGTTATTAGCATTTTTGGCATTTAATGTCCCATTATTGGGGATCCAGCAAACCCAATATGCGACCACGAGAGCATTTACTACCATTCAATTGGAAGATTTTTTTTTTGTGGTAGGGAGTTGAATGCCATTTATGCACAGGGCATGAGACTCCCATGCACGAAAGAAGGCGACTTGACTACCCACTAAACACCTCACCTGTCAACCTGAGAACATATCCTGGAACCGTTTGACACATTACTTCAGGCCAGGTCTTGTTTTGTTACGCCGTGAGGTGCCTTCAAGCTGCGGGATCCCTTTCCTAGGGGAGGAGAGAGGGGAAGAGGAAGCACCAGAGAAGCAATCCCCCAGCCCCATCGCCCTCGGTTGCTGTGAGTCCCTTTTATCTTTTAGGACTACCCGAGCATAAAGTGCCACCTGCTTCCTTCTGTCAACCGATTCGAGCATCACCACGATTATATTATCCGGGGTGAGCTCTCCCGTCTCCCTGTAGAGTTCTCTTCGCAGCTTGACCCATTTTTTGCATGCAAAAAATGTGTCGCAGGCATTGTCCTCCTCTCGTGGGCAAAACAGAAAATTGGGGGACCGTGACTTACCAATCTTGTGCAGGTAAGACTGAAAACATCCATGTCCGCTCAAAAGCTGGGTCAGATAGAAGTCAGTCTCACCATGCCTTCGATTTGGCCAAGGCCTCACATCCGGAATGAGGCGCACAGGCCACTTTCCCTGAAGTTCACCTAAGACTGCTGCCAACCGTTGAGCGAGCGCTGTCTCTCCTCGCGGACAACCGCGTCCCTCGCATTCTCGTTTTGGCGCCACACTATTCACGTGGCGCTCTCTCGCAAGGAGGCTGAGAGGTATCACGCCTGCAATAACTTTCACCGCCCATTCAGAAACTGTCGGATACGAAGATGCGATCCTCAGTGCCCCTCTTCTCTGTACCTGTGCCAAGCGTTTTCGGTATACCTCCTTGCTGAGAGTGTTGCTCCATAGTTCTGCTTCGTACAGCAGAACTGACCCTACAGCACTCATCAAGAGGCTTCTTGACGGGCTGGGTCCCCCAAGGTTGGCCATAGGTCGACTCAGAGCCGATACTCCTGAAGCAGCCTTCTCAGCCGTTACCCTGATTTGCTCTGAGAATCTCGTCTTTGAGTCGATCAGTAGCCCCAGGTACTTCACCGATGGCATCGATTCGATTCGTAAGTCACCAATACTGATCATCCTTAATCAAGGGATTCTCTTTTTTGTCAAGATGACCACTTCGGTATTCTCCAGTGCTAAACTGAACCCGCGAGCAAGCATCCAGTCCCTCACTCGGCGCATTAGCATACCTAGCCTAAAATGTGCTTATTCAACGACGCGTCCAGTGACCAGAGCCGCAACAGCATGCACATTGCCGACCAAGCACGACTCATCTAGCATCTCGAGTTTCAGTAGCCCGTCGTAAGACACGTTCCATACGTTCGGACCAAGGAGCAACACCCAATGTAATTTCCATCCTTCGTTGGCCCTGTGTCGTGTTGCAGAGTAGGCCTCGGTCCTTTAGGTAGTCCCTCAAAAGCCGCATTAGATATGCTGGAACTTGAAAAGAGTTTTCCAGCGTACCCAGAATATCCACCCATCTAGCGCAGTTGAAGGCGATCCTGACGTCGAGTGGACGATCCGTTTCTTGGCGCAACAATATGCCTCTGCCTTTTGGACCGCGCTCACCACCTCAGCAATCGCATCTATGGTACAACGTCCTGCTCTAAAGACATACTGCTGAAGAGATAGGTCCCCAGCAGCACAAATCGCGTCAGTGAGTCTTCCCTTGATGAGTTTCTCTGGCACTTTCCCAGCCGTGTCAAGCATGCATAACGGGCGGTATGCAGACGGCGATTCGGGATTTCCCTTCCCCTTGCTGACCAGCACGAGCCTCGCCACCTTCCATCGTATCGGGAAAACTCCGTCCTGTAGGCAAGCGTTGAATGTGCTGAGCAGCAAGTCAGGACAATGGTGATAGACAACCCTCAACACCTCAGCCGAAACACCATCTGGACTTGGAGCCTTCCTCGCTTTCAATGAAAGGACTGCCTGTTCCAGTTCCGGCTGTGAGAAGAGTGGACATTCGACTGCTGTTTCGACATGGGATGGATTTGGAAGAGTGCCCGCACTATCTCGTCCATGTTTCCCGCATCATATATACAAGCTTTCCGTAGGGCACCAAGCTTCCACATAACTAGCTTGTAGCCAAGGCCCCACGGATCCTTGTTCACATTGCCCACTAGATCTTGCTAGCAGCGAGCCTTGCTGTTGTTGATCAATTTGCGATGAATTTCCTGGCCGACTTATATGCTGCTGCGTGATTGCTTGCCTCGTCCCGACTCCGTGCCCGTTGAGCCTCACGCGGAAGCGTGTGACAACGCTTCCTTCGCTTTTCAGCGATTTCAGTTGTGCACTGGGGGCTTGCCGTGCCGGGGTTTTCGATGGGGCTCATAGTTGAGTCCGAAGTCCCTTGCAGCGGTACACCGTGCATCCTTCCGATGTTCCATCCAATTGTAGAAAGCCAAGAGCACGGATGGCGGGAGACAACATCGCTTATCTCAAGAAGAATGTACTGATGATCACTGGCTGAGCAGTCTTTTAATACTCTCCAATTATGTATCCTCCGTTCTAAGGACTCCGAGGCGAATGTCACGTCCGATATGGTTCCCTCACAGCCAATACGGCGTAAGGTCGGCGTATTGCCGGTGTTTTGTACGACGAGCGCCGTCCTGGCCGCCATTTCTAGGACTCGTTTTCCCCACGGATCCATTTGTGGCATGCGCTATTAGATTGCTTTCGCGTTGAAGTCTCCCCCAACGAGCAGGTTCTCGTCTGCGTTCGAGACAGCACCCTGCAAAGCCTGAAGCTTGGCTTGGAAAGATTCGTTCAGCGTTAGGTACACACTAAAGGAAGTGGTCCCTGAGCACCGAACCCACACAAAACCATCCTCACGTCCACAGCTCTCAACCGGGAAATCACTATTTCGAACCCAGATGGCGGTCGTACCAGTCTCATCAGGTTACCATGATGCTGGACTTTTATCGTGATGTTGCTCACTCAGCAGCTAGAAGTCAGCTTTCATGTCCCTCGCAAACTGCTCAAGCAGATTTTGGACGGTTGAACTGCAGGATGCGGGTCATCGAAGTTCTGGTTTTGCCTTGCCTAGGGCTTCCAGGAAAAACCGGCATTTTCCTGATCCTAAAGCGTGTTCGACATCGGGTCTTGGATTAGCATCTTTGCAAAGAATACAATGTGCCTCCTTCGTACACTCTTTTCTTTGATGTTCCACTTCACCGCATTTGTAACATAGAAAACTCCTATCGGGTCCTTTGCAAACTTGTGCGGTGTGACCATAGCCAAGGCATTTGAAACATTGAAGAGGCGATGCTCTTCGCCGTATGCCACCATTGTTATTCATTTTATCTCAAAATTCGGTGAAGATCCAAAAAAATGTGTAGTATCTGATTCGAACGGTATAAAAATCGTCTGAACAATTCAAATGACTATTACTTCCGCAGATATGATTTAAATGTGGACTACCTGCATTTAAATTTAAGGGTTCTTATATGAACTCTACTTCCCCTGCTTACCTCATCATCGGTATACATCTTTCGTCTGAAAAATCTCGTCAAGACCTTTCATTTGATACCCTATTCGACTATCTTTCGTGACAAACTTTTTTTGACATCCTTATGTGGGGAGATCCCCTCAAAAGCCTCTATTTTTTTTTTTTTTTTTTTGACCATGGAACTTTCATTAAACAGAAATTTCTAAGCTGCTCACAAAATTTGATGACTGTAACTCTCCTAGATCCTGAGAAAACTTGCTGCGACACACTGACGGACGGAAGGACAGGCACGGAATTTAATATGGTATCTCAACAATTTTTTTGCAATACCCTTATAAAACGACGTTATTTGATGGTCCACAAATAAAACCTCGTAAGGTAGTTATTAAAAATTCAGCAAAGAAAGAACTCTCTCTCTCTCTTTTTAATTTTTTTTAAATAAAAATTTTAAATATGTAGCCCTCGTTGTAACTACATACCCAACAACAGCAAACTTGCTTTCTCTCAGGGTGTAAATTTTAAACTCTACTACTCATTAATAGGATTGTCAAAACAGTGAAAAAATTGTAATCATTTGAGATCGGAATCTTTACAAAATATTTAACTTTCACCATTTCAAAATCTACCTTCAATCCATTCGCCATTTGGAATGTCATCTTACTACCGAATGATATTTGAGATTCCTTATTTTGTCTAAATTATGCTGGAAGATATTTTTGCCCCATTCCTCATCCATCCAGAGAGAGAGGAAAAATATTTGCAAACAAAACAACTGAAGGAATAGCATGAGCTTGAAGTGTAGACAACAAATGCCGCTGGCAATTATATTTTTAAAAGAACATTGTTAAATTTCTGCACGAGTGCGAGTGAGAGAAGACGAGCAAGGATGAGGATGTGGCGCAAGACATGCTATCATCATTTTGCAAGCAATGTGCAAAACGGAGCAAAGAAAGAAAAAGAACACCGGTTGATTGTTGAATGCTAATTTCTAGGGCTGCGAAGCATTTCATTAACTTGTAGGACTTTTTATTACCCTTACTATCCAATTGTTCCCCATTGTGTGGAAGACGTAAAACAGTACCCCAAGCGATATCTGAATTCATCATTTTACATCAAAAAGAATAATTATGTCTCTTGTATCCTTCTTCCACAGTGAAGATGCTGTCAGTCTGCGGTGGGATAAGTATGTATGTAAAAAATTGAAGTCTTGTAGGATTTTATACTTTACATCTCTTTAAATTTCGCAAATGAAACACTTGCAGATAGATGATGCTTGCTTGAGATGGCTCATAATGGGTTGATGCTTAGTATGTTTTTTTTTTACTTGGGTTTCATCCGAGAATCCAACTTAATTCTGATTCAAGTTTATAGAATCGAGGCCGGAGGGACACATACGCACACGAACACTAAAAAGTTTTATCACGAAAATGTTTAAAGCGATATCTTTTACCGTGCTTCGTTTCAGTTAATCGAGGACCTAAGGGTATTACATCTCACGCTGTGGATATTTTCTTTGTCAAACTTTGCAGGGACTTTTCCTTTCAGGAAGTCTTCGAGCGAAGGGCTTTCTGATCAAGTTTGTGCTCTGTCGTGCATATGTATGTGCTCAGTTTCGCAACCTATCCACTCATTGTTTTGGCTTCGCTCTAAAATGGTGTTTGCTTAGGATTAAGAAGAGAATCGATGTGGGGATTTGATTTATTGGATTATCCACTAGGTTGTTATCATCCTCGCGCCCAAAGAGTGCACATACATACATTCCAAACAAAATGGGTTGAGTTGTTTGTCTTTCAATCTACAAAGTAAACTTGCCATCTAAACTGATTCTATTTTTAAAGTTTGATAGTATTTCGCTTTTAACCCAATTTCTTCTGGGGGATTTTATAGACTATTGGAAACCTGATCACCTTTTTGTGATTAATTGCAGAAATTGGATAAGCCAAAGCAAAATTTTTCAAAAGATTCTCCGACAACGCTTTCAAAGGCCACTAATTTGGTTTTTGCTTGAAATTATTCATAAGCATAGTGGAAATGCAGCCAATGGTGCTCGTTTTCTGTGGGATTTGAAGTTGTTTTTCCGAATCCTAGATTTCAATGCTTCACTTTCTATTCAATTTTACCATTGGATTTTTAAATCCCGCGACGCTCGCTAGAAACCTTGAAACTCTTGCATTTCGTGTCTTTATGTGCATAAATATACAAAACTTTCATTTAACCTCGAAACTTGTGCCAATTTTTGCGTTTTTATCCTGTTTCTTTTCGTTGTTAAAATTGAATGAAATGAATGTCAGCAGTGAATGTGCATGAAGACGTATATAATTGAAGCATGTGAAAAATTTCATTTTCTGTTTTCGCATCCATCTCAACTCGACCCTGTCCTTATGCTCTACGTTCATTTCAATTTGTGTGATGCATATATCTTTAGCAGATAACATCACATGTTCACCATTGACGTTTGTAGAAACACAGATATGAATCTGTTTTCGGTTAGGCTATTTTTCCTTATGCTGTCTTTTTATTGAGGACGAGCTTTATGTGAAACGCAATAAATGCAACCAGGGAGGGTAAAAAGCTTTGGCAACTCTTTTTATCGCAGTGCAAAAATTATTATTTGATGCTACCGTTAAAGTTTTTTCATAAATATTCTTAATTTTTTTTTTTTTTTACAAAGTCAAAGGCTTCAATATCCCGTCATGATTGATTGTTTTCTAGGGTATTGTTAAATAATTTTATAAAACTCTACTAAAATCGCAACATGGCTGTCCGTCCGTGCGAGTTTCAGTCTTCCGTGAAAGCACCGTTAAATAAAACAGTTTTCTTTTATTTGTACACGAATATTATAAACTTTATTTCGATGTGCAAACCGGCAGAGGTTCAGCCTCTGATTTTAATCAACTGGGGCGAGAAGTCACACATGATCATCTTTTATACTACATTAATGCTGATTTATCCTTACGAATCTCTGTGGTGGTTTTCTTACGAGTGCAATGCAGAATTGTTATGAATTCAATGCAGAATGTTATGACGATCGTTTTGATTGTTTTATTGTTGATTATGCATTTTTTGCAGGTTGGATGTTACACTCTGCAACAATGTTTCAAATTTACTGGGTTTAGTGGATTCATATGTAACTTCTCCCTCCTTACAATTAGAATTCTCCTGAATTCTGTTTTTCAATTCAATTTTTAATGGAGTTCTTTTTTTAAAATAAATGATTAACGAAACTATTCCAATGATAATTAGAATCAGGGTGAATGCAATATTTGAGCCGTAAGCTATGTCCTTGTGAACCTGTAATTCTTTTATGTGTTTGGTATTAGCGACATTTTTCAATATAATTTCTTCTAAACTTATTTTTTCCATAAAGTTACATAGAAGCTTAGTATTTGGTTAGAAAAATCGTTCTTGAATTATGTTTTTTCGTATTTATAAGTGTTGTTATTATAGGTAAAAACTATTTCGTTATGAAAATCAATCTCTTTTTGGGCTGTATTTGACATTGACATAATTTGTCTCTATCTGACCTCGGTAAACTGTGCCGGAATCTTAATAACAAACATTAAGGAATTATTTTCGAAAGTTGTAAGACCCAATTTTAAATATTCCATTTTTCTATTTCATAATCTGTTAACAAATGAGGATGTTTTATTCCATATTTTTTGCAGAAACTATATTATCTTGAATATGATCTATTTCGTTTTTAAAAATCTGTAGCTTTATTCGATAAACTATTTACTTTTTGTAAAATTATTGAGAGATCTTTTTGTATTATTTCTTTAAGTTCCTTAAAAGTCTCGTTAAAATGGCTGTTAATATCTACTTGCTGATTCATTGTTTTGATAAGATTTTGAATATTTTGCTCTGTTACTTTGAAGTGATTGTCGATGTCCAGTCGGGCTTGATCGTCCATAGTCCCATATAACCATTTCTGGGTATGACAAACTTCATTTATTAGTCCCCGTCTTTTTCTGTTGTTTCGCGGTAGAAATGTGCTAATGTGCTTGATTTAATTCATTGATAATTAGTTTTTTGTTTTCCCCTTTCATGTCTGCACCACTTTTTCTGAATTCATTCATGAGATTCGTAATATCATCCATATACATATATTATGTGCACTATCAATTTTGTCTGCGTTACTATTCTTGCTGTGTTTTGTTATTTAATTACAAATCCGTTTTGCTGAGTTATTTCGTTAATATTTAAAAGTCCTTTCACTGGACCAAAGAGTAACAACAAAGCCAGAATGCCAAAAATTGTCTGTAAAGTAATTTTTTTTGTGGTATGGAGGTGAATGCTATTTATGCAGAGAGTGTGGGACTCCCATACGTGACTGGACTACTCACTAAACACCTCCCCTGTCAACCTGAAAACCAAGCCTGGAACCGTTTGACACATTACTTCGGGCCAGGTCTCGTTTTGTTACGCCGTGGGGCGCCTTCAAGCTGGGGAGTCCCTTTCCTAGCGGGAGGGGACAGGGGAAGAGGAAATGCCAGAAGAGCGATCCCCCAGCCCCAGCACCCCCGGCTGCTGTGAGTCCCTTTTATATTTTAGGACTGCCCGAGCATAATGTGCCACCTGGTTCCATTTGTCAACCGATTCGAGCATCACCGCAACTATATTATCCGGGGTGAGCTCTCCTGTCTCCCTGTAGAGTTCCCTTCGCAGCCTGACCCATTTGGTACACGCAAAAAATGTGTGACAGGCATTGTCCTCCTCTCCTGGGCAAAACCGACAATCGGGGGACCGTGACTTACCGATCTTATGCAGGTGAGACTGAAAACACCCATGCCCGCTCAAAACCTGGGTCGGATAGAAGTCAGTCTCACCATGCCTTCGATTTGGCCACGGCCTCACATCTGGGATGAGGCACGCAGTCCACCTTCCCTTCGTGCAATTGACCCAAGACTGCTGCCAATCGTTGAGCGAGTGCTGTCTCTCCTCGCGGACAACCATTTTCCTCGCATCCTCGTTTCGGCGCAGGTAAATAGCGTGGCGCTCTCTAGCAAGAAGGATGACAGGTATCACGCCTGCAATAACTCTCACCGCCGAGTCAGAGACTGTTGGATACGAAGATGCAATTCTCAACGCTCCTCTTCTCTGCATCTGTGCCAAGCGTTTTCGGTATACCTTCTTGCTGAGAGCGTCGCATCATACGTTTGCTCTGTACAGTAGCACTGACCCTACAGCACTCATCAAGAGGCGTCTTCTTGATGAGCTGGGTCCCCCTACGTTGGCCATAGGTCGACTCAGAGCCGATATTCCTGTCGCAGCCTTCTCAGCCGTTGTCCTGATTTGCTCAGAGAAACTCATCTTCGAGCCGGTCAGTAGCCCCAGGTACTTCACCGATGGCTTCAATTCGATTCGTAAGTCGCCAATACTGATCATCCTTACTCTAGGGATTCTCTTTTTTTGTCAAGATGACCACTTTGGTTTTCTTCAGTGCTAAACTGAACCCGCGAGCAGTCATCCAGTCCCTCACTCGGCGCATTAACATACCTAGCCTAATTTGCGCTTGTTCAACGGTGCACCCAGCGACCAGAGCCGCAACATCATCCGCATAGCCGACCAACTGTGACTCATCTGGCATTTCAAGTCTCAGTAGCCCGTCGTAAGACACGTTCCACAGGTCCGGACCAAGGATAGATCCCTGGGCAAAACCCGATGTAATTTCCATCCCTTGTTGGCCCTAGATCGTGTCGTAGAGCAGGTTTCGGTCCTTTAGGTAGTTCCTCAAAAGCCGCATTAGATATTCTGGAAATTGAAAAGAGTTTTCCAGCGTATCTAGAATATCCACCCATCTAGCGGAGTTGAAGGCATTCCTGACGTCGAGTGTCGCCAACAGGACGATCTGTCGCTTGGTGCGACTATATGCCTCTGCCCTTTGGACCGCGTTCACCACCTCTGCAATCGCATCAATGGTACAACGTCCTGCTCTAAAGCCATACTACTAGATAGCTTCCCAGCAGCATAAATCGCGTCAGTGAGTTTTCCCTTGATGAGTTTCTCTAGCACTTCCCCAGCCGTGTCTAGCATGCATAACGGGCGGTATGCAGACGGCGATTCGGGGTTTCCCTTCCCCTTGCTTGTCAAGATGAGCCTCGCCACCTTCCATCGTACCGGGGAAACCCCACCCCGTAGGCAAGCGTTGAATGTGCTGAGCAGCAAGTCAGAGTAATGTTGATAGACGAGCCGCACCACCTCAGCCGGAACATCATCTGGACCTGGAGCCTTCCTCGTTTTCAATGAGAGCAGCACCGACTTTGGATTTTTTATTGTGAGATTCATCACATACATTAGTGAACCTTTGTACCAGATTTCATGCAAATCGGAGCTATACTTTGGTCAGAAGAAAAATCACGATTTTTCGTCTAAAATGGCCGCCATTTCGTTTTTGCGCAATCGATACAGCTGGTTCACAAGCTCAACCGAGATATTTACTCAATACACCTTTCCTGAAAATTTTGTGAAAATCGGAGCAAAACTGCAACCTCTAGCGTGGTCACAAATCAAGTTATATATATATATATATATATATATATATATATATATATATATATATATATATTTATATATATATATATATATATATATATATAAATATATATATATATATATATATATATAATATATATATATATATATATATATATATATATATATATATATATATATATATATATATATATATATATATATATATATATATATATATATATATATATA
This sequence comes from Odontomyia ornata, assembly GCA_963969285.1. Classification (NCBI taxonomy): domain Eukaryota; kingdom Metazoa; phylum Arthropoda; class Insecta; order Diptera; family Stratiomyidae; genus Odontomyia; species Odontomyia ornata. Next base: position 124,786,518 of record OZ017738.1, on the reverse strand, counting down.
TATATATATATATATATAAGATACTCTCCGCAATAGGTAAATTTCTCTCGAGAAAATTATTTTAAAAAACCCTAAAAAGTGGTGTCTGTATCAAACAATTTCGCAGTCTAATTTTAACCGTGAAGGAAAGCCACTTCAGATCAATTTTTAACGGCTATTTCAATATTAATTTTAAAGCACCGTACACGGATATGTGCTCTAACTGCTTAAGTTTCTCCGAAAGGATCAGTATAAAAGTCTGAATAAATGGGATTGAGCAGAGTTCACAAAATGCGAGGAGAGATATTTTTTCAATTTCTCAAAGAGGAATGTCCGGACCTTCTCACCTTATCGTTTGCTTACCAAAAAATATGCTTTTACCAACAGTTGCAGATCAAGCGGCATATTATAGTCGGCAATTATATTTTTACGCATTTTGTGTTGTTAACGGATCTTCTAACGGGATTGCATCTGCAATATCCTTTAAGTTAAAAAATTTGACCTTGGAAGGTATTGAAACTATTAGGCTGATGGTGGATAGATGCGTAGGTCAGAACCGAAACTCTACCATGCTTAGTATGATTATGTTGTGGTTATCCTGAGCTCCTTAAAAATATTAAATCTGTGGAACTAATTTTTCCAAGTCCTGGGCACTCTTTTATGCCTCCTGATAGAGTGTTTGCTCAATTTGGAAAAGAGGTGAAGAAAAGACAAACGATAGTAAGTGTTCAAGAATATCTGAATATTTATGAGAAGTACGGTCACGTACATTACCTTGGCGCACAAAGCTGTCCTGTGAATGACTAGAAAACAGAATCAGCTCCACTCGTATTTCTTAAGCCACCACGAAATTTTCACTTTAAATTTAACCAAATGAAGGGATTATTTTTTCGAAAAAGGAATTGGGAAAAATTATTCTCCGTGGAGAACCATTTTATCGAAGTGATATAGGTGTATTTCGTTCAGTAATTCGTTATGGAAAAAACATTCATGATATGAATCCAATTCACCTTTCGCAAGGTGAACAAATTAAACAAGACATATTGAACGATGTGGAAAAACAGCTTATCAAGCATTTTGGCCAGGAGTGGGGAGATATCACCGAACTGCAGTTTTTCAAAAATATATTGGCAAACAATGCAAGTTATCAAATAAGTTGTCAAAATTCACATTATTGCGAAATTCAGGATGCATCAGGAATTTGATTTTTACAAAATTACGATATGTACTTATTATGTAAAGCTATGTGTCATTTTGTGTGTATCTTTTATTCCTAATGAAATTATTTTTATTATCTATTCAATATTAGTGATTTACTTATCTTTATTTTAAATATTTTGTTTGTTTTTGTTGAGTAAAATACGGTTTTGAATTGAATAAACATTACCCTATTGAAAATGCTGTTTTAGTTTACATCATAGCTGCACTTTTCCATATTATTAAAAACCAAACTTGGCTATTCCCTATATGCAGCAGAAGTCGCTTATTCCAAAAAATAAATCTAATTTACTAACAAACCATGTTTCAAAAAGGTTTCAGATGAAAGCATTTCTTTGCGCTACCTATTTTGAAGGTATTGCTACCTCATAATGGAGAAAAACACATGAGATTCGGCTTTAAAAAGTTTTTCGTTGATACTCGAAAACATGAAAAATGGAATAGCCACACTTTGCATCTAATGGACACAAATCAGATCAACGATGTTCTGATCCAACAATTTTGAGCCTAAAGCATACATGACATCCGCACTTATCATACATCATTACCTGATAAAATTAACTTATCAATCTTATGTACCAAAGGCGTGTTCGAGAATGATCAGCACTCTACAGAAATTTCAATTTGACTGAACATCAGAAAAGAGATATGAGTGGCAGTTGAAACTACCATTAAGATCGTTGTAAAATAGACGATCGGGCGTTAAAACCGGCCCAAAAGAATTTGAGAAATGTTAGGAGTTCAAAATCGACGTACACCAAATTTTCATTGACTTTAAGCAAGCATACGTCAGTATTGATCGTAACATAATGTAACAAAGAATACTTTGTCGGCCTTATCAAAATGACAATGATGTCAACAAACTGCCAAGTCCGCATCAATAACAACCTCTCCGATACCTTTGACACAAATATTGGACTAAACCACGGAGATAAGCTGGCCCTATTGCTTGTCGATTTGGCTTTGAGATATGTCATAAGAAAACTACATGTCGATGCAAGAGGCAAGTTACTGTACAAGTCGAGCCAAGTTATACTCTATGCGGACATTATCAACATTTTGCCACATTCGTTGACAACCGTCAAAGAAACTTTCCTGAAACTCAACGGCAAAACCAAATAAGTAGGGCTACAAATCAATGAGAATAGAGCAAAGCTCACGAGGCAATCGTAGAGAAATACCTCAAGTGCCCAAAATATCACACTTGGCGAATACAGTTTTGAAAATGTGAGCAAATTTGTGTATCCAGGTACCAAAATAATGAGAACTAGTAATGAAAGGGGCAAATTGCGATATAGAATACAGCTCGTAAGTCAAACGATCTTGAAAACTAGCTGTAGGCGCAGGAAAACATAGCTCCAACTATACTAATCTGTGATGAGACCTGTGATATGCTATGGGTGTAAAACATAGACCCTGGCCCAAGCATCCGCGACCATATTGAGTGTGTCGAAAGAAGGGGCCAGAGGCGAATTATTGGAGCATAGCTAGATGGGGACTAATAGCGAACTCAAAACATCCATGAGCTATATGAAATTTTTGAAGAGCCGGAGATCTGAAAGAAAGTAGAACTACGGAGGCAGAATCAAGCTGGCTACGTGAATTGTATGAATGAACAACTCATACCCAAAAATATATCCGTTGGGAGAACTGAAGGGCAGAGACCAGTGGGTAAATCGAGGAAACATGTTTCTGACCCGGGCGACGAAGTTAGTTTATAACTGCTCGGGTTTTGGAACTGGAGGATATGGTCAATAGACCAAGAGGGTTGGAGCCACTTTTTGCAAGAAGCGAAGGTCCGAGAGGGTCTGTTATGTTTTGAATTAGAATATTACCCCACTTAAAGTTGCAACTACTACGTTTTAATACCCTAAATACTATTATTGACTAAATATGGCTTAAGCAACATTCATTTTATTAATCTTATCTTGAAACTGCGAGGAGATCGAATGAAAAATTTGAAAACCTACGTGTTGTTATTATTCAACAGTACAAAAATAAAATTGCTATAACTTTTGGAAAGGTATTCATTCATTGGGAGAAGTGAAGGGCAGAGATCAGTGTGGAAACCGAGAGAACGCTGGTCTGACTCGGTCGACGAAGACAACTTATTGCTGCTCGGATTTGAAATTGAAGAGTGTGGTTAATGGACCGAGAAATTTGTAGGTGCTTGTTGCAGGAAACGAAGGCCCGAGAGAGGCTGTAGCGCTGCGAAGAAGAAGCTAACTTTTGGAAATATAGCTCAAATTTTGTAAATTTTAGAATGTAAGAATCTTACTGTGAACTACCTTTATATCAAATTTCATGAAATTTACCGCACTCATTCAATGTTATTAGAAAAAAGTACTATTTTATAAAACCGTACTATTCTTAATAAAACTAAGCAAATCATAGCGCTTCAGTTTCTTGTTTGCTTTTTTGTATTCATAAAGAATTCCATAATTTGCTTGAGGTTTTTCAAATTGCAGGTGTCTCATCAAGATGTGGAGGATACACATTTTTTATACATTTATTCTTCCCTGCACTGCGTTAAGTAAACTCTCCCGTATAAGACCTGTCCAGAAAAGTCCTCTTTGAGAATGCTCTAAAAGAGGTGCGACTCCTTTAAGAACCATGAAAGATTGTTTTAATATTACCCAAACTTTTAAGAGGCAACCGCTACTGATATACTCGTACTTACCAAGTTGGTTGTTTGTAGCTGATGTAGTTACGGAGCACTGCTGTAACATGGATGGACAGACGAAAAGATCAGGAAAACAGACCTGATTTCAATACGGTTTATATGAAATTAAAAAAACCCTATACATTTTCTTTAAATAAAAAACGATTTTTCAAAGCAGAATGAAAATTTCTCTAAAGCCATGCCACAAATCAACAATTCAATACTCATTCAGCAGTTTTGTTTATTTAGCTTTTCAGATTTTGCCTGCATTTCTTGTAACTTACCTGAAAAAATTCTCTATTATCTCTGAAATTATTCTATTTATTCCATTTTATGGGAAAGCGTGGAAGTTTTTAGCATTTAAAGCCAGAACCATGAAGGAGAGACTCCTTGGTATGAATAAGTTCTCGGGATATTTTTTTAAAAACCATTATATTTTCATAATGAGCATCTGAAGAATGTTGGAAACTTGTTTAAATATTGTGGAAAATATTTGAATACTTTAACAAGAAACTTGATAGACAAAAATCGTTGGGAAAATTTCTCAAGTGGTTTTTCCGTCTTTTCTTTCGAAGAAAACTTTTGGTTTCTTTTGCGTCATCAACAATTTTAGGACATGAAGTGGAATAAGTTGAATAGCATTGGCCAAAACGGAATTTGAAAATGTTTATTGAATTGATACAATTCACCGACCAACTTTTCAAAAGTTGAATTTGGAATTGTAATAATTTTGGAACAGGAAACTGTCGTTGCAGTATGACAGTGATATAGTCGTGGTCAAGTCACTTTAATAGAAATGCTTGAATACATTTGACACAATACTTTTATCAACTCTCAAAAACAAAGCTTAAATCAAGTATCTCTAATGAAATGTATTTATTTCGAATGTCTCATCTAACTATTCTTTAATCAAACACGAATTCCATATGCTCTTCTGATCTGAGATCAGACGCAGTTGAGTTTCATTTCTTTTCATATCACGTTTTCTTGGAATCGTGGAGAGCCAATATCCTGTCAACTTAATTGTATCATAGAAAAGCAATAATAAATGAGCCAACAGAAGTTCGTTTCCGACCTAAGTACGTACTCACGTTATACTTGCTAGTTGGAAGTAAAACTTCCATGGTGGAACTGCTCATTCACTCGTGCCGTGTGCTATGAAGAAACTATATGTATATGCACTCTATAAAGCAAACTACCACAAAATCCTTTTATCAGATGTCTCGTGACTTGAGACGTATTTATTTTCCTTCTTAATAAAGCAGGAGAATTGGTATGAACGCTGTAGAGGTATTGTGCCATTGTTAAATAAGTGCATAATAGATTGACATGCTCTTGTTCTTTTGAATGGTGTAATGCAATGGTCTCAGTCGATCGACAATTCTAGTAGGATGCACAAAATGGTCATACATAAGTTAGAACAATTGGGTGAAAGAAGTGCACTCCTGTCGGAAGGATATTCAACCTTTGGTGTAGAAACACCAATTTTGAATTAACTCGAGGAAAACTTAATTTACGTATACATTTTAGTTCAGTTTGAAACCATATATTTTATAACCTCATTTTAAGCAGCCAGAATTTTCCACAGGGCTAGTGATACTATTCACCTCGATTGAAAGTTAAAATAGCGGGATCCACCTCATCAAGGCCACTCGTAATGAGTGCTTTGCAATCTGTACTACTCTAAGCATCGAAGCTATGGAGAGACGCACTTAGCAAAGAGCTTCACTGAAAATGGTTGACAGGAGGAGCAGAGATAAGAGGTGATTCAGATTGCAGCCATGTATTGAACAGTCTCAGGGTTGGCAGTGTTTATGAATGCAAGGCTTATTTGATTGATTACTTTCCTTGCTAGAGAATGCAGAAATATATATCTACGTAGAAATGAAAGCGATAGAGGAGAGGCTTCCAAGATGGTAAGACTACACTCTCTCAACGATTGGTAATAGTCTTCGAAGAACAACACAACAAGTACGTTGATCGCGTAGCTAATCCTGGACTTTGCTGCGGATCAGCAAGTGTCGCAAGTTCGAAATTTATTCCCGTCTAGCTGAATTTTTAATCATTATCAATCAAGATTTGATAATTCAAACACCCAAACGTTTCTACTGAATAAATACCCAGCTTGGAGTAATTTCTTTTCAATCCGTGATAATAACAACAATGAACATTTATTTGCGTCAACCAATAGCAGATTTTACATTACTGATGCGAACATCTGAGCGTTGTTTGCGCTAGCAAGCTTGCGTCAGCTGGTTGCTGGCGTGGCGATGGCACAGAATGTTGCTAAGCGCACAGCTAAGAAGAACCAGCCAAACAAGTGTCATGGAGGATAAGCTAGGCGTTTTTTGAATGGGATGTGTTGACAACGGCAGTTGCCAGCTGAAGAACTTTTGACTAAAGGACAAGAAGGGGAGGAGTTGAATTTGCAAGTCAGGTGGTAGCAGAGTCGATGATTGGACGGTAAATGAGCGAGAGATAATGCAAAAATTAATTGATGGAAGTCACAAACAAGTTTTTAAGAAGACAAGATATGCATTTTTTTAATAAATTGGCGTGATTAAAGTTATAATTTGGCTCGGCAGGTTAATAAAATATGTGAACTTGTGTAAATTTTTGTGAGATTCAGCTGGACCGTGGTTTGAAGAGAAATTATAATCAAGTGGTTAGAGTTACTATCTGTTTAGAGAAAAGAAAACCGATTTTCACTTAAGTGAATTTTTATATATGCTTCGTTGTTAGTGAAAGGTGTAAAACTTATTTTATATCTTACTTTCATTTGTAAGCCCGTTAAGTGAAAAAATTTTGATTCCGCCGATAAATATAAGAATATGAAAGGTATAATCTTGCACTTTATGTAAAAAAAAATTGTAAAACGTACATTGTGTAAAAGTATATCACGTGGTGAATAGAAGTGAAATTCTTTTAATTGTTTTTGATGTAAAGAACGCTTAGAAAGACACGTAGTAAACTTTCTAGTATTTTTGGAGTTGAAAAAATTTTACATCTGAAACCCCAGCGTTGTTTGGTTGATTGGACGCTTTGCAAATTAATTCATACGTATTTTACAAGGAGTTTTGTTCTGTCAATTTTTATTTTTTTGTTTTTGTGATTGTAACTGTAGCATGTTTTTTTAATTTTGTTTACTAGACTGGCCATGAAAAGCTTATTTCTTATAGTATCGCTTTTCTTTCCCTTCCTTTTTGTGTAAGATTCTGTGTGTATAGTGGCCCAGCATGGGCAGGGAATTTCCCGGAAGACCGGTGACATGACTGAAAGCTAGCTGGCCACAGTATGCTACCCCAGGACAGAGAACCCTCTGTCAAAATTAAATGTCTACACCTGCGGTGACTGCGGGAGTTGCAACAACTTGAAACCATGGTTCATTCAAAGGCACGGCCAGATTGACTTCCACCTAACGCAGGTTTTGAGTGAGGATGGAAATGGTCGGTCTTACCTGGATAAGCTTAGCTTGGTGAGTCGTAGTCTACCAAAAGCATGTTTTTTAAAGGAGGCGTGGGTGACGCCTACCAAACCTTCATTGCTTACAAAAGATAAGATAGACTGTGGCGTGATAACATCATTGAACTTGTAGAGTTGTCTCCAGATATTATATTTGGAGAGATGCTTAAATTCCTTGACAAATGGAACTGAGTGGCAAATTTTTTTGGGTAATCTTGATGAATGAAAAAGGCATACTGCAGTTTGAGTAGGCTTTGGGGTGAGGGGGCATTTTTTAAGCAGCCTCTTTCTCACCCTCTCTTAATATACACAGTGTAAGAAAACAAAGCTTGGCCCAAAGTCATCCGTCAAACGATTCCAGACAAGATATTCAGCAGGTAGTCCATGAGCAACCCAGAGTCTGGAGTCTCACACTCCACCACAAGAAATTACTTCTTCTTCTTTGTAGCACTGCAGCCCCTATTGGGCCTTCACTTCCTTAAAATAGCGCCTCTAACAGTCTCGGTCCATTGGCAATGTCCTCCAATTTCAAAACCCGAGCAGTTATGAATTGTCTTTATCGACCAAGTCAGACATGCTTGTATCGAATTCACTAACGGTCGCCATCTAGCTTCGCTCCGATTATTCGCCTCGGGACTCGTCGCTCAAATACATTCAATATATTTGCGGATGCTTGGATAAGGGTCCATATTTTGCCTCCATAGCGTAACACAGGCTTTGTTTTCCTGTGTTTGCAGCTGGTCTTCATGATTATCATAACTGAACGAAATATTTTGTTTGTGTTTTGTAATCTTCAGCTTATATCATCTCTATCATTGCCAGTTCATCTCCCTGCTTGAGTGCAACATTTGCGTAAAAGGCGTGAGAGAGTTGGTTATTGAGGCGGATTTGGGAGGTTGTAAACGTCATTGTCATTTTGGTAAGACGGACTGATTTGTCTGGGATACTAAAGCAAAGCATTATTTGGCACACTACGTAATGATCAATACTATTGTATGCTTGCCTAAAGACAACGAAAATTTGGTGTAGGTCCATTCTAAGCTCGTGACATATTTCAAGTACCTGCTTAACTGTGAACAATTGGTCTATCATCGATCTAGCTGCTCTAAAACCACCTTAATACTCTCCATTAATACTTTTGGCATATGATCCGATTTTATTCTCTAAGATCTTTGAAAATATTTTGTACGCCGTACAAAGCAGTGATATGCCTCTATAATTTTCGCACTGTAGTTTGTCAACTTTTTTGTGAATAGGGAATATACTTGGTTGGCTCCGTTTGTCTGGCATATGTTCTTGTTGCCAAATGTGCTGGATGACATTTTGAATGGCTTTCTGAACACTGCTCCACTAGGATCTCACCCATACTGGTGCCTTATTATTCTTTTTAGCTTTGATGCTAGGACAAACTTTATTCGGATTAGGTGCGGTCAAAAGAAGATCTCCGGGACTATCTATAGGCTCCGATGTTCTGGAGCTGTGCGGAGGATTAAGAAAGTTCTTGAAATATGGTTCCCATCTTTAATTAATCCTGTTTTCATCAGCGATAATGTTGCCGATGTCATCACGGCAGAGCGTTGTTTTGAGCTGATGCTTCTCAATTGGTCGTCATGGGATTTCCTTTTCTTAGTTCTAATAATTTTATTCGCTACTCTTCTGAAATTGTCATATTGTTCTCTCTGTGCACTGATTTTTTTACATACGAGGATACAGTATATTCTTTTTTCACCTGATTCTTTTTGTTTAACGCATCCTGGCATTCATCAGCGAACCAATCTTTTTTCTTGCACTGGGCTTGATGTCCAATCGTCTGTTATGCCACCGGTTTTACTTCCACTCATAGATCATTGCTTGTTTCAGTGATATATCTGATATGATGGGAGCTAGTTGGTGAGGGTCTCCATAAAATTTTCGCCACAGACGCCGTTTGGAGCCTTTCAATATCGAATCCCTGTAGAGAGCTGGTCTTCACCGAATGTACCTTTGACATACGACATCGATAGGTTCATTTGATCAAGTAAAGATCTAAGTTACAACTGGCTCCTCGTTATTTACGCACGTCAAGTATGCTCAAGGCACAACCTTGTTGGATCAGAACATGGTCGATCTGGTTTCGTGTATTGCCACCCGGAGATGCATGCCGAATGTGTGACTAAATTGCTGATACATGCAAAGTAAATGAGGCACTGGCCGTTTTCATTTGTTTCATCGAGAAGGCTATACCCTTCAGTTGTTCCCCAATAAGATAGCTCATTTCCAACCTTAGGGTTGAAATCACCCAGAATTGTTTTATTTTCGTTTGTAGGCAATCAGTCGGCTAACCTTTCCAGATGATTTTAGAACATTTCCTTAGCTCCATCGTTTTTCTCTTCAGTCGGGGCGTGTACATTAATCAGCCAAGTTTCAACGAATTTCGCATTTATACGGATCACCCACAACCATTCTCTGACTGCCTCAAAATGAATAACGTGCATTTTAAACTCCCTATCCACAATGTAGGCAACTGCAGGCTTTCCAGCAGGCTTCCTACTTTTGGATATTGTGTGCAAGCTCATTTCTTGTATATCACTTACAGTCCAATTCGTTTCCTGGATTGCCAGTATGTTTAATTTTTTATTTACTGACCTATTGTGCAAGGCCGTTAGGTTAGTTCAGTGACCGCACATTCCAGGATCCAATGCTATAGTCCTCTTTTCGGTTGCGAAGTCGTTGCCGTAGATCCAATCCACTCGGAGGCCCTGTTGTAGGTTTCAAACAATGTAGGTTTTTTAGGGATATGGGTTAGCACGTCGTCCAACCGCCCAACCGTGCAGCTAACAAAGTATTTCTTGTAAATAACTATCGATTAACTTTTGAGTTTTAGTGCACGGTCAGCAAAATGTCTCATTTGTTAGGGAAATCGATTGTTAAACTTGAAACCAAGCAAAGTCCATATGAATCGAAATGCCAATGATACCAAAAATGAAACAAGTAAACATAGCAGGAGAGTTCTGCTCTCCAGGAGAGTATTGTAAAACAATTAGAAAACCAAACAACGTCTCCTGAATATTAATACTCGACTCAAGTCTAAAAAGTATTCTAACCAGATGGTGTTCGTTGCCATATGTTGCGCAATGCTATTTAGATTGAATCAAACTAACATGTGTTTGAAAGATGACAATCTAGTCTACAATTTCCATATGTTCAGTTTTGTATTTCGTCATTCGTGTTAAAAGTTTTATTCATTTAAAAATGAGTGAAATTTCTGAAAAAAATGCGTTATATTTTACAATATCACTACAATCAAGGTGAGAATGCATCGCAGGCTAATGAAAAAATTTGTGGTGTCTACGGTCAAGATACTTTATCAAAAGCCACAGCCAAGAGATGGTTCGCTCGCTTTCGTTCTGGAAATTTATTTAAAAGAAGTACCTCGCTCTGGTCCACCAAACACTGAAAAAGTCAGTGAAATCTTACGAAAATTGAAGAAGACCGGCACATAAGCAGCCATCACATTGCTGAAAAAATGAATATCCATCACCAAACAGTTTTGAACCATTTGCGTAAGGCTAGATACACAAAGAATCTCGACGTTTGTGTGCTGTATGAATTAACACAAAAAAATTTGATCGACCGAATTTCCAACAAAACTCAATGGATTCGAGCAATTTTTGAAGCAAATCATTACGGGCGATGAAAAATGGGAAAATACGAGAATGTCTTTCGAAAAAATCATGGTCAAAAAAAGATGAATCATCACAAATGGCTTCAAAGCCAGGATTGACACCAAATAAGGTTATGCTGTGTGTATGGTGGGATTCGAAGGGTATTGGTAATCATGAGGTGCCAGAACCTGGCCAAACACTCAATTCGGCTCTGTACTGTCAGCAATTAACCAGATTGCAACAAGCAATTCAAAAAAAAAACCGGCCAGAATTGATCAATAGAAAGAGCGTTGTCTTTCATCATGACAATACTAGACTACACACATCTTTGATGAGCAGGCGAAAATTGACAGAGCTTGGCTTTGAAGTTTTGACGCATCCACCGTATAGTCCAGACCTTGCACTATCAGACTACCATTTGTTTCGGTCTCTGCAAAACTCGTAAATAAAAAGAAATTGACTTCAAAAAGGGAATGTGAAAATCACTTGGCTAAGTTTTTCGCCGATAAACCACAGAAGTTCTACACAGATGGAATAATGGCTCTACCCAAAAAATGACAAAAGGTGATAGATAATAATGGACGATATGTACATAATTAAAATCCATTTAAATAAAAGAAATATTCAATTGAAAATAGCAAAAAAGGTTCAAGGCTTTCTAGACTTACCAATATATTTCATAAAAAGTTTCAGAAAATATGTACTTTATATCAGAAAATTTAGATGCAAATTTTTAACAAATTTAAATCTGATCTTTCAATTTAATAGATGAAAATTTAAAATTCGTAAACGTACTATTATTATGAAATTAGATGGAGGTATATACTGCCCTTATACTCAAAAAAACCTACGTACAAGTTTCCAAGTTTTTTATCCGAAAGTGTCTAATTACGAGAACGGGACACTCATTGTCCGTACATTTTCTCTTATCCTGTAGCCCTCTCCACTAATGCTTCTAGTGTAAGACCTGTTTCGAAAAGATCTCATTAAGTTCTTTCATTTGCTACACATATTGGCTACCTTTGGTAAAAAATGTTACAAATCACGAATATAGGCCTTCATGAGTACATAACATCAAATACGTCAGAAGTCGAGATTTGATCAACTTTGCTAGTGGTAGTATGATTTATCAATTTTACATTTTCGTGAATCAAACCATAACGGTACTCTAAAGTAAAATAGAATTTAATACGCAAATCGATATTTATACGGTTAACATGTCCTGAAATATGCGCTGTAGTATTATCGGACCATATGGCCATGGAGCAATATACGCTTTTTACCGACTCAGATACTGAAGGTTTGCTAGGGTTTGCATGAACATTTCAGGAATGATATATAGTATACCATGAAAATCTGTGGAAGTTTGTTCAACGATTGACATCAGTAATCTTAAGACCAAATGGCGGCTGTTCTAAATAAGGAGACAGAATAAATTTGTGTTATTTTTCAACATTTAAGGTTCATGATATTAACCCTACAACTTAGAAGCCCTACAATTTAGAAGTGTAACAAGCCGAGTAGGTAAGAAAGTACTCCCAACAGAAGGGCTTGGTAACCATCCTAGGACTCAAAACAAGTTTTCTGATGGCACGAAGCCAATTCGTTGTAAGAGGGAGCAATTGCAACAAATTTTGAAATATCTGATAAGGCTCAACACTTTTGAGGAATTACCACTTCTGACCTTTTCACAAAGTTTGAGCCTTGTTGTTTCTATTGTTTCTGAAGAAACTTTCCTTGAATCACAGATAGACGGAATGATAGACTGACGGACAGACAGGATGCAAAGCTAGTAAGTTTTTGTAGAATTTCTTTCACAAAGCCCTAAAAATCATGCAGGACCATCCAATAACAAATAATTTAGAGGTTAAAATTCGTTAAAGTTTGCTAATAATACTAAGAGTTAGCATATCCGTCAGTGAAACTGTATTAGTATCATTAAATTGGATAAAACCAGCCATTTGAGTAGTTCTTTCAAAGATCCTTATATTCCATATGTTTCAATAAAATTTACAGAAGTAATAGTGAATTCAACTTCCTCCAATTACAACAATCACATACAATTTTTCTATGACATGGTCTTTCCATCGAAAAAGACACTACACTTTTAATTGGGTCTTCTTCAAATTTGCAGATAAGATGAATAAATTTAAGATTCCGGTGTCCAGAAAGTAGCCTGGTTATAAAATGGAGTCCTTTTTAAGCAAAAATATATAACTTGTGCATGCCATGAACGTTTTTCTTCAATTAAGTCATTCTACGTATTTGCATATCGTATGTTCAGTACAAAACCATTCTGACACTAATGTGAAGGGTGGTCCAACCATAATGCACGATGTTAATTGTGAGTCACACCTTAACGTCAAGTTTTTCGCCCAATTTAATTTGACATTTCTTTGTTTCAGTATTTGACAAACTTAACCATTGAGAGGTACATAATTGAGCAGAGCGTTAAGGTCGTTGAAGCCTTTAACGAAAATTGGCGTTCAAATCAAAATGCATTTCGTGTACTTCGTGATTTTGTTGGTCAGCATGCTCGACCAAATGTGTCCACAATCGGGGGAATGGTGCGCAAATTTCAGTAAACTGGGTCTGTAGTAAATATGAAATCATCTGTGTATGCTCGCCTAGTTCATTCTGCGGAAAACATTGCTGTTGTTCGCGATTGTGTGGCAGAAGAGCCGTCAACCTTGACTCATTGTCATGCCCAACAATTGAATATCTAACGAGCATCACTGATGAGAATTTTGAATAATGATTTGAATCCACACGCTCACAAGGTTTGGTTGACTGAAGAGCTCAAGCCTACTGACCATTTAAAGCGTTGGCAATACGCCGAATGGTTGGTTTAAACTGACAAAAGAGAATGGTGACCTTACACAGAAAATCATCTTCAGCGACGAGGCACATATTCACCTCAGTGGATTCATTAACAAGTAAAATTGCCGCATTTGGGCAAATGAGAATCCACGAGTGATTATTGAAAAGCCGATGCATCCACAAAGAGTGACTGTTTGTTGGGGTTTATGGGCTGGTGGCGTTTTCGGGCCGTACTTCTTTGAAAATGAAGACGGTCAAGCAGTTGCCGTGAATGGTGTTCGCTATTGCGAGATGATAATGGACCTTCTGTGGCAGAAATTGAGGTTATGGACCTGGACAATACGGATACAGCCAACGAAACAACGGCTTTTTTGCGCGAGAAATTCAATGGCCGTGTTACCTCACGTTCTCTGGAGATATTTAAAAGAAAAACTGTACGTCAATAAGCCAAGAAAAATTCAAGACATAAAGGATGAAATAATTCAACACATTAACGACATTGGAAATATAGATCATCGGATAGAAGTACTCCACCGCAGCCGTGACGAGCGTTTGAGTAATTTTTTTAGTTTACGCATAATTGTCAAAAACCTTGCTCTTATAATAAAAAATATTAATGTAATTCTGTGAAAACTTTTTGTTTTATTTACAATTAACATCGTCCGTTTTGGTTGGACCACTCTTTAGTTCTATCTACCCAACATTTTTTCTGATTACATTAAAGGAGGCAATGAATTATGTTTATGTTGCATATAAATTAATATGTTTAAACAAATCAGAATAACAGGAAGCTACACAAAATAGTTAGCATTTAATTTCAAATTCAATAGTGTTGTTGGATGAATTTAAATTTGAAAACAAGTTGACTTTACTTTGATTCTATTTCTCAGAATTTTTTTCAGCTCAAATGCATTAAGCTACCACCCACAATTACAAACCTGCCACAAGTTTTGAAAAACTGCTACAATTTTGTAGATCAAATCTTAAGACAGCAAATAATGCAGTTACTAGCAAAGTTATAAGTGAAACGAGCACGAGAATTATGGACCAGCTTACGCAGATAGGCTGTTGAGGGCCACACAGTTTCTCACTTACCCTCAAGTCACCTGGTCGATCAAAGCTTGAACTACCGACCAGAGTCACCACTCATATAGCCATTGGGGAAGGAGGAAACCTAAATTTCATGCGATTCTTTCGAAAATACTTTGCTAAAGCACAGTCCCCACAATCAAAATGGCTATTTACGCTGCCAGGATTCTCACTAAGGCACCAATACCTAGATTGCTCCGCCCCAGCTCGACCAGCCTCAATAAATCTAGTAAATGAGTTTCTACATATGTGATAGATAATTGAGCCATCGTCTGAATTGACAAAATATCGATTCATGTCCAAATATACGAATGCTTTTGGAGGAGCGAAGCCAGTAGCAAAACAAGTCTCAATATACCCGTCCAAAAGGTGTAAAAGCTGTGAAATCCAGGGCATTCACTCATAGTTGCGGATCTTGCGACTTGATCCCGAAGAAATTTCAATATGAAGACGTCGATTTTCATCACTTTAGCAGTTTGGTAAATTCTTCTATACGATATCTAGTGCTTCAAATCCATCTCAGGCTTTCTGTATAAACCAATGCATACACTTTCGAATTTTAATTCACCAACTGTCAGTATAGAGCTCAACATCATTTAAACTTTTTCGAAGATTGTTCTGAACTATTGTAACTTTTCGGTCTACTGTATAAAAGATCAGATCATCAGCAAGCACTACCAATGATCACCTTGGCGAGAAGTTAGCATCAAAGCCGTTCAATAGCTTGTGAACGAATATTGAAAAAGGCAGATGTGCAGTAACTGCACCCCGCTGTTAAAAAATTCAAGACCTTGAAGTCGTGCATTGTCCTCCTATTTCCATCATCGCGCATTGTCGTCGAATTGCCATCAGTTACAAGCAATAATTTCTCGTATAACATATTGCAAATCATGGCGACAAGTTATCTGGGGAACCTGTCCTGAAGGAGTTTAAAAATTAGTTCACGCTCCAATATATTCTCTATCATTCAGTTTCTAATAGATGTCTGAGGTTACTTTCGTTATCGCTTGTATGGTGGAATGCCTGGCACAAATACCAAACTGGCAATTCAATCGAGACTCATACTTTTCAATGTGAACGCTTAATGCTTTGTTTAGTATCACTTCAAACACCTGCTGATGTTAGGCAGCAAGCTGATTGGGCGATAGCTTTCAAGACTCGAAGATTATTTTCCTTTCTTTAAGATCGGAAATACCTTCACCTTTTTCCACGTATTTGGGGAATATAAATTGCTCAACATGTTGTTGAATAATATGCAATTATTCCTAATAGCAAATATCGAGAACTATGTTTGAAATACCGTCAATACCACGTGATTTTTTGTTCAATCTGCCATGAAGCACAAATCTAAATAGCTGACTAAATAATCAATAAGCTTCAAGCTCGGCATGAGGTCACATGTCAACATTTATTGAAACGAAGAATTGATATGCCATTCAGGCTTGATTTGAACTCGAAAACTTTTGCTTCAACGACCTCTGAAAATATTTGATTCCCTCTCTCAGGGTTTGGTAGATGAACCAATTCAAAATAAGTTCCAATCAGGGCAAGTTTCTGCAATCCACCGCGTATAATACTGCTTCCATTTCTATCCGGAAACTTACTATCAATTTTGATGCCAGCCCTATCGAGAAGATTCATCTCATCACTAGTGACTTCAAAGTACAATACCATCATAAGAGACTTCTTACGGAATAAACTATTTGCTTTCATGAAAATAGCATCCGGATCCTATGGGCTTATGCCCCTCTGTTTTTTCACTCACTGATTACTTGCCTCACTCCTGAAGTATGAAAGAATTAAGTTCTGGACATTGCTCAGGTGTGATTTCAACAAAGCCAACGAAGTATGGTTGTAGTCTAAAAATTGTCGATAAATATTGTTGACGCGTGTGAGAAGAAGGCTTCTCAATCTTTTCAACCTTACAATGGTTGGTGTTTCATATCCTTCCATATTGTTTCGATGTTTAATCTTGGGAACTACTTTCTCAATCGTTTTCAACGTCAGCTTCTCTAGCTTCAACAAATAGAGATCTATTTCATCATTAGTTAGATTCCTGTCGTTAGGAACCATTGAACAATCACTTTCATCATCAGAAGGAGGACCTTGTTTCTGGTAATTCCGATCAGACTCTTTTTGAAACCTTCAACAATCCTTTTTTTAATTCAACCGCTGATTTTCATGTTGAACTGGAATGAGGAAGACATCAGTCCTTTGATGATTGATTTCCATTACGATTGCTTTATGGATGCTATCGTAAGAAAGCGCCTGCAGTTTCCGTTGAGGATTATTAAAAACTGAATTTACGCAGAGGTTTAAATTTGAGTTTATTCTAGGGTATGTTTGGAGCTCCAACTCATATAGATTGCACCTGTATCCAATTTGGTTCTCTGTTATCCACGATTTTCAAAATCCTTGAATATAATGGAGTGCCATGAATTGAGGTGGATTTCAGGAGATAATCACGTCAATGTAGAGTAATAATGCAGTTGACGTTGGTCGAGGTGAGAAAAAGCCTATCCATGGAATCTGACTGGATGACAATTTATTTTGAAGCATTTCGGCCGGAACGTTGAAAAATGAAATTAAATTTGTTATTTTGCTTATTCAGTCTTTCCGGGAGAGATTCAAGCTATTGTTAAATTTTGAGAAGAAGCTCATTGTTGCAACTTACATTATTTATTTTATTTACATCGTTGTCTGCTGGTCCTCTAGCAGCACGTGCAAATTATACCGCAGTCTTAACGGAGCTAAGTGATGTTATATTACGGTGTACTTGGGTTTACTTACGGAAAACTTAACTTTTGCATCTTGATATCGAGGGCATCCTCGATATGATACTAGATGATGAAATGTACTGCAGTTAACACACTATAGTTTTTCTTTTCGCTCCATCTGAGCCAATTTGCATTCATTGGGGGCATGTGTATCTTAACATTTAACAAATCGATGGTGCATGGCACAATTGGCAGCGACTAGATCTTTGGCACCAGTAACACTGGTCGATCTCAGTTTTTTGAAGACACTCTGACGTCACGACTCTAAAGTTTAAATACCTTACCTGTTGGACTGCACTTGGATTGTTATCGTTTGAAATTTGTACCAAATGAAATGATAACATTTTGGCTTCAATGGTTGATCTAGTTGCAGCTAAATTTTTCACACTAATGAGTTAGACAGCTGGTGATGCTTTCTGTGGGATTTCAAGTAGATCAGCTGTATTCTCCCTATATCCCAGGCCCTTCAACAGAAAGGTCTGATTTTTCTCCGCCTTTGGCCTGAATGTGAAGTGGGGAGCTTTCTTACTATTTAGAGCATTTTTGGCTGGCTTGAAATCAGCCTGTATTTTTTTTATTGTGGGCTTGTCCGCGGTCACTCTCTTTACTTCGAAATTATCTATCTTGTGTTTGTACCATATCTTCTCCGCGCTGTCAAAGACATTAATCGGAGGAACTTTTTCAATAGTCTCATTATTTTTAAGGGTAGAACCAGCAGGTATACTGGTTGGCTTCTTCTCTTTTTTCTTCTTTTTAGATTTTGATTGTTAGAAAAAGTTATTAATAGAATCATTAATATTTTTTTGGCAATCCATTTTGGTATTTTTACCGTTATCCATCGCAGCAAGTACCATATAGTAGTTTTCGCTATAGTTATCTCCTCCTGCGCTTAGTAAGATACCGGCATCATGCATTTTTGCCTCTTTCACATCTTGTATTGTTGGTTTCTTTGCTTTTTGAGCCTTTTGCGTGGCTGCGTGGCTTATTTTCATTCGTCTTATGTGTTATGGCTTCTTGTTTCCTGGATGTACTTTGAAGCTTAATTGATTGAGTTTGGTTGATGTTTTACTATTTTCGAATCATTTCTTCAACACTTTGAATTCAGAGTTTCATTTTGCCGGGTTCTCTGGTAACTCTTTTGTTTTCTCTAGTAACTCATTCCAGTTTTTAGCTTGATAGCGTTGTACGCTTCCCATGCTCAAAACTTTCTTGTTCGTTTTTTTAGGGTTTTGTAAAATAATTTTACAAAACCCTACTAGTTTCGCGACCAGTCTGTCCGTCTGTCCGTCTGTCCGTCCGTCCGTCCGTCCGTCCGTCCGTCCGTCCGTCCGTCCGTCCGTCCGTCCGTCCGTCCGTCCGTGTGTCACAGCAGTTTTTCTCGGAAATTGCTTGAGCTAGAAACATCAAATTTTGTGTGTAGATGTAAAGTGGTGATCTCTTCAAAGTTCAACTACAAAAAAATTTTATAAGGTATTTAAGGGGGGTCTCCCCATATAGGAGAGTGACCCCCCGAAAAAAAAATTTCATTGAAGGTAGCCGATATGGGTATCAAATGAAAGGTCTTGATGAGAACTTTTCAAAACAGGTCTTAATTTGGCAAAATTTGCTTCGAGGGGCGCACAGGGAGGGGAAATACACGAAAAATTTGTGTCCCCCCCCCTCGCGATTGGACACCTGTGATCCGAAAATTCTGAAAAAAATCAGGAATGTAGGCCTTGGTGAGTACAACAACAACAAATACGTTAGAAGTCGCAATTCACCCAACTTTGTTAGTAATAGTATGATTTATCGATTTTATGTTTTCTTGTATAAAATCTTAACGCTACCCTTAAATTCAATGAAATTCAGTAAGTAGATGCCTATTTATAAGATTGATCTATCCTGAAAGTTTCATAAAGATTGAATCATATTTAGCGATGTTATAGCGGTTTGAATTTTCCTGTATTACTATGGAACAATATGCGCTGCATTTATTACTATGGCAACATATGGCTATGGAACAACATGCACTTTTTACCGATTCAGACACTACAGTTTTGCTAGGATTTGCATGAAAATTTCAGGAATGATAGGTGTCATGTATATCTTTGAGAATCGGTTCAGCTAGTGGTATCAGTAATCGTAAAACAAAATAGTGGCTGTTTTAAATGCGAAGATTGAACAATTTTGAGTTATTTTTCCCAACTTCAACGTTTAAGGTGCATGTTTTGAACACTTGATTCAATTTGATGAATGACTGAAGATGAGTACCTATAATTAATGCTCATAAGTGATACAAGTCAAGGAGGTGGGAGAGAGCTCCTAGCAAAAGGGTTTTGTAACCATTCTAGGATTCGAAAAAATTTGCCATTAATCGATGATAACAGTACAGGAGAGTGGCCCCTGAAAAAAAAATCATCTAACGTAGCCGATATGAGTATGAAATAAAAGTTTTCATGGGAGCTTTTCATAACAGTTGTTAAACTGTCAGTTTTTACTTCAGTGGGGGTACAGCGGGGAAATACATGAAAAATGTGTTTCCTCCGTCGCGGATGGACATCTGAAATAATTATCAAGGGAGATATTTATGAGTATAACAATACCAAAAACCTTAGAAGTCGAAATTCGTTCAACTTTGTTAATAAAAGTATGATCTTCGTATTTCATATTTTCTCCAATAAAATCGTCTTTGAAATGTTTCTTGATTTGATTCGATCTGGTGACTGCATTTTGTAAATTGAATACAAAACCCTTCTGACATGAGCGTAGGTCTGTTTACCCAACTTGTTTTAATTATAAAGGTAGGTGATTATGAATACAACAACAATATTTCTCAACTTTGTTGATAATAGAATGATCTTTGAATTTCATATTTTTCCAATAAAATCGCATGGATGCCTTTAACTCAATGAAATTCGATATTTATTTGGTCTTGTAAAAGGGCCTAATACTCTGTAAGTTTTATAAAAATCGAATCAAATGCACGGAATTTAAAGCCATTTAAAATTTTTCCAATTACGACAACAATCCAACACAATTTGGGTATTTTATGGACTTTCCATCGAATCAGACACTACAGTTTTGATTTGATCTTCTTAAAAATTTCAAATAAGATCAATAAAATAAATATTTTTGGGAATTCATAATTTGAGTGATTTCTGTTATTTTGCAAAAAATGGCGACTGTTGAAAATGGGGAAACAGTGGATTTTCTTTTAAACGTGCACATCTCTTTGACATGATTCTAAACTTACTTGACTGCGTTTCGAAAGTTAAGTACAAAACCCTTCTGACAGGAGCGTAGGTCTGTCTGCCCAACTTGTTCATTACTTGCATTTAAAATGCCTGGTCCCGGGTCCCCCAGCGGTGAGAAGCCGTCGGGATCCTCCATGCCTCCGGTGAAGAAACGTTTCTCCTTTTTGAACTTTCGATAAATTGTTCAAATAATTCGATGCTCTAATAAGTTTTTTAAAAAATTAGTTTGAAAGTAAGGTTTTAAATTATTATTCTAATTTAAAAAACTTATCGACAGGAGCATTTAAAAACACGTCAAAGTCAAAAGCGCTTTATTTAATACCAATCGTTATAAATTTTCAAAAGAACACAAAGCAAATTCCAAACAATAAAACTATAAAAAACTTAATAGCCCGAATGGCTCTCTAAATTTATACGTTACCAGTTAAACGTATTTAATGAAAAAAATACACTTGCGAATTTAAATTAATTAAGATTATTAGATATTTTTTGATTCAATAGGAAAAAGGAGAAAAAACCAACCAGCATTATTCAAAAATTACTTATACTACTAACACAACAATGAACTTATATCCTATACCTAACATGTTGCACACTAATTCTAAATAAGTTCAATCAAAAAAAAAAACGCTACCTTATATTGAAACCTAAACCTAATTTATAATACAAATAAACAACAATACTAGATGTAGCAATAATGAGATGAATCTAAAAAACTAAGTAACGAGAAAAAGCACAAAAACAGAAAATAAACACGAATAATTTAGACATTGTCATTCAGCCACCAATACCTAGATTGTTCCATCTCAGCTCGACCAGCCTCAACGAATCTAGCAAATGAGTATCTCCATTGGAATTGTTGGTCTCGTGAACTCAGATTCGGAGGATATTTTATCTTCTTATCGGTGGCCCGTCGGTATGTGTGATATATGATTGGGACGCCGTCAGAATCAAAAACATATCGATTCATGTCCAAATACACGACTGCTTCTGGAGAAACGAAGCCAGTAGTGAGGCAAGTCACAATATACCCGCCTGTAGGGTGGAACGGCTGTAAAATCCAAGGGTTTTCACTCACAGTTACAGATCTTGCGATATGATTCCGAAAAAGTTTCAATATGAAGATATCGACTCTTGTCACTTGAGCGGTTTGATAAATTTTTCTATTCGATATATAGTGCTTCCAATCCATCTCAGGCTTTCTGTACAAACCAATACATGCACGAAGACATTTCCTTTCGAAAACTCTTAATCTTTCCATTGTACTAGCACTCTGGTTGTACCAGATCTGGCATCCGTATGTCAAAACTGGCCTAACCAGGGTCTTGTAACAAATAACTTTGACTTTTTGATCAATGTATGTGGAATGAAAGAGTCGCCGAAGGGCCGTGACTACTTTTAGGGCTTTACTGAGCATGATTTTCACATGTTCAGTATAGTACAGATACTGATCGAGATGAACACCGAGGTATTGAACACAGGATTTATGTGGAACCCGTTCTGAACTACTCTCACCAGCCATAATGTGGAAATCCTTCCAGTTGCGTTTCAGGTCTTGACTGGCCCCCTGCAGCGTTGTCCGAAAAAAATTGTTTCGCACTTCTGCGCATTGATTTTCATTCGCCAATGTCGGTGTAGAGCTGCACATCATTAAACATTTTTTGAAGATTGCTCTGAACTATTGTAGCTTTTCGGTCTGCCGTATAGATGATCAGATCATCAGCAAACGCTACCAATGATCGCGTTGGCGAGACATTAAAATCAAAGCTGTTCAACAGCTTGCGAATGAATATTGAGAAAAGCAGGGGCGCAGTAACTGTTCCCTGCTGTAGACCATTCAAGACCTTGAATTCGCGCATTGTTGTCAGATTTCCATCAGTTACAACAAACGATTTCCCGTATAACATATTACACATCATGGTGACAAGGTGTCTGGGGAACCTGTCCTGAACAAGTTTGAAAACTAGTCCATCTGACCACACCGTATCGAAGGCTTTCTCCATATCAATGAGACATGCTCCAACACATTCTTTGTTGTTTAGTTTCCAACAGATGTCTGAGGTTACTTTCGTTATTGCATGTATGGTCGAATGCCTGGCACGAAAACCAAATTGGCAATTCGGCATCAACTCATATTTCTCAATGTGGGCGTTTAATGCTCTGTTGAGTATCACTTCAAACACCTTGCTGATGTTAGGCAGCAAGCTGACTGGGCGACAGCTTTTAGGGCATGAAGATTCTTTTCCTTTCTTCAAGATCGGAAATACCTAAGCTTTTTCCACTCATTTGGGAAATATGAATTGTTCAACATGTTGTTGAACAATATGCAATAATTCCTAATAGCAACCTTCGGCAAATGTCGGAGAACTATATTTGGAATACCGTCAGTACCACATGATTTTTTAGGGTTTTGTAAAATAATTTTACAAAACACTACTAGTTTCGCGACCAGTCTGTCCGTCTGTCCGTCTGTCCGTCCGTCCGTCCGTCCGTCCGTCCGTCCGTCCGTCCGTCCGTCCGTCCGTCCGTGTGTCACAGCAGTTTTTCTCGGAAATTGCTTGAGCTAGAAACATCAAATTTTGTGTGTAGATGTAAAGTGGTGATCTCTTCAAAGTTCAACTACAAAAAAATTTTATAAGGTATTTAAGGGGGGTCTCCCCATATAGGAGAGTGACCCCCCGAAAAAAAAATTTCATTGAAGGTAGCCGATATGGGTATCAAATGAAAGGTCTTGATGAGAACTTTTCAAAACAGGTCTTAATTTGGCAAAATTTGCTTCGAGGGGCGCACAGGGAGGGGAAATACACGAAAAATTTGTGTCCCCCCCCCTCGCGATTGGACACCTGTGATCCGAAAATTCTGAAAAAAATCAGGAATGTAGGCCTTGGTGAGTACAACAACAACAAATACGTTAGAAGTCGCAATTCACCCAACTTTGTTAGTAATAGTATGATTTATCGATTTTATGTTTTCTTGTATAAAATCTTAACGCTACCCTTAAATTCAATGAAATTCAGTAAGTAGATGCCTATTTATAAGATTGATCTATCCTGAAAGTTTCATAAAGATTGAATCATATTTAGCGATGTTATAGCGGTTTGAATTTTCCTGTATTACTATGGAACAATATGCGCTGCATTTATTACTATGGCAACATATGGCTATGGAACAACATGCACTTTTTACCGATTCAGACACTACAGTTTTGCTAGGATTTGCATGAAAATTTCAGGAATGATAGGTGTCATGTATATCTTTGAGAATCGGTTCAGCTAGTGGTATCAGTAATCGTAAAACAAAATAGTGGCTGTTTTAAATGCGAAGATTGAACAATTTTGAGTTATTTTTCCCAACTTCAACGTTTAAGGTGCATGTTTTGAACACTTGATTCAATTTGATGAATGACTGAAGATGAGTACCTATAATTAATGCTCATAAGTGATACAAGTCAAGGAGGTGGGAGAGAGCTCCTAGCAAAAGGGTTTTGTAACCATTCTAGGATTCGAAAAAATTTGCCATTAATCGATGATAACAGTACAGGAGAGTGGCCCCTGAAAAAAAAATCATCTAACGTAGCCGATATGAGTATGAAATAAAAGTTTTCATGGGAGCTTTTCATAACAGTTGTTAAACTGTCAGTTTTTACTTCAGTGGGGGTACAGCGGGGAAATACATGAAAAATGTGTTTCCTCCGTCGCGGATGGACATCTGAAATAATTATCAAGGGAGATATTTATGAGTATAACAATACCAAAAACCTTAGAAGTCGAAATTCGTTCAACTTTGTTAATAAAAGTATGATCTTCGTATTTCATATTTTCTCCAATAAAATCGTCTTTGAAATGTTTCTTGATTTGATTCGATCTGGTGACTGCATTTTGTAAATTGAATACAAAACCCTTCTGACATGAGCGTAGGTCTGTTTACCCAACTTGTTGTTGTTTATTCTGCGAAATATGAAACACAAGTCTTCATAGCTGACAAAATAATCAATAAGATTCAAGCTCGGTATGAGGCCAGATGTAAATGTTTCATCGAAATGAAGAATTGATTGGCCGTTTAGGCTTGATTTGAAGTCGGAAACTTTTGCTTCAACGACCTCCGAAAATATTTCATTCCTTCTCTCTGGGTTTGGCAGATGAACCAATTCTAAATGTGTTCCAATCAGGGCAAGTTTCTGCAATCCATCACATATAATCCTGTTTCCATTTCTATCCGGAGTCGTACTATCAATTTCGATACTAGCTCTATCGAGAAGATTTATCTCATCACTAGTGACTTTAAGATTCGATACCTTCACTCGAGACTTCCTGCGGAATAAGCTATTCACTTTCACGAAAACACCATCTGGGTCCTGTGGGCTAATACCCCTCAGTTTTTCCGCCCATTGATTGCTGACCTCGCTCCTGAAGTATGAACGGATTAAATTCTGGACATTCTTCAGGTGTAATTTCAACAAAGCCAACGAGGGATGGTTGTAGTCCAAAAATCGTCGATAAATATTGTTGACGCGGGTGAGAAGAAGGCTTTTCAATATTTTCAACCTTGCGATGGTTGGTGTTTTATATCCTTGCATATTGTTTCGATGTTTAATCTTGGGAAGAACTTTCTCAATCGTTTCCAACGTCAGCTTCTCTAACTTCGACAAATAGAGATCTATTTTATCGTCAGTTAGATTTCTGTTATTAGGAACCATTGAGCAAGCGTTGCCATCATCAGAAGGAGGACATTGCTTCTGGTACTCCCGATTAAACTTCTTTTGAAACTTTCCCCAGTCTGTTTTTTTTAAATTTAACCGATGGTTTTCATATTGAACTGGAATGAGAAAGAAATCATCCCTTTGATGATTGATTTCCATTACGATTGCGTTATGGTCGCTATCATAAGGAAGCACCTGCAGTTTCCGTTGAGGACTATTAAAGCTGAATTCAAGTCTTGCGTCAGCAATGCAGAGGTCCAAATATGAATTTGTCCTAGGGTATGTTGGGAACTCCGACCCATATAGGTTGCACCTGTATTCAATTTGGTTCTCTGTTATCCATGATTTCAGGAATACACCTCTTGGATTATTGGTGGCGTTTAGCCATGATGTATGCTTGGCATTCAGCCTGTTCAATTCGAGTATTTCAAACAAGGAATTGAGTTCCTCCTTGAACTTGAGAACATTTTGACCAGTTGCATAGGCAGAGATAACGAAGAGGTTATCCCCAGCTGGCAGTGAAATTTTGATGACGGACACTTCAAGAAATTCAAAGTTTTTGAATTCGACTTTTTCAATATTTTGGAAACAATAGGTTCTTCTACCCAATATCCCGGTGCCACCTCCCCCATCACCTATTACCCTATCGTTTCTTTCGAATGCAAAATCTTTGAATTCCATGGAATGCCATGAATTGAGGTGGGTTTCAGTGAGAAGTATGATGTCAGGCTTTTGCTTAGCAACAAATTCAAGGAGATAATCACGTCAATGTATAGCAACGATAGAGTTGACGTTGATCGATATGAGGCGAAGCCTATCCATGAAAATATGACTGTATGACAAGTGATTATTAGGCATTTGAAAGACCTAAACACTGAAAAGCAAAGTTAATTTTTGAATCTTGTTTGTCGATTCTCTCCGATAAAGAATTGAGTTGCTGGTAAATTTTGAGAAGCAGCTCATTATTGCCACTTACATTATTTACATTATTTCCAGCATTTTCTGCTGGTCCTCTAGCGGCGAGTGCAAATGATACTCCGGGCTTGACGAAGTTGGAAGGTATGATATTACGGTGTACTTGTGTTTGCTTTGGAGCAAATTTAACTTTTGCATCTTGATATCGGGAGCATCCTCGATATGATGCTGGGTGACCAAAAACACCGCAGTTAACGCAGTATAATTTTTCTTTAGGCTCCGTCTGAGCCAATTTGCACTCACCGGGAGCATGCACGTCTTTGCATTTAACGCATCGGTAATGCATGGCGCAGTTGGCAGCCAAATGCCCAAATCTTTGACACCGGTAACACTGGTTGACTTCTCTTTTCTGGAGGCGTTCCCACCTCACCACTCTGAAATTCAAGTACCTTATTTGTTGAAGGGCACTTGGACTGCTCTTATTTGCAATTTGTACCAGGTAAAGTGGTAAATTCTTCCTCTCTATGGTCGACCTTCTTGTCGCAAAGGCTTTGACTGAAACAAAATCAATATCTGGTGCAGCCTCCTTGAGCACCTGAAGAAGATCGACCGTATCCTCTCCGCTGTCCAAACCCTTCAACAAGAAGGTCTGATTTTTTTCACTTTTTGTGAAGTGAAGTGTGGAACCTCCCCAGGAATTAGCGCATCTTTGGCTGACTTGAAATCAACTAGTGATTTCGTCCTTATAGTTAATTTTTCGGCATTAACTCTTTTGATTTCGAAATTGGCCAGTTTATTTTCGGCTGCCAATAGCCGAACCATATCTTTCCCGGTTTGTCCGAACACGTTGATTGGCGGAACTTTTTCTGTCTTGTTGGAAGCTTTTTCAGAGGAACCAGCAGAACTGCGGGCTGGTTTTTTCTCCTTATTTTTGTTCTTTAAATATTGAATAAAATTAACGTCATTATCTTGATTAAAATTACCTCCGATGTTTTCTTCGATTTCCATATCTTCGGTTAATCCCTCCAGCGCTGCAAAATAATTTTGGCTCTCGTTGGCGCCACCAGCACTTAGAGCTTCCTCTGGAATTGCTTGCTTTGTACTTTTTCTTCTGTTGCCATTGATTTTGTGGCTGCGTCTTTTGAGGCTTCATCCCTTTCTTGAAAAGATCCTTGAGAGACTGTATCTCTTGCCTTAGTTCATCATTTTCTTTCTGCAATTTGAACATTTGTTGATTGTCCGCTATTATTTGCAGCTTGCACCCTCCATCTGCGGAGTTTTCTTCGTTATGCTTTCTTTTGGTGATTATCGCCACTTTCGTATTCGTCGTTTCCCCAGGTTGCTCCAACGGTGGGAAGCCGTCGGGCGCCTCCATACCAGCGGCGAAATTTTCTTTGTGAATTTGTTTTTCGCTACCAATCGAAGTAAAAATATTCGATAGAAATTTCCTGAGCTGATCACTTCGACAATATAAGATTTTTTTCCAATAAAAATTAACTTCGGACTAACGTTTTTAAAAAACTTATTTAATTTTTGAAAACTTTTGACAGGAGCGATTTAAAAGACGTCTATACGCAAAGACTACTACCTTTAAAAAAAAAAAACACGTCTATTCACAACGAATGCTATACGTAGTAATTGCTGCTCATGTACTTCTTTTCATTCGTTTCCAATTTTTGACAGAAATCAAGGCTCAGCATTTTTTGTAGCTTTTGTCTTTCTCTGCGTACGCTGAAAAAGGAATACGTTTTCTAGTTTCAGGTTCAAAGATGTCGTACCAAGACCTTTCATTTGATACCCCGACTACGACTTCAACTGTAGCTACAATGCCAACTGTAACCTTTTGATTTCAAAGAACCTTTTGTATCCGCGATGACGGAGATTTTAGCATCGCCGTTCTCCGGACTCTGACGTTCTCGTATGTTACATCGAAAAGACTAGATGGAGAAGAATGCTACGAATGCAATATCGCATGATCCACAGTAGAGCACATACAAATCCATTAGCTTTTGTTTCTTTCAAAATTTCCAGACAACTATGATTTTACAGACATTCAAAGTCAATGATATTTTCCATGAATATCGCTATGAGACGTCACTATCCGATGTTCGACTCACGCAAACTGTGCATGACGTAGTCCGTCACGTGCAATGTTAGCAAGGGAAGTCAATTGGAGAGACACAACATATTGGGAAAATGTACTTTGATATCATACGAATATAAACTCGATACCTCAGAGTTTACTTGATGTATCGAAATTACATTCTCACACTTACTCGTATTTATTTTATTATCGATTTTATCTTGAAGCTAAATTAGCACAAAGCTTTAACCGTCATCACTTCTGAGATAACAGAAGTATACAATATATGTTAAATCGCCTACCTTTGCAACTCACAGTTGCACAATAATTTGAAATGCAGGCATGAGACCCCCTCTTCCTCCTTTTTCAACAACTAGTTAGATGAAGCAACTACAACGGCAATAATACCAAATGCAACATTCAAGTCCCTGATGCTAGAATCTGAAATCGATGATATTATCGTTTTGCATCGTTGGCATATCTTAATGTGGCCGCCAATGCTGAACATTTTCCACTTCATGTCCTTGCAAGGATCTTTTTCACCGTGTCGTTTTTTGTCCTTTGTATTGCATTAAACTAAATAAAATGGTTGACCTCGTTTCGCAACCTTGCAGTGATAGCAGGTAAAGTGCATCTTTCTTCGTGAGCTTTTGTGAGAACTCCTTGCGCTGCGAAGTAGAAGCAACAAAGTAAATGGCTGGGATATTTCAGTGAACATCGTTCCCAGTGGCATGGTTGAAATCGCTCCAGTACTACCCACCTTCAAAGAAATAGCATGTAATTATGGTAGTCGATTGTCTTCTCCGTCTTATTACTAATGCGAAGCCATGGAAAACTGGTAGGGAGAATTCTAGATGGGGAATTGGGAGGAAGAACAATGCAAAACAGGTGAATATTGCTCAATATTGTTGGATTTTGCTGAAATCAAAGTAAGTCAGAATAAGCATGAGAAAAATTTTGAAATAAATCCTCAATTGTGCTTTCATATGGTGAAATTTCGCAATAAAACTGGTAAAAAACATTTTTAGGAAAAAGATAACCGACTTCAAATGGCTAAAAATAATAAAATAAAATTTGGAAAACCTGGATAAAAATACAATACATTTCGAGTAATAAGTGTCAACGCAGACTTAGACTAACAGACTGAGGGAGACGAGAGAATAAGGTGAAGAGTACCAACTCGTGGCAGTCGACTGTTAAACGAGCTACGAACCACACGAATGATAAATAGAGGTAAAGAAATCTTTAGAAGTTAGCATTTGATGACTTCTTTTAATTACCTGCAGAAAATATTCCACTTTAGCCATCCTTCAGAAGTGGGATGACCATAATAATATCATGGCAACAAGAAAGTGAGTAGTGTAAAATGCCGAGGGTGAAGGTGGGATCGCTAAACGTGAAACAACAACAAACAACTAAATTGGAACTGTTCGATTGAGTCTGCGACCATTGGGGCTCCAACGGAATTGAAATGGACGCATATTGGAACGAATCTCCGGCATTAACAGCCGTTGTGCGTGACGAAATCGAAAAGTTGAGAGACGACATCGCCACCATTGCTGCTATCGTGAAAATTTTTTTCATCGGATGTGTGCGATCGCTCGTCGATTAGATGTGAGCGAACCGACCATGACGCATTACATTCAACAACAATATCATATATGGATTTCCGAACGACCAACGAATTACTTATCAACATCCGTAGTTACTTCTCGAATGTACACCAACCGAAATACAAACTACTTGAAACCAAGAACAAAACTGTTGGAATAAAGGCCTCGTCTCAATAAATTGTACAAAACCACAACGTAAGGAGTGGTGTGCAGCATGCAAATGTACAACCCATTCACCCGATAAATGTCCCGAGAGAAAAAATCACCACCAGCAACCTTCCGATGAATAACAACAACCCCAAATCAGGTGGCTGCCATAAACAAGTGACAATGAACGGACATCAACTTACGTCATTTATAGACCCAAGAAGCGACCGATCGTTAATCTGTCAGAGTTATGCTCAACTTACGTTTCTTGTTAGTACGAGAAAAAAAGTTATATTGAAGGGGTTTGCCGGGATTTGATTCGAGAGTGACGATAGCACACACGTAAATCTGGTCATGGATGATCATGACAATCTTATACCAACATCCGTACTGCTAAGCAGCAACATCTTGTACACAGATCTTAGTTAAGTGATTCTACAGTCTGGAATATATTGTTTGTTAATAATAGTTTCGGATTAAGTGAAACTAGGAGCCGAAGTTACAGAGGACGATTGAAGCCAAGTGTACGCCTTGATAAATGAATATTCTCAATGTTTCGCCGATGATATTCCAAAGTAACGACAATGTTTGCATATCGAGATGAAGATCGATGTTAAACCGAATGTGAACGTAAACTTGACGTCATATAAGGTGCCGTTTGCAAAACGAGAAATTGTCAGCAAAATCACAATTGAACTCCTTCAAAATAACATATTTCGTCGAAGTGAATCCAATTACTATTCACCGGTAGTTTAAGTGAAGAGTCTAATGGATATGATCGGCTGTGCGTCGATTATCGATCATTGAACGCGATAACGCCTAAACAACCATTTCCGATGCATTGGGTGGATAAACGAATACATCACGACGTTAGGTTTGATGGCTGGGTATTACCAGATATCGCTCGACGAAGTATCCAAAAAATACACCACTTAAGAGACTCACGAGGATCTGTTCAAATTCAAAGTTATGCCATTCAGGCTGGTAAATGTGCCGAATGATATTCCGACTGTCGAAATATGTCTTCCTAGCGAAAGAAGTGTCGTTCTTAAAACATCAAATTATTGGCAATTCAATAAACCCGGATCAGAGAAGATATCCCCTATCAAAGAATTCCCGACGCCATCTAATGTCACTGAAATTCGACGATTCCTTAGTTTAACCGGGTTCTTCGTAAATTTATTGAGGCTAATGCAATGGCCACCCAATCACTGACCAATCCACTGAGGATAAAACATTCCGTTGGGGGACCGAACAAGAAAACGCCGTCCATCATCTGAAACGTATGCTATGTGACGAACCAGTACTGACAATGTATCATCCGTAACGAGATCACGAATCACACATTAACGCCAGCTGTAAAGGACTCGCCGGTATTCTGATGCAAGAAGCCAAGGCTGGAATTCGGAAACCTGCATTCTTCTTCAGCCGATTGTGTAACGTCAGGGAACAAAAGTACCACAGCTACGGGCTCGAGATACTAGTCAGGTTCGAAGCACTCGATGGGTTTCGATTCTATTTAATAGGAAAACGATTCCGGATGGTAACCAATCGCACAATGAAGACATCAAAACCGTTATTTCCGCGCAAAGCCAGTTTGTTTGTGAGACTACAGGAATATAATTGCGAGATCGTGAATTGACCGGAAAGCAGTATGCCATATGTGGACGTTCTTAGCCTTTCACCCATCGAGGGGCCCATGCATGCCGGTGACAGTAACGCAAACAAAATACAGATCGAACTTGAAATCCCAAAATGAGCTGTCTCAAGCGAAATTGATAAAATTGACGCCGAATTTGATAGGGCCGACATCAACAACATTTATGTCGACCAAACCACATCCGACGATACCGATACTGAACGTGCTAAACCCGAGGATGCCGTTGCCGCTACCATCATCACAATGTTAATCGAGGACGGAACCAAAGATTGGGCTACCACCATGCAAGCTCAAGATCCAAATTGATAAAAATCATCGGTATCATACTTAAAAAGCTGCCATCATCACAAAGGAAAGAAATAGCAGCTGAATACAAAATCAAACACGGTCGAGGGTTGGTTGTACCACGTGCTATCCATTGGCAAGTCCAGAAGTTTTACCACGACGACATGGGTTATTTTGGAATAGAGAAAACCTTGCAAGGCTGAGTAGTCCGGTAATACTCTTCAGTCGTGTATCCTCCGTACTAAGAACTCTGAGGCGAATATCACGTCTGGTTTGGTTCCTTCACAGCCAGTGCAGCGGAAGGTCAGCGTATTGCCGGTGTTTAATACGACAAGTGCCGTCCTGGCCACCATTTCTAGGACTGGTTATCTTCGTGGATCTGTTTGAGGCATGCCGCATTCAATTGCTTTTGCGTTGAAGTTTCCCCCAACGAGCACGTTGCCTTCTACATTCGAGACAGCACCCTCCAGAGCATTGAGCTTGGCTTGGAAAGATGATATCGATTAGTTCGGCGTTAGGTACACACTAAAGAAGGTGGTCGCTGAGCGCTGAACCCACACAAAACCATCCCCACGTCCACAGCTCTCCGCCTGGACATTACTATCTCGAACTCCTATGGCGGCAGTGCCAGTTTCATCAGGATACCATAATGCAGAACTTTTATCATGATGTTGCTCACTCAACAGCAAGAAGTTGGCTTTCATGTCCCTCGCAAACTGCTCAAGCATTTTTTTGGCGGTTGAACTGCAGTGTGGGTTTAGCTGCTGAATGTGGGTCATCAAAGCTCTGATTATGCCTTGGCTAGGGCTTCCTGGAAAACCCGGAATTTTCCTGATCCCAAGGCGTGTCCGAAATGGGGTCTTGGATTGGCAACCTTGCAAAGAATGCAATGTGCCTCTTTAGTACACTGTTTTCTTTGATGTTCCATTTCACCGTATTTGTAACATAGAGAACCCCTATCGGCTCCATAGCCAAGGCATTTGAAACATGTAAGAGGCGTTGCTCTTCGCTGTATCATACAGACAACCCACCCTATTCGTACTTTACCCTTATTCAAAAATTTTTCGGCGTTTTTTTGGTCAAGTCAACTATGGCCATGCGTCGTCTCCTATGGTTTTCTGGTGTCAGCCTCGCCTTAATTTTGCCTACGTTACGGAACTCCCTTTTGATGGCTTCTTCCACCTCGGCCAGATCCGTGACACAGTTAATGTCGCTTATTTTGATCATTTCCATCGGCTCGAGCGGGGCTATAGCTACGCTTTTGCCGAGGGCTTTCTTTATTGCGTCGCAGAATGATTCCCCATTCTCGGCCTCTGCTCCAAATTCAACCAGCATGTGGCCCGACCACGTTGGTCGTACTGCTTTAATAGCAGTGTTGATGTCTTCGGGCCTTAAGTTTCCCCTGATATCTCGCAGCACCTCCGCGTAGGATCGGCCATCTTGGGGTCTTATGAGGCATGTGTGCTGCCGGAGTCCTTGCCAGGGCTTCTTTCTCTCCTGTTTCGCATCAGGTCCTTTTTCTTGTTGGGCACGCATGCGAACTTTAGTTTCGGGCACTTTTTGAAGTTATTTTTTTGCGGCTTTCTTCGCTCCTTTTGTAAGCACAGTCTAGTATCCGTGATCTGGTGCCACAGGCCCATCAAGTGCCTCTTCCTTCCTTCTTTTATCCCAATCTCCCTCGATTGGGCTAGATGCCATTCTTTTATTGATTTTTACTGGTAGAGCTATCTGCATGTGGCCTTTAGAGTTTGCTGTCATCATTTCGTTAGCCTTCTATTCATTTTCGGCCTATTCATTTTCGGCCTTTCCTCCGGTCTAGGAGCTCCGCCAGTTCAAGGAACCCAATCTTTACTGCCTTGCTGATTTTCGGGTAGTCGCATGCAGATTTCATTCGTTTCAGAACCTCTCCCGGAATAGCTGTTCTTCTTTCCGGAATAGCTGTTCTTCTTCGTGTCGCTGGGCGGCAATCGTACTTTGCAACCATCCTTGAACACCTGTAGCGTCATGCAGAGTTTCCCACTTTTCCTTATAGGACGCTCTGGGGTTCGAACGCCGCAGGAATCTCAGTCTGGACCAGACTGTCTGCTGACCTCCGTTTTTCGTCCATCTTCACTGTCGTTGTATTATTGGTCGTTTTTGTCATTGTTTGTACGGCTCTTGATGTACTGTTAATGTCACGGCTGCAACCGCTGGTTGCGACGTCGTTATTATTTTTTATTTCCTTTTTTGGTTTTTTTATCTTTTTTTATGTTCTTTTATTGGGTCCCCCTCAGAGCCGCTATCTCCGTTCGTGTGTGTAGTCGCCTTTTTGGTCCCATGGTTATCTTTGCAAAGCAGGGAGACAATGCGAGGGTTGGCAGAAGCCCTTATGGGGACAAGTGCTCAGAGGCAGACCAGCGCTAATCGGGAGTCCGTCTCAACCGAACCTACACCGACAACCCAATGGTGCAAACTTCGAACGTACTCCAAGGCCTGCCAAGGTTTTACCGGGACGGGGACGTTATGATAGTGGAATTGCAGCCATTCACACACGAGTGTCACTTTGGCGCTACCGTGCAAAGCAACTATATCCAAACCATCATATCCACCAGCCCAAAGCATCAATTCCAGTTCGTTGTCCAGAGCGCAGTCCAGATCCAATCAGGGTCGTTACCTGTCATCCCAGGAGGGAACCTCACGGTGCCCCCCAGGTCCTCGGATCCGCGGGGGCGGCACTGTCCAAAGAATGCTAGCCGCCAATAGTGCTCTTGTCGACCGGCATCCCCCCTGCAGAAATTTCCTCGGGTACGTTGGGACGAAACTTCCCAAAGAATGCTAGCCTCAAAGAGTACTCCTGTCAACCAGCATTCCCCCTGCGGGGACATTTTGTCAGCAATCGCCTGCGCTCACTTTTGTTTCTCAGGACCGCTGATAGCTTCTGCATACGTCAGTTCGTCTTCTCCTATAGATGTCGTACTTAAATTTGCAAATCCAAACCTTTCTGGGTTTTTCCTTTGCCTTTTCCTTGGTTTTTCGTAATTTATCTGAGAAACATTACTTGTTTCATTATCTTGCTCTTCCTTGTCACTCTCTTTTTCTACATTACGTACTTCTTCTTTATTTGAAAAATCATCTAGGCTATCCAAGTATTCATACTTACTGGAACTGATCATGAGAAGGTTTTGTCTTCACCGTAGATCCCTGCAACAATTCCCCCACTGAATCTGTAGTCTCTACTGGTTACAGTTTCTATACTTCTTAGGTTTTCCATAATCACAACATATCTACTCGTAGTTACATTCTTTTCCTTTAAATGTATCAAAAATCCTGCAACCTTTGATGTTTTCACTGAAACCAACTGGTATATGCATCTTTGATTTTTTAATCCCACTTGGTTCTTTTTAGGGTTTTGTAAAATAATTTTACAAAACCCTACTAAATTCGTCTCCTGTCTGTCCGTCCGTGTATCACAGCTCTTTTTCTCGCAAACTACCTAAGCTAGAAACATTAATTTTGTATGCAGGTGTAAAGTGGTGCTCTCTTCAAAGTTTAATCATTTAAGGGATGGGTCTTCCATGTAGGGGAGCTGCCTCCGAAAAAAAATTCCTCCAAGATAGCCGATATGGGTATCAAATGAAAGGCCTTAATGAGAATTTTTCAAAACAAGTCTTAATTTGACACATTTTGCTTCGAGGGGCTCACAGGGAGGAGAAATACACGAACAATTTGTGTCCTCCCCCCTCGTGATTGGACACCTGTGATCCGAACAATCTGAAGAAAAAAATTTTGGAGGTAGGTTTTTATGAGTACAGCAACTACAAATACCTTAGAAGTCAAAATTCGCTCAACTTTGTTAATAATAGTATGATATTCGAATTTCACACTTTCCCCAATAAAATCGTATGGGTACCCTTAAACTGACCAATTTTAAGTAGTCCTATAAAAGTTCCTTATACTTTGTAAGTTTGATGCAAATAGAATGATATACACGGAAGTTATAGCCATTTGAAATTTCTCCAATTACAACAACGATAGCACATGATTTTGGTATTTTATGGACTTTCCATCGAATCAGTCACTGCAGTTTTGATTTGATCTTCATGAAATTTTCAAATAAGGTCAAAAACATTAATATTTTTGGGAATTCATGATTTTAGTGGTTCTTGTTCGATTGCAACAAAATGGCGACCGTTTAAAATAGAGAAACAATGGATTTTCTTATAAACGTGCACATTTTTTTGACAAATTTCTTGACTTTATTCGCTACTGGTGACTGCATTTCGGAGGAGTTGTGTACAAAACCCTTCTGACATGAGCGTAGGTTGGTCTACTCAACTTGTTTCTTTAGGTATATGCACCATTAGAGGACTTCCAAATATACGTATGTGCTGTAAATCTGGTTTCTTCGTGGGCCAAGCCTCATATGGAGTCTTTCAAATACCTGAAACTACTGAGCTATTTTTCAAATAGACAGCTATGTTAACAGTTTCTACCCGAAAAAATTTTCCAAGACCTACTTCGAAAAGTAGGCATCTCGCTTTCTCCACTATGGTACGGTGTGAGCTTTCTGTGAGGTGTGTAAGACTTAGTTTTTTGATGCATGTATGACTTCTTTCTCCTTTAAGAAATCTTCAAAATCATTGCTGGAATATTCACAGCCATTATTTTTACGGAAGATTTTAATTTTCTTATTCTGAAAATTCTTTGCCATGTATTTGAATCCTTTAAAATGATTTACTACTTCACTCTTAGTCTTCAGGAAGTAAATAAATGTCATTTTGCGTTAGTCAGCAATGAATATTAAGATATAACACGCACCACCTATTGGCACAGTCTCCGCGGGCC
The DNA here is from genome assembly GCA_963969285.1 of Odontomyia ornata. Taxonomy (NCBI): domain Eukaryota; kingdom Metazoa; phylum Arthropoda; class Insecta; order Diptera; family Stratiomyidae; genus Odontomyia; species Odontomyia ornata. Next base: position 124,749,408 of record OZ017738.1, on the reverse strand, counting down.
CGCAGACATCTGAATAAATTACCTGGAGAGTCTCTGTGGCACCTGATCCTTGATTGCTGAATAGACATCTTGGTTGCTTTCCTTCGAAGCATATTTGACAGCTGAATTTGCTTATTAAAGATTCAAATAAAGTACTAAAATTAAACAAGTTGAAGTAGCAGGAGGATGCTACTGCTAGAAGGATATTGTAAAACAATTAGTAAATCAAACAATATATTCTGCATATCAAAACTTGACTAATATATAGATTCCATAAATTAAGTTCGGATAATTATTATGGTTATTATGATAATAAACTCGCCACCATTTTGTTTCAAGTGGTTTGACCCCGTCGCTTGATAAGTCATTATAACACATCAATATTACAAACCATTACAAAAATTTTTATCAAAATTCCTACATATTTGTAGTGTCTAGGTCAGTTGCAAGCGTGTATCTCCCTAGTATCACGTGTTAATGTTGTTGTAATTGTTAAATATTCAATCGGCTGTAACTTAGCTGTTTATTGTTCAATTATTGTGAAATTTTCAAACCATATACAATTACTTTTAGAAAATTTAAATTAAAGATTTTGGAAAATTTAAGGGTCTCATCTTGATTTTATAGACAAAAAAGCAAAATTTATAAAATGTACTATTATTTACTTCTAAGGTATTTATTGCCCTTGTGAAGGAAAAATTGTCAGTTCAAGTACTGTTTTGAAAAGCTCTTATGAAGAACTTTCATTTAATATTCATATTGGCTACCTTTGATGAAATTTTCTTTTCAGCGGCCACTCCTCTGTACTGTAATCATCGATTCATGGCCAATTTTTTCAAATCCTAGAATGGTTACAAAGCCCTTTTGCTAGGAGCTCTCTCCTGCCTCCTCGACTTGCTTCACCTATGAAAATTAATTGTAGATTCTCATCTTCAGTCATTCATTAAATTGAATCAAGTGTTCAAAGCATGCGCCTTAAATGTTGAAGTTGGGGCAAAATAACTGAAAATTATTCAGTTTTTGCATTTAAAACAACCACAATTTTGGTTTACGATTGCCAATACCACTAGCTGAGCCGATTTTCAAAGAGATACATGATACCTATCGTTTCTGAAACTTTCATGCAAATCCTAGCAAAGCTGTAGTATCTGAGTGGGTAAAAAGCGCATATTGTTCCATAGCCATATGTTTCCATAGTAATGCAGCGCATATTGTTCCATAGTAATACAGGAAAATCCAAATCGCTATGACTTCATTAAATACCAGACAGATTAACCTTATAAATAGTCATCTGCCTACTGAATTTTATTAAATTTAAGGGCACCGTTAAGATTTTATTCAAGAAAACAAAAAATCGATAAATCATACTATTACTAACAAAGTTGAGTGAATTTCGACTTCTCATATATTTGTTCTTGTTGTACTCATTATTGCCTATATTTATGTTTTTTTTCAGATTTTTCGGGTCAAAGGTGGGGAGGGGGCACCTAAATTTTCGTACTTTTCCCTTTCCCCTGCACCCCTCGAAGCAAAATTTGTCATTTTAAGACCTGTTTTGAAAAGTTCTCATCAAGGCCTTTCATTTGATACCCACATTTCCTACATGCGATGAAAACTTTTTTTCATGGGCAACTCCCCTATATGGGGGGACCCCCCCTTAAAGGCCTTATAAATTTCTTTTCGTGGTAAAACTTTGAAGAGGGCATCACTTCGCATCTACCTACAAAATCTTATATTCCTAGCTTATGTAGTTTGCGAGAAAAAGTGGTGTGACAAACGGACGGACGGACGGACAGACAGGACGCGATTTTAGTAGGGTATTGTAAAATGATTTTATGGCGCAGTGGAAGCGTGCTGGGCTCATAACTTATAAGTAAAACACGTTGTTGCAGGGTATCGACTAACTATTTATTGAGAAAAAGAACAAAAGGGCACTTGACATTGACATTTTAGTTTGCTTAAATATCAACATATATGTCTATGTACTATTTTGATATAATTCTTTGCAACACTTTTGATGGTAATAAAAATTTAAATAATGTGGGTTTAATTGGGCCCTATTGCGACATGCCTAAATTGAATTAACACAAATTGGGTAGACAGAACTATGCTCATGGTAAAAGGATTTGCTACTTAACCTACTATATGTGGATAAATAGAATGATTTAATTCAAGAAAAACTTTTGTGACATGCACAACAAATATATTCTTGTTTTAAAAGAACTCCATTTTAACCAGCCAACATTTTGTTCCAATATTACTGATATCGTCGACTGATCTGAATCTAAGTTAAGATTTTATTCAAGAAAATGTAAAATCGATAAACCATACTATTACTAACAAAGCTGAGTGAATTTCAACTATCGCGTATTTGTTGTTATTGTACTCATAAAGGCCTACATTCATGAAAGGTGTTCAATCGTGAGGGGGGTACTTGTAAAGTTCGTTCCTTCACCCTTTCCCTGCCCTCCAGGGTACCAATAAGGCAATATTAGGACTTCTCCTCCCTCCCTCCAGGGTACCAATAAGGCAATATTAGGACTTCTTTTGATAAGATCTCATGGAGACTACCAATGGTGAAAAAAATTGTTGAAGGGTCGCCTACCTAATGGGGAGAACCCGCTTGAACCCCTTTGAAAAATTTTTCCACTCCAAAAATTTCAAGAACTTTGGACCTTTTCACAAAACTTCATGGCTGTGACATACGACGAACGGGCAGACGGACAGACGAACAGACGGACACAGTTCTTGATTGCAATAGGGTTTTGTATTTTAGTAGAAAACCCTAGTAGTTCACTGCATATAATTTGCATCAGGGTCGTGTTGTTGAGGTTATATAAAAAAGGTTTATCACAAATGTGCGTTTTCTTGAAAAAAATGTGACAGTAGGTACGTGTTTTGCCAAGTAAAGGAATGGTAAGCATTATGAACAATCTTATGTGTTGATTTTGCCGAGAAGGTTGTTTGTGTTTAGGAACCATTCATGCAAACCTCATCACCACATGAATTAGGAAGAATTTAGGCAAGCCGCATCGTTGCCTAGATTAGGAGCTATTCCGGCAAGCCCCATCACTGCCTAAATTTGGAACTACTTAGGCAAGCCCCATTATTGCCTAAATTAAGAACTGTTAAGGCAAGCCCCCTCACTACCTTATATAGGCAGTGATGGGGAAATGTATTACGTTCGGCATTGGGGCCTAATATGGATTCCGTATTAGGCCCTCATACCCGTTTAGGCATGCCTAATTAGAACTTAATGCCTAAATTAAATTTCTACCCGGGAAGCTGACCCTTCAAAAAATTTCTTCACCTTTGGCAGTCGAGTAGAATGTCATTTAAAAGGTCTCAATGATATATTTTCAAAAGAAGTCTTAACATTACCTTATCAGTACGGAGGGGTGCATGAGAAGTGAAATGTACAGAATTTTTGCATACCCCTCGGGCACCTTCTATTAGAAAAATCTGAAAAAATCATGAATAGACAAAGTCCTTTATAAGTACAAAAATAACATATATGTACGTAGGAACTCGAGACTTAAAAAATTTTGTTAGTAATAGTGTGATTTATCGATTTTACATTTTCTGGAATAAATCCATAACGATAACCTTAAGTAAAGTAAAATTTAATACACAAATTGATATTTATACGGATAACATGTCCTAAAAGCTTCTAAAAGATTAAATAATATTTAACGAAGTTATAGTGGTTTGAATTTTTTCTGTATTACTGTGCAACAAAATACACTGTATTACTATGGAACCATATGGCTATGGAACTATATGTGCTTCTTACTGACTCAGATACTATACGTTTGCTAGGATTTGCATGAAAGTTTCAGGAATGATATGTACCATGAATTTCTTTGGAAATTTGTTCAACGAGTGAGTCCAGTAATCGTAAAACAAAATAGCGTCTGTTTCAAATGAGAAGACTGAAAAAATTTGTGTTATTTTTCCCCAACTTCAACATTTAAGGTATATGCTAATAGCACTTGATTGAATTTATTAATGAATGACTGAAGATGAGCATCTACAATTCAGAGGTATAACAAGTAGAGTGCTCCTACTAGAAGGGCTTTGTAACCATCCTAGGGTCAAAACAAGCTTTCTGATGGCATGAATCGATGAAGAAATCATTCAAATTTATCTAAATGATGCAGAGTTTCCATTCATTATTATATATAATAGGTGTCATTTTGTTTGAGCTTGAATGATTTTAACTGAATGCTCAGCCAATTCAACATATTCAAATTAAACCCTATTGCTTATATTTTCATGGAAAACCAAAAAAAACGGAAGAGTTCCAAGGACGATTCGAATTATGTATCAACCATCAACACGGGTTATTGTCGTTATAATCCCACATCATTGAAATGGCGATAACTTACTTGATTATAATTTGCTTTCCGGGAAACTCCGTGCGCACAAATTTCTTTATATATAATTGTAAAATCTAAAGAAGGTTGAGAGCACCGTTTCGATGTTTGGCGGAAAACGAAAAACATACAAATCATACTATTATTAACAGATTTTGTTTTCTAAGGTATTTATTGCCCTTGTACTCATAAAGTCCTATCTTCGTGATTTTTTTTTTCTTCAGATTTTCGCGAGGGGAGGGGACATAAGCATTTTTCGTACATTTTGCCTCCCCTTAGATGACTTTTTTCAGATTCTGAAAGTTCTAACACCTTTTTTATTTAATACCCCACTCGACTACATTTGATGTAAACATTTTATAGGGGCCAATTCGTTATGAGGGGGACAACCCTTAACAAATTTTGAAATATTTGATCACTAAGCTTTTGACTGATCACCACTTCTAAGATTTTCACAAAATGTTGAGCTTTGTAGCTTCTATAGTTTTTGAACAAATTTCTTGTGATGCACGGATAGATGGACTGACGGACGGGTGGACAGGCGGGCAGACAGGACGTGAAATCAGAAGGTTTTCGAAAATTTCTTTCACAGCGCCCTAAAAATCATGAAAGTACATTCAATAACAAATAATTTAGAGGTTGAATTTCGTTGAACTGTGCTAATAATAGTAGGATTTAGCATTTTCTTCAGTGAAAATTTATTAGAATCATCAAATTGAATAGAATCAGCTACTTAAGTAGTTCTTTAAAGGATCCTTGTGATTCTGTAAGGTTTAATCAAATTTACTGAAGCTATAGTCATTAGAATCTCCTCCGATTATAATAATCATGTACGATTTTTCTACCACAAAGGCTTTCCATCGAACCAGGCACTATACTTTTGATTGGATCTTCTCCGAATTTGCAGATCTGATGGGTTACAAAAACACATTTAAAATTCCGGTCTGTCAATTATTTTAGCTGTATTGAAAAAAAATGTTGGCTAGTTAAAATGAAGTTCTTTTAAAGCAAGTATACAAGTATATTTGTTGTGCATGTTATGATCGTTTTTATTGAATTGTCTGCATATTGTATATAAAGTACAAAACCCTTCTGACATGAGCGAAGTTCTGTCTACCCAACTTGTTCTATTTCGGTTTTTGTTGTAACTCATTATTGCTATGTTAGTTGTTACTGTAAGTTATTTGTGTTCGTTATTTGAAATAACTGGAGATAAATTTAATATGTAGGCAAGGAGTACTGCAATACTGTAATATTAAGATGAGTTAGAGTTTTTTGATAACATTCAAAGAATTATGTTGATACATACTAAACTTATATTTCATTTTGAAAAGGATTGGTTGATTTATTCTCCTTTTCTCAGATAAATTCATAATATTTAGTTTTATTAATTTGCTAACATATGATATTATTCTTCTTGTTAATTTTTTAATTGAATATTATTTAAGTTTAGAGTGCCATATAGGCCATGTAATTTTCGAGTACTTAGTATTGTAAAACTGGCTTTGTGTTTTTATAAAATTTATAATATATATCAATAAAGCGCATTTTAATTCAAAAAAAAAAAAAATCCCTAGATTCAACAGTTTAATTGGAAATCTGAAACTAAATTGAGTTCCTGTCGTTTTATAAATTCAAATAGTATTTCGTAGCATTACGGATTGAATATGAAATGGGGATTTTATTCAGTTTGTCCTAATTTTTCAATTCATTCATCAAAATTTAGATATTGTCACGTTTTATTGAACTTTGCACGCACATACGCATACCCATTAAGGAAATAGAAACATATAGATTGTAGTTCTAGAGGATTTAACTTCCCATTAAATTTCACTAGTTCTAGTAAACATATAGAAAAATTCCACCAACAATCCTCACGCGTGTTTACATTGCGTGACTAGCACTTGTACGGGAAATTTCAAAAGAACAATTTAACTATAATCACAGGAACGATTCACAGCGATTTAACTTCACACGATATTCAAATTAAATTATAATATTTCTTCATTGTTTGCCTTCACTTGATACCTTTACCTTTTATTGCCCTGAGGTACGAGAACGTAGAGTTAGGATTATGTGTCACGAATCAGTTCAGAGTAGGAAATAGTTTTAACAAATTGCACGCAATTTATTTTAGGAATGTACACACATAAAATAGCAATGATTTTCCATGGGAAATCTCCTGGCACCGCTACAGGCCTTTAACTTTTAAAGATAGAATTATTTGTCCTTTTTTGGTAATATTGGAATAATGGGGTAATGGTTTGGAATACATTGAACTTTGTTTAAAGTGGAAAAGGTGTAACTTGAAAAATTATTCCAAAATAGGATAAATGGCGTTCGTTTTATTGCCTAGAAAGATATCGTCCAAAGATACCAAATTAATCTAGCTGAAAAATATATTTTCAGCATATGTATGTACATACATAAATAACCAAGAAAATTTTTCAATATATGAGGTGACAACTGAAAAACTTTGAATGGTTTTTAAAAAATAAGAAACGTTCCTGAGCTCCCTGGGTGATACATGGCTAAAATGGGATCGCAAACGTTTTCAAATATTACGTAATAGAATAATTGTCGTTAGCCACAAAATGCTAACCGCGGAATGGTTCCGCACCTAAAGGCGGATTATTCTGGCGGGGCTTTTCGGTGCCAAGCTGCTCGTCGGAGACGGGCGTCGGGCGCTACTCGCTTCCTATGAGGCTCCGTGAGTCATCAAGCGAGACTACGACTCGCTAAGCCCCAGAAAAATATCAAACCCCCTAAACACTTGGAAAATTCCCTTTTCTACTAATTTAACTCCTACACTACCAAACACTGCACTCAAACAAAGCTTTTGCACTTGGCTCTTAAAATATGATGCCCATTTTCCCCTAATCTTTGTTCCGTCAGCGATGATGTTGCCAATGTCACCACGACAGAGTATGGTTTTGGGCTGATATAGACGTTTGAGGCTTTTCACTACTGTGTATGCTTGTCTTGTGTTGTTGCTCTCTAGATTTACATCTATACTTCTCAATTGGTCATCAGAGTATTTTTTAGGGTTTTGTAAAATAATTTTACAAAACCCTACTAGTTTCGCGACCAGTCTGTCCGTCTGTCCGTCCGTCCGTCCGTCCGTCCGTGTGTCACAGCAGTTTTTCTCGGAAACTACTTGAGCTAGAAGCATCAAATTTCGTTCGTAGGTGTAAAGTGGTAATCTCTTCAAAGTTCAACTAAAAAAAAAATTTATAAGGTATTTAAGGGGGGTCTCCCCATATAGGAGAGTGACCCCCCGAAAAAAAAATTTCATTGAAGGTAGCCGATATGGGTATCAAATGAAAGGTCTTGATGAGAACTTTCCAAAACAGGTCTTAGTTTGGCAAAATTTGCTTCGAGGGGCGCACAGGGAGGGGAAATACACGAAAAATTTGTGTCCCCCCCCCCCTCGCGATTGGACACCTGTGATCCGAAAAATCTGAAAAAAATCAAGAATGCAGGTCTTGATGAGTACAACAACAACAAATACGTTAGAAGTCGCAATTCACTCAACTTTGTTAGTAATAGTATGATTTATCGATTTTATGTTTTCTTGAATAAAATCTTAACGGTACCATTAAATTCAATGAAATTCAGTACGTAGATGCCTATTTATAAGATTGATCTACCCTGAAAGTTTCATAAAGATTGAATCATATTTAGCGATGTTATAGCGGTTTGAATTTTCCTGTATTACTATGGAACAATATGCGCTGCATTTATTACTATGGCAACATATGGCTATGGAACAACATGCACTTTTTACCGACTCAGACACTACAGTTTTGCTAGGATTTGCATGAAAATTTCAGGAATGATAGGTGTCATGTATATCTTTGAGAATCGGTTCAGCTAGTGGTATCAGTAATCGTAAAACAAAATAGTGGCTGTTTTAAATGCAGAGATTGAACAATTTTGAGTTATTTTTTCCCAACTTCAACGTTTAACGTGCATATTTTGAACACTTGATTCAATTTGATGAATGACTGAAGATGAGTACCTACAATTAATGCTCATAAGTGATACAAGTCAAGGAGGTGGGAGGGAGCTCCTAGCAAAATGGTTTTGTAACCATTCTAGGATTCGAAAAATTGGCCATGAATCGATGATATCAGTACAGGAGACTGGCCCCTGAAAAAAATTCATCAAACGTAGCCGACATGAGTATGAAATAAAAGTTTTCATGGGAGCTTTTCAAAACAGTTGTTAAACTGTCAGTTTTTACTTCAGTGGGGCCACAGGGGGGAAATACATGAAAAATGTGTTTTCTCCATCGCGGATGGACATCTGAAATAATTATCAAGGGAGATAATTATGAGTATAACAATACTAAAAACCTTAGAAGTCGAAATTCGTTCAACTTTGTTAATAATAGTATGATCTTCGAATTTCATATTTTCTCCAATCAAATCGTCTTTGAAATGTTTCTTGATTTGATTCGATCTGGTGACTGCATTTTGTAAATTGAATACAAAACCCTTCTGACATGAGCGTAGGTCTGTTTACCCAACTTGTTTATCTTAATTCTAATCATCTTATCCGCTACTTTTCTGATATTTTCATAGTGTTCTCTCTATATCCAGGTTTTCTTACCTACGTATACTTTGTACGCCTGATTCTTTTTATCTAACGCATCCTGGCACTCATCATGAAACCAATCATTCCCCTTGCACCGGGCTTGATGTGCGATCGTTTGTTCTGCCATGGTCTTAATAGCGACTTACACTTTCATCGAGAGCTGGTTACTTGTCTTTAACGATACATCTGATAAGATGGGAGCCAGTTGGTTGTCGAGGGTCTGCGTGATTTGGCCACAGATGCCGTTTGAAGCCTTTTGTAGTGGGTTGATCTCCACCGAATATGCCTTTGACATACGACATGGATAGGTTAAATTGATCAAGTAATAGTCCTAATTACAATTGGTTCCTCGGTATATACGGACGACAAGTATGCTCAACACCCAAAGTTGTTGGATCAGAACATGGTCGATCTGGTTTTGCGTGTTGCCATCTAGTGATACCCAGGTCATTTTATGAACGCGTCAATATGGGTAGAGAGTCAAACGTATGAATAGATTTCTGCTGCATGCGGAGATCAGGTACTGGCTCTATCCTCCAGTTGTTTCCCAATGAGATAGCTAATTGCTAATCTTAGCGTCGAAATCATCCAAAATTATTTTTGTGTCGTTTGTGGGCAATGAGATGACTAATTGACTGTAAAACGTTCCCTTCGTTTCTTCGTCCGTTTTTTTGGTCGAAGCGCGAACATTTATCAGCCAGATTTTGAAGAATTTCGCTTCTATACGGATCGCATATAACCATTTCTTGACTGCTTCCAAATCAATAATATCTGATTTGAACTCCCTACCCACAATAAAGGCCACTCCGAATTCTTATCTTTTAGTAGGCTTCCCACTTTTGAATATTGTATGCAATCTCATCACTTGACTGTCATTTCAAGTCCAGTTCCTTTCCTGGACTGCAAGTATTTTTAACTTATATTGACTGGCCTGTTGTAAAAGGTCCTCAACAGTGCCAGGGTAATTGAGTGATCTGATATTCCAGGCTTCAGTGCCATATTCTTTGTTCCGTTTGCTAGGACATTGCCGTGAGTCCAGTGCATTCCGAAGCCGTTTTAAATGTTTCGAAAAATTGTAGGGTTTCCCATGACGAAGATTTAGTGATTCCGGTGGCATAGTCAATACTTTGATTCGTTATCAGGCACGAAAGATTTGCCTTCACCCTCTTGCGTCCCCACAAAGGAGGTGTAAGTAGAATTTAGTAGCAGAGCTGCAGATAAATTTACAGTTATTAGCATTTCTCTGCATTTAATGTCCCATTATTGGGGAACCAGGAAGCTGCATGTGTGAGCCCGACAGCATTTACTACCATTAAATTGGGAATTTTGTGATGAGGAATCGTGGAAGCTGTGGGTTTATTTATTTATATATGTATTTTTATATAACAGAAAAAAATCAAATTACGAAATAGATAAAATATTAGCACAACAAAATGAATTAAATGATAGCACAGCATGCAAAAAGCAAGATAAAACTAATAAAAAATGCAAAAACTAGGAGAAAATAAATATGAAAAATTACTAAGAGTTGAGAAGGAGACAGTTAACAAATCTTTATAAACTAAATACGAAAGAGGCAAGGGCCCAAGCTGAAGGTCACCATGGTTGCGAGGTAATCTGAGCATGGGTGAGTGAAAATATACCAAACTACGTGCAAATGGAACATCAAAGATATTTGATGAACTTGTAGAACGCATAGCGCCCTCATAGCAACCTGGTTGATAAGACGAGTATCGAGCAAACCACGGCAAAGCTTGTAAAGGAAACATTCATCAAAGTAGAGTCGACGCACTTCCAATGAAGGAATATTGGGGATAGCTAAGCGAGATTCATAAAAAATTTAGGGAATCTGGAATTGCAAGAAGACGATCCTGGTAAGTCTTTTTTGTACAGCTTCTATCGTGAACTTCAAACGCTTCAAATGAGACGACCAAACTGGCGAACTGTCCTCAAGTATGGGACGAACCAAACTAGAATATAATTTAACACACGACAAAGGATCGGAAAAAATATATAAATTTCTTAAGATCAAGCCTGAAATGCGAGGAGCTTTAGAAGTAATTTCGGAAATATGAACATCGAACTTTAATTTAGAGTCGAAAGTGACACCCAAGTCCCTGAAGTGAGTCACCGTACATAGGTATGAATTATTTAACGTAAATTGAAAGCTAATAGGGCAAGGGTTATTAAAAAATGAAAGATGAATGCACTTCGAAACATTTAGTGTAAGTTGGTTATAAAAACTCCAACATAAAATGGCATTCAAATCTTCTTGAAGCAAGGTACAGTCATCGATTGAAGACACTACTTTGAAAACTTTGACGTCATCTGCATAAAGAAAGCAGGAGGAGTTGATGACAGCGGATGGTAAGTCATTTATAAACAGAGTGAACAATAGTTGGCCAAGAATGGATCCTTAAGGAACACCAGAAGACGGATGGAAGGGAGTAGAAAGACAGCCTTGAAAAAATATATCTGACTGACATGATTGGATAAGCAAGAGGATAACTAGTGGAGCAAATAATTAGGAACATTAAGAAATTTAAGTTTGTTAAACAAAATATTGTAATTTACTGAGTCGAAGGCTTTAGCGGAATCCAAATACAAGGTTTCGACTTGTAGATGGTCCTCCGTGGCTTTTGAAGTAACAGTCAAGAATTCTAACAAATTTGTTAAGGTCGATAGCTCTTTGATAAAACCATGTTGTTCAGGAACGAACAACTCATGAGTAAGTGAAAAAAGCTGCAAATACACGATTTGGTCCAGTAGTTTTGAGAAACAGGGTAATAAAGAGATAGGCCGATAATTGGCAACGTCTGACGCGCTACCTTTTTCTAAGCTAGGGGTTACATAGGATCTTTTCCAACACGAAGGGAAAGAGCCTGAAGAAAAGCTAGAGTTGAAGAGAAAGGAAATGGGACACAAATAGAAGTAGCTAATGATTTTACAAAATGATTAGGAATACCATCAGGACCTGAACTAACAAAGTCAACAAGTTCTAAAATAAACTTCATAACATCTTCTGGGTAGCAAGTAAAAGGTAATCAAGGTGGCATGTGTATGATTGGGAACGAAGGGCTGTTGCTGAGAGTAGCATTAAAAGTAGAAGAAAACTGAGTTATAAAAATTTTTCAAATCTCGAGAGATGAAGTTGCTAAGCAGCCATTCAAATGAGGAGAGGATGGGAAACTGGAAGAGGATTTAAGAGAGCGTATATATTTTCAAAATGGTTTTGATAGATTTGTGTTTAGACAGCCTTCAATACTATGAAAGTAAGAAGCTTTAGCGACCTGCATCTTTTTCTTAGCTATCGACCTCAAATGACAAAAAGCTGTACGTGACTCAGGGAATCTGTCACGTGAAAGACGTTGACGAACTCGATGTTTAGCTTTCAAGGCCCGTCTTACATCGAGATTTAACCAGACACAGTCAGAAGAGTTTCTTATACTGACAAGTGGAGTCAAGTTAGAAATAGCAATCATAAAAATTGTTATAACAAGTATCCGAGTCAAGACCACGAAAGATGGAGGACCAATCAACAGAGCGAATGGTTTCGGAAAGTTGCTCATAATTAGTTTTATAAAAGTTATTGCGCTGACGCACTTTCCGACAATAACGGATCAGGAGAAAGATAAGGAAAAAGGACTGGAGGTGAGCATAACAACGATTGCTCCATACTACAAAAGAATAAGTCAAGAATATGATTATTAACGTTAAGAACATTATTAAATTGAGCCAGGGAACACATGTACATAAAATAAGAAGTTAAAGACCAAATTTGAGATGAGTCAGAATGAACATGATTGTCATCCCATGAGAGTTTAGGAAGATTGAAATCTCCACATGAAATAAGGTGACTATTTGAAAATCACGATAAGAAAACACTAGATATTTCGGTGAGAAAAGTATTATAGACCGTAAAAAGAGACTTACAAGGTATGTAAGTGCAAAAAAACAAGAAGAGAAACGACAGACGAAGTAACTGTTTTTGCTTCCACACATTATACAGGAGCAGTAAAAGTAAATTTGTTAGAGGGAAGCCAGTAAAGGTATTATTGTAGGTAACTTGGACACCTCCTCCATCTAAGTTATTGGAGATTGACCTATCACAATCACGCCAAACAATTGTATGATTAGGAAAAATTTCAGAGTAAAGTATACTATCATTCAACCAGGATTCAGAAATACAGATCATATCATCGTTAGAGAGAGAATAGGGTAAAGCTAGTTTTTTAGGAAGAACAGATGTTACAGCTTTGGTAGGGAGCTCGGTGGAGAACGAAAATATTTTTCCTTGAAGTTATGAAAGTTTAACAAGCGCACCAGACGGCCAGCAATCAGGGGTCAAGATGTAGTCACACGATGCCGGAACAGTCAGTTTGAAAGCAGCTATAACTCTGTTGATCAAGTTGTCCTTCGTCGGCTTCTGGCAGCTAATTATTTTCAGAGATGAGCCAAATTTCTTATTTACGTAATCTTAAATGTCTTCGGTGGATGTGCTATACGCAAGCCTTGATAGAAAGATTTGTTTTGGTGATGCTACAACTTCGAGGGATGGCAATTCCTCAGGAACTTGCCGCACTTCGAAATTTTTTGGAATGGCTCCCCGATGAGATGAAGACCTCTGCACGATACTTCTTGTAATGATAGACGAAGAACGCTGTGAAGTAGGCACAGCGTCCGAAACACCACTAACCATAAGCGCTGCGTTACTTGATGACGATGAGGGTATACTTTGCGGTAAATAGCCTGACTTGATGGGCAGATTCGCACCTCTGACAAAATATTTTCGTTGTTGACAACGTTGACGATGATAATGGCTTACTCAGGCTATCTGTTGTAAAGGATGAAACCTTAGATCTAACCACCAATTGAAGCGGATTGCAAGAGAGAGGAAGCTTAGATTTCTCGGATGAGAATGCTTCAATAGACCGTAACAATGAATCGATATCCGAAAACGCGGTTGAACACTTCGTTTGCAAGCAGCTCAGTTCCTCCGAGAGTACTTTAATTGTCTGGTGAGCAAGATGCAAGCGAGAAACGTAGACAGAAATTGAAAGTCGTCTTCAGCAATCACAATACCACTGGACACCATTGCCGGCTTTATTAATAGTGTCAGCTATAGAACCTTTAAAGTTAACACAGGTTGCGTGAAAGGATCGGTCACAAAAACCAAAACAAACAACCATTGGAGACTTGTTAATTGAATCCACACATTTCACCTAGCTGCAAGTCATGGTGTGGTCGGAGTTAATAAAAAATATATATTTATAAAAAAGAAAAATTATATATTTTAGGGTTAAGTGATCTAGATTAAATACAAAATACGATATAAGATTGCCTAACGCTAGGCAAATCCTGTAAATGAAAACTTTATCGAAGCTTTTCAATCAAATAGGATTAGGATAGGAGGAAACGAATGTTGCCTCCACCTTTCTCAAACGGGCTGGGGACCGTCTACGGTGGAGTCATCTAAGGATTTTCGTGGACATTTTTCTGTGCATGGATGTTAGTCCATGTTATTTTTTCACTGAACACAGTTTACACAGTGTAACAAAAACATCTATAAGATTCAAAAGTTGTTAGTTCTACTGTAATAAAATGGCGGCAAGTTAAAATGGTTTTTAAAAAGTAATTTTGTATTTATTGTACATGTCGTAAAAGTTTTCCTGTAGCTTATTTATTATTGGTATCTTTATCATTGATTTAAATAAGTTTACTGCAAAACTTTTCTGACGTGAGCCTAGTTCTGTCTATTCAACTTGTTATTGAACAATGACCTCTTAAATGCATCTAGCAAATCATCAATTTTTATGCCTGGGGCTACTAAGCATTGATCTTGACGATCGCTTTCACTTCTATTTTCAAAGATTTTGCATATTCTTATGAATGCTTTTGTTACATCATTGCCAAACTCTTCTTCTAATCAACACACTTAAGCCTGCACCTCTTGTGAATAATCAGCTGGACGAAAGTATAGGAGAAATTTTGAGGGCTTTGTTAAAACGTTTGACGCCCTGTGTGCCCGTCCATCTTTCAAAGCGGCACAGCAAGTTTTCTCAGAAACGATAGAAGCCAGAAAACGCAATCTTTATTAAAAAAAGTATAAAATGGTGACCTCTCGAAAGTTTACGTCTGATCAAACATTTCAAATTTTTTAAGGGGGAATTCTCTTGGAGGCTAGCATTTTTTGGGAGTTCCGCCACTACGTACCCGAGGAAATTCTCCAGGGGGTATGTCGGCCGACAGGAGCACACTTGGAGACTAGCATTTTTGGGCAGTGCCACCTCCACTGACTCGAGGATATGGAGGCACCGTGAGCTTCCCCCTGGGATGACAGGTAACGGCACTGACTGAATCTGGACTATGCTTTGGACAACGAACTGGAAGTGAAGCTTTGGGCTTGTAGATATGATGGTTTTAACCCAGTTGGTTTGCACGGTAGCACTGAGGTGACACTCGTGCGTAAACGACTCCAATTCAACTACCATACCGTCTCCGTCCTGGTTAATCCTTGCCAAGCCTCGGAGTACGTTCAAAGTTCACACTATTGGCTTGATGGTGTAGGTTCGGTTGAGACGGACTCCCGATTAACGCTGATCTGGTTCTGAGGACTTGTCCCCATAAGGGCTTGTGCCAACTCTTGCATGGCCTCCCAGTTCTGAGAAGATAACCATGGAACCAAAAGGGCAAATATACATATGAATGGAGATAGTGGCTTCAATGGGGGACCCAATAAAACTAGAGCAATCTAAAATCTTAAAAATATTTAGAAAAAAATTAAAACCCCAAAAAAGAAAGCAAGAATAACAACAATGACAACGCCACTAGGGGTTGCATCCACAATATTCACAGCACATCCGGAGCGGTACTAACGATGACAAAAACGACGATAAATACAATGACAGTGAAGATGGATCAACAAGTTGAGTTGACAGACCTACGCTCATGCCAGAAGGGTTTTGTACTCAACTTCTTAGAAATGCAGTCACCAACAACGAATAAAGTTAAGAAATATGTCGGAGAGATGCGCATGTTTAAAAGAAAATCATTGTTTCTCTATTTTCAACGGTTGCCATTTTGTTGCAAATATACAAAAATCACTCAAATAATGATTTCCCAACAATATCAATGTTATTGAACTTATTTGAGAATTTCGAGAAGATCAAATCAAAACTGCAGTGACTGACTCAATTTTTTTTTTTTTTTGTGATAGGGAGGTGAAGGCATTTACGCCCGCCGAGTCTGGCAGTGTGGGACTCCCATGGAGGATACCCTTGGACTACCCACTAAACACCTCCTCTGTCAATCTGAGAACCTAGCCTGGAACCGTTTGACACATTACTACGGGCTGATTCAATGGAAAGTCCATTAAGTACCAAAATCATGTATTATTGTTGTTGTAATTGGAGAGATTTCAAATGGATATAGCTTCCGTGCGTATGATTAGATTTTCATCAAACTGCCAAAGGATGAGAACCTTTTGTAAGACTATTTAAACATTGAAATTCGTTGAGTTTAAGGTTACCTATACGATTATATTGGGGAAAATGTGAAATTCGAAGATCATACTATCATTAACAAAGTTGAGTGAATTTTGACTTCTAAGGTATTTGTTGTTTTTGTAATCATAAACATCTACCCCCTTAATTTTTTTTTAGATTTTTCAGATCGCGAGGGGGGGACACAACAATTTTCATGTATTTTCCCGTGCGCCCCTTGAAGCAAAAAGTGTCAAATTCAGACCTGTTTTGAAAAGTTCTCATCAAGACCTTTTATTTGATACCCGTATTGGCTACCTCTGATGAATTTTTTTTTTCGGGGGCCACTCCCCTATATATGGAGACCCCCTTTGAATACCTTATTGAATTTGTTTATAGTTGAACTTTGAAGAGAACACCGCTTAGCACTTGCATACAAAATTTCATGTTTCTAGCTTTGGTAGGACGGACGGACGGACAGACAGACAGACAGGACGCAATTTTAGTAAGGTTTTGTAAAATCGCACAAATACTCCGCATTGAAAATGAAATAAGAACACTGTACATAAAAAAGGACGAAATCAACCGACAACTATTACATTCACACTCACAATTAACTAACATTATACAAACTGAAAACTTTCTACAGTTTTACAATGACATGAGACAAAACATTGATATTCAGCTCAAAACTAAATATGAGAACATGACAAAAAAACTTGACAAATTGATGGAAAAACAAAACAAAATGACCACACCAGCGAGCAGAACTTTCTATCCGCGGACTGTAAACCTATCAGATATGCCTTTTACTACACGAGAATTGGAGCTGTTAAATAAGGGACTGAAACACAACTTATATAATACAAACCGCAACAAAGACCTAGAACAACTACTAATCGACACTGAAGTAGCTATTAACAAACTGCCGCAGGAACAACAGACACATGCAAGACATACTGCAGTAGACATACTACAAAAAATACGCACTAGCATAAACAAAACGGATTTCCATGAAGACCATAAGATATTAAGCCTCATTAAGAAAAAGCTTACGGATAACCTACTAACAGTGACAAAAGCTGACAAAGAACATACAATGGTTATCTTAAAAACAATGGACTACGTACAAAAAACAAACAATACTAAGCAACGCTACATAAACCCAAATCCATGCACTCCATCCTTGAAGCACAACCTAAGCTCCACAAACCCAATACTTCTATCCGTGCTGTCGTCAACTATCGCCCAGCTCCTGCATACCAATTAGCACGGTACTTGGTAACGATAATGGCTTATGTCAGGCACCTTGACAATAAGTACGCATTAAAGAACAGCCGCAAGCTAGCAAACTCTACCACTTCTTTAAAATTGACTGAAACATGTCGACTTTTATTATTAGACATCACCAACCTCTATAAGTCCATACTAAAAGAAAAACTTTCATTCAACAACAGCCGACGATTCACAGATCAACTACTCAATTTCATAAGTTCAATAGCAACATATATAGTACATTGCCAAGAACGGTCTGGGTATGGAACATTCAATGTCTTCAATAACGTCAGAAATATTCTTACAATCTTTGGAAGAAGCCTTTATACCCAAAGTTGTCAAAAGATTCAATGTAATATTTTACAGACGATATGTGGATGACTGTTTCATCGTTTTTGACTCACAAGAAAATAAACAAGACGAACTACTTACCATTATGAATGAAATTCACCCGAATATAAATTTCACTATGGAAAAAGAAACAAACGGACAACTCAACTATATGGACCTAACTGTCGCACGTGAACAAACACGATTGGACTACAAAGTATACAGAAAACCAACCACAACTGATCATACCATACATCTAACCGGCCCGCACAACATAAGCTAGTAGCGTATAGATCAATGGTGCAGAGGCTTCACTCCACCCCCATGACTCCTACTAACTGCTTCAACAAACTAAACAACATTTACAGAATAGCTAATAATAACGGATACAAACAATGCGACATTGACAAACTTGTCACACAGTACAAACGAAAACAGGAACGCCAACCGACTGAAACCCATTAGAACGACCAACAGTGGGTTTCGTTAACATACGTAGGCAAAGAGACATACAAACTATCAAACTTCAAATTGCAAACTGCATTCAAAATGAACAATATCATTGGAAACAAACTGAAACCAAAACTGAATGACACATCATTATACGAAAACAATGGTATACACTCGTACAAACTGACATGGTATATATATAAGGAGGACATGGTATATATATAAGGGCGACAACACAAAAACTAACGGCAAGATACATAGAGCACTTACGATCTTTCTTACACAACAAGGCAGACTTCAATTATGCGACGCACCTACTAAACCACGTACATGAGCCTGACGCTATGGCAAACTCTATGAAATTGCTACACAAACAAAGCAAAGAACCGAGACTTGACATCCTAGATAGGCTTGAAATTTATAGAAGGACATACGGTGACACTATCAATGAGTCTGTGTGGTCTTGTTACCAATTCCGATGCATTTTTTTCAGTACTAGACCACAATCTTAGACGAAAAAGGAAACGAGATGAAACAGAACAAACGGACATCGACTGAAGCAAGGGTCATAAGTCCCGAAATAATAACGAACTATCCTGAAGTTCACGAGGAGATTACGTCAGGAAAAGACAGGAGTGACCAAACAAATAAAGCGACGTAGTGTGATTTCATCGTCAACGTCGAAAATGTGGCGGAAGTACTGTGCTTGCAAAGGAAAGCCGATTATCTCTCCCAAGAAAGGTGGTTGCAAAGTGCGATTGCCCCGCCCAGCAAAATGGCGAAGAAAGGCCAATCCAAAAAGCGGGAGATGTTCAAAAAAGAATACAATCTGGGCTGTTTGAACTAAAGGAGGCTCTAAGCTGCATAGTGCATTATCGGAAGAACTGTTTAAAGGCTGAAGAGGACCAGAAGGCTGAAGAAGAGCAGAAGGCTAAAGAAGCGCAGAGGCTAAGCCTCAAGGGCATGTGGAAATGGCCCCTCTATCAAACAACAATAAAAGAATGGCGTATAGCCCTCTATCGGTCGAGACTAGAGAAGGAACAGGCACTTGATGTGCGCAGAACGCCAGATTAAGGGTTCTAGATAGTGCTGACAAAAAGCGCGAAGAAAGCGGCAAAAAAACTCCTTCAAAAAGTGCCAGAAAATATAGTTCGCACGGACTCCCAACACAACGGGAGAGAAAGAAGCCCCGACAAAAACCTCGGCAGCAGACACTGCTTGTAAAACTCCAAGATTTCCGATCCTACGCAGAAGTGCTGCATGATATCAGAGAGCCACTAAAGCAGTACGACTAATGCGATCGGGCTACATACTGGTCGAATTCGTGGCAGGAGCTGACAATAAACTATTATATTGTGACGCAGTAAAGAAAGTCCTCTGCAAAAGCACAACTATAACCTCGCTCAAGCCGATGGCAACGATCGAAATAAGACACATTGATTGCGTCATAGACCTGGCCGAGGTAGAAGAGGTCACCAACAGAGAGCTTTCTAGCGTGAGCAAGATCAAAGCAAGGCTGACACTAGAAAAAACATAGGGGACAACGCATGACTATCATTGACTTGACCGAAAAGGACGCCAAACAGTATCTGAATCAGAGCAAAGTAAGAATAGGTTTGGTTGGCGGCAAGATACGGTGAAGGACAGCGCCTCTTCAATGTTTCAAATGCCTTAGCCATGGTCACATCAGTATTCAATGAACCCAATAGGAGGTCCCCATGTTACAAATGTGGTGTAATGGAACATAAAAGAAAAGAGTGAACAAAAGAGGCACACTGTATTCTTTGCAAGCATGCTGATCCAAGATCAGGTTTCAGGCATGTTTTGGGATCAGGGAAATTTCAGGTGTTCCAGAAAGCCCTAGCCAAATCAACATCAGAACTGCGATGACACGCAACCTACAGCTAAACCTATACGGCAGCTCAACCACCCATAATCTGCTTGAATAGCTTGCAAGGGCCATGAAAGCTGATTTTTTGAAAGTTCTGAATCATGGTATCATGATGAAACTGGCACTGCTGCCATGTGGGTCCGGGTCAGTGATTTCTAGGCAAAATCGGATCATAATCAAGTGATTTATGGCCATTTCAATTGTATAGAATCACAACAACAATAACAAATAAAATGCTGAATTCGCTAAGCATTCAGAAATATTATTTAAGCTGGAACAAAATGGTGGCTGTTGTGTGCTTACAAAAGAAACTCTCCATCTTTCACATATATTTGAACAATTTCTGATTCGATTAATTCTAGTCATCGATTCATGCTATCAGAAATCTTGTTTCAGATCTTAGAATGGTAAGAGCACTATTCTGCTTACTCAACTTGTTGTACTATGTTTTTTACCCGGCTTCTTGGTGACCTTTGAAACTTGCTTGCTTTGAGTCTTCACTGTCTTGTTTACTAAAAATAAGAATTTTACATTTGCCTGAATTTATCGACTATATTAATTCAGATATCAAATTTGCATGAAAGGTTAGATGTTTTAATTAAAACGGTGAGTGTTTTAATTAAAATAGCTAGTTGTAATTGAAACGCCTAGTGTTTTAACTGAAACGGGTAGGTATTCTAAATCTAACGTGTAAAGTGTTTAAATAATGAAAATGCTTAAAAAGTGTTTTAAAATTGGGACGTGATTAAAATTTTAATTTGGTAAAGAAGGGAAGTCAGACGTATAGATGTTATATAGAGATGGGCTTAGGCAGGAGCCTTGCGGAACACCGGCAGATATACTTTTTAGTGAGGAAATGCTTTCCCCGACTTTGACCTGGAACTTCCTATCAGTTAAAAATGATTGTAAAAGGTTCAACAGGTATGGGGGTGTATTGTATTTCTGAAGTTTGTAGACCAGAGCATCATGCCAGACAGTATCAAAGGCTTTTTCTATGTCCAGTGTCACTAAACCTACAGACAATTTATTGTACATCGCTGCTTTGACGTCCTTTGTAACACGGAGGAGCTGATGCTCAGTCGAATGTCTGTTTCTGAAGCCGAATTGGAAATCAGGTAAGATATTATTGTTAGCCATTAAATTATTTAATCTTTTAAGGACTATTCTTTCAAAGAGCTCCTGGTAGTAAGCTAATGTGCCTGTAGTTGTCAGGGGAGCGCGGATCTCTTCCAGGCTTCGGGATAGGTATGACTAGAGCTTGTTTCCAGATGGATGGAAAGAAGGAAAGCCTAAGGCATGCGTTGAATAGGTGGCATAAGAATCCTATTCCTTTTTTGGGTAAATTTTTAAGTACTATATTCGGTAGGAAATCGAATCCTGGTGCTTTACCGTTTTTAACTTTTTTAAGTAAACTTATTAACTCCCTGGTTTTTATTAATGCACCAGGAGGTAAAGATGTTTGTTTAGGTTGATGTTTCAAAGCTCTGCCTAAGCCCATCTCTATATAACATCTATACGTCGGACTTCCCTTCTTCACCAAACTGCCAAGTTGCAGCTTTCGCAGACGACATTTGCAGTTACAGTATAGGCGCAGATCCAGCTTCCATTATTTCCAGCCTTGAAACGGCGTTAGAACTTACTTATCAATACTACCATAGATGGAAAATTAAAATAAATATTGCAAAAACGAAGTCAATATACATCACCAGGAAGCGTAAGCCTGCTCACCTACCCAAGCAACCAATAAATTTTTTAGGGCAAACTATTCCTTGGAGCGAGGATTTTGAATATCTTGGACTTATATTCGATAGAAAACTAACCTTCAGAAAACATATTGAGCATATTAGCTCCAAAGCGTTTAAGGCCGTGCTTTCGCTTTACCCCCTTCTTAATCGTAATTAACGTCTCAACACCAGAAACAAAGTCCTCATCGTCAAAATGGCAATCCAACCGGTCATCCTATATGGCTCACCTACCTGGATCCAATGTGCTAAATATATAGTAACAAAGCTTCAGATCACCCAAAATAGATACCTGAAAATGGTACTTAATAAACCGTTTTACTTCTCTTCTGAAAAGCTACACAGCCTTGTTGGCGTTAGTCCAATTCGTAAGCTCGCTGCATCGCGCCGTGACAAATTAATCGCGAAAGCAAAAGACTCGCCCAATCCGCTAATACATGCCCTGGCGAATTGAAAATCAGCAGTTGCTACCACCTGTCTTTTGGCCGTAACCTAGCCTCATAGATTTTAGCTACTTATAAGTAGAAAGTTAAGTTATGTTAAGCTAGTATAAGTTCAGTAGAGGTTTTTGCCTAAATTTTCCTCTAGCTAATTGTAATAATCTCATAGAAATACGATAATATGCATAGTTTTAAGTAATGTTCAAACGATGGTGAGATGACTTTGTCAGAACACCTACTATATTATAAGGCCTCTGTACCGCATACATTCCAATAAAGAAAAATTATATATAAAATTTTAATTTAAAACGCTTTGGTTTTTATTTGGGAATATCATAGTGATACATACACATTTAAATCGATCCAGAAGTTAAAATTTTTATTCAGATTTTAAGGAAAATTGCAAGAATAGTGTTTCATTTGAATCAGTTTGATAGGCCGGGTAACAAAAAAATTTATTTAAGATGGAAAGAAATGTCGGCTCTTTTGTGTTAATGAAAGTAACCCTCAATTTCGTTTACCCGATTAGACGATTTCTTTTATTTTCATCGGATTCATAATAGAAATTATTGATTCATGTCTTCGGCAAAGTTATTTTGAAAGCTAAAACAGTTACAAAGCCCTTCCAGAAGGATCATTTGTTTAAAGTGTCAGATTTAAGCTCGTATTTTCACTTTCTATACAGTTCAAGGTTAGACCTTCCATCTTGCTTTCCCTAACCTTACTTTGACTTCGTAATTGCCAGAATCTTAAAAATCTAATTTTAAATTTGACACTTCGAAACATTTATTTAAACTCATCCCCAGGGAAAAAGTTCAAGCGTAATTAATGTATCTTACATAAATGCAATAAAACAGAAAACAACTTAAATAAGTTCAAGAATAAAAACTATATACGAGAAAACGATAAGTTCAGTAAATTTCGTTTCAACACTGCATTTCAATTGCTTCCCTTTATAACGTCTCAACGTTGCCTGAAAAATACTAGAAAAGCTAAGACCATTCCCAGTTTGTCTGAAAGCGAGACAAGATAGTGAAAACATTAATCATTGTCGGCTATGTACTAGATACGAAGAGATAAGCTGCTGACGCTAAGTTGTATAAATCCTGAAACAAATTGTTCAACTTCTTCACGGTCGTATTGGGTTTCGTGCCAGTCTCACATATTCAAGATAACACTAAATTGAACTGTGGAGAAATGGATGATGACATATTAACACCATAACTGACCTAACGTTCAATCTATTGAGAAATATTTCTTAAGTTCAATACTCATTAGTATCTATTAAAATTTGGAATCTAGTAGCAAATGAACTCTCATGTTCAAGTAAAGCAACGAGCTTTCTCCAAACTTTTTCACTTGATTCTTCGAAACCAACTTCATCGCCAATTATTTCCACGAAGAAAAACATTAGTGCTATCTTCAATCGTGCTTGCTTGAAGTTCACTTGGAAATTATTCTTTCATTCTTGTTCTAACTAATTAGTGGAACTAAAATCATACAATTACCCACACTTTCTCCTCAGAAGACGATCGGAGGTTGAGGACTCTGAACGTATGACGAGCAATGACCCTTTTGAACCATTTGCCGCATCCTTGAAATTATGGTCACGTTTGTGCCGAACGTGATGAAATCGTAAGAGATGACATAGTACCAACTTGCTGCTACCTTTTGTCGTTTGCTAAAATTTTGATGGTATGAGTCAAGGAACATCATTTATTACATTTCATCTGTGGTATCAACGCATTCGAGCAGAGCGTGAAAAGCTTAAATTTCAGGAAGAACTTGGATGTAAGTTGATATGTATGTATGTCTGACTAAATCGTACCTCAGCCACGTGGAAATTAATTTCTATTTATTTTCAAGTACATACAAGTATTTTGGGACAAAGGGAACCTATTGCTGTCGGGAAGTATGAAAAAATACTTTTAAATCAGGGATATTTCAATAAAAACTGAGAATGTTTCATTCAAAGTAAAAACGTGTCCAAAGCTTATTGCTTCTCCGTTTAGCAACCAAATCTCTATATCTACATGCATATCAGAACGGAGTTCGTTAACTTATACATACATGGAATAATGATAAAATTTGAATACTTCTAGAATCAAACTTTAATTCCTAATACAAATTAGCAAACACCCTACAGCAAAATCATTGAACTCAAATTTAAGAAAACATCAAGAGGGTGCCGGAAAGGTAAGGAATTTTGGGTTTTAGCTTCCTATAAGTAAAAGTCAAAATACGGAACTTTTCCAGAAATAGGATCTAATATGAACAATAGTATTGTATGTTCTCGGTACCGAAGGACCTATCTTTCCTCTCGGGCTATAAGTAAAATATTATGCTACCGCAGAACTACATTTATATCGTTTTACTCGCATCATAAAACTTACATCTTAGTGTGGACCTTTTGAATAGTAGATATCTAAAAATAAACTTTCCTTTTTCATGGTTTCAATGAAAGATTGGTATTTGAGCTCTTGGTATTTCTATAAGTTAAAAGGATGGAGTAGAAGGAAAAGCTCTTTATCATTTGAGTGGGTCGATTAGACCGTGAACTTTGCTTACATCACTAGTACTGAGATGAGCAGTGTCACCGATGATTTTTGATATTAAAATGTAGGCGAAGTAATTTACTATTTTAGGAGAATCATTTATTCAGCTAAATTTCCTGCATATTCCGGAGTTTAATTTTCAATAAAAAAATTTACTTTAATTTTTTTTCGGTGGCAAAGAGATAAATTTGCCGCTGTAGTGCATAAAAGTGTTCACATTTGTTAATTTTGTTCAAATCTCAAAATGTATAGATCGCACATTTTCCCTACCTCAGCATCGACGATGCACTTTCAAGATTCAATATGAAATGAATCCCAATTGGCACCACCAGCTAAAAAAGTAAATTAATTGTAGCAACTAGGCTTGCTTTTTTGTTAGAACTATGATCACACACTATTCTACAGAATTATCAATAGAAAGAGTGGTCCAACCAAAACATATGATATTAATTGTAAATAAAACAAAAAGTTTTGACAGAATTATGTTAATATTTTTTATTCTAATAGAAAGATCGATGACAAGTATGTATAAAATATAATGTCACCCAAATGCTCGCCATGGCTACAGTGGCATGCTTCTACCCGATAGTCCATATTTTCAATGATTCTGAGACAAGATTGAGGTTCAATATCATTGATGTGCTGAATTATCTCATCTTTTAGCTCTTGAATTGTTCTTGGTTTATTGACGTATACTTTTTCTTTTTAAATATTCCCAGAGAAAGAAGTCCAATGGTGTCAAATCACATGATTGTGGCAGCCAATTAACATCGCCACAACGTAAAGTAGCACGGCCATTGAATTTCTCGCGCAAAAAAGCCATTGTTTCGTTGGCTTTGTAGCAAGCGGCACCATCCTGTTGGAACCAAATATGGTCGAGGTCCATAACCTCAATTTCTGACCACAAGAAGTCCGTTTTCACGTTGCAACGATGATGAGTCAAGATTAACGGCTCTTCTGCACACTATCGCAAACAACAGCAAGGTTTTCCGCAGAACGAACTGAGCGAGTATGCACAGGTGATTTCACATTTTCTACAGACCCGATTTGCTGAAATTTGCACACGATTCTCCCGATTGTGGACACATTTGGTCGATTATGCTGACCGAAAAAATCACGAAGTGCACAGCATGCATTTTGATTTAAATGCCCGTTTTCGGAAAAGGCTTCAACAACATTAACGCGCTGCTAAATTATGTGCCTCTCCATAGTTGAATTTGTAAACAAGTGAAACTAAGCAATGTCAAATTAAGTTGGGCGAAAAGCTTGACGTTAAGGTGTGACTCATAATTAACATCGTGCATTATGGTTAGGCTACCCTATACAAGTTAAGTAAATAGAACTGCGCTCATGTCAGAAGGGTTTTGTATCCAACCAATGATATGCAGACACCAATAATGGATAAATTCACAAATTCATCCAGCACATTTGGCGTCAAGAGCATATGCCGAAAGAGTGGAGCCAATCAATTATATTCTCTATCCACAAAAAAAGGTGACAAGCTACAGTGCGAAAATTATAGAGTTATAGCACTGCTTTGTACGGCAAAAAAAATTTTTAAAAAGTTCTGAGAAAAGTAAATCGCATCATACACCAACAGTATTATTGGGGTGTATCATGGTGATTTTATAGCAGGTAGATCGAAGATAGACCAATTTTTTACATTCAAGCAGGTACTTGAAAAGTGCTGGGAGTTCAACATAGACGTTCACCAAATTTTCGTTGACTTTAAGCAAGCATACAACGCAACGTGCTGTACCAAATAATGCTTTGCTTTGGCACCCCAGCCAAATTAGTCCGGCTTACCAAAATGACAATGACACCGACAACCTCAACACATATATCGGACAAAAGCAGGAAGATAGGCTGGCCCCATTGCTATTCAATTTGTTGATACGCGAGGTACATTACTATTCAAGTCGAGCCAAGTAGTAGCCTATGCGGACGACATCAACATTCTGCCACGGTCATTAAAAACTGCCAAAGAACTCTTCCTGAAACTCGACAGCAAAGCAAAACTAGTAGGGCCATAAATCACTGAAAATAAAACAAAGCTCATGACGCAGTCGAGGACACATACCTCAAGTACACAAAATATTACACTTGGCGAATATAGTATCGAAAATGTTAGCGGATTTGTGTTTTGTTTTCGGGGTAAGGAGGTGAATGCTATTTATTCACAGAGTGTGGGACTCCCATGCGCGACTGAACTACCCACTAAACACCTCCCCTGTCAACCTGAAAACCCAGCCTGGAACCGTTTGGCACATACCTTTGGGCCAGGTCTCGTTTTGATACGCCGTGGGGCGCCTTTAAGCTGGGGAGTCCCTTTCCTAGCGGGAGGAGAGAGGGGAAGAGGAAATGCCAGAAGAGCGATCCCCCAGCCCAAGCGCCCCCAGCTGCTGTGAGTCCCTTTTATATTTTAGGACTGCTCGAACATAATGTGCCACCTGTTTCCATTTGTCAACCGATTCGAGCATCACCGCAACTATATTATCCGAAGTGAGTCCTCCCGTCTCTCTGTAGAGTTCGTTTCGCTGCCTGACCCATTTTGTAATCTCAAAAGCTGGGTCAGATAGAAGTCAGTCTCACCATGCCTTCGATTTAGCCACGGTCTCACATCCGGGATGAGACGCGCAGTCCACTTTCCCTACGTGCAATTCACCCAAGACTGCTGCCAATCGTTGAGCGGGCACTGTCTCTCCTCATGGACAACGCGGCGCTCTCTAGCAAGGAGGGCGACAGGTATCACGCCTGCAATAACTCTCACCGCCGAGTCGGAGACTGTTGGATACGAAGATGCAATTCTCAGTGGTCCTTTTCTCTGTGCCTGTGCCAAAAGTTTTCAGTATACCTCCTTGCTGAGAGCGTCGCCTCATACCTCTGCTCCATACAGTAGCACTGACCCTACAGCACTCATCAAGAGGCGTCTTCTTGATGGACTGGGTCCCCCTTCGTTGGTCATAAGTCGACTCCGAGCTGATATTCCCGAAGCAGCCTTCTCAGCCGTTGCCCTGATTTGCTCAGAGAAACTCATCTTCGAGTCGATCAGTAGCTTCAGGTACTTCACTGCTGGCTTCGATTCGATTCGTTTGTCTCCAATATTGATCATCTTTACTCTAGGGATTCTTTTTTTTTGTCAAGATGACCACTTCGGTTTTCTCCAGTGCTAAACTGAGCCCGCGAGCAGTCATCCAGTCCCTCACTCGGCGCATTAACATACCTAGCCTAAGTTGCGCTTGTTCAACGGTGCGTCCAGCGACCAGAGCCGCAACATCATCCCAATAGCCAACCAAGCGTGACTCATCTGGCAGCTCAAGTCTCAGTAGCCCGTCGTAAGGCACGTTCCACAGGTCCGGACCAAGGAAAGATCCCTGGGCGACACCCGATGTAATTTCCATCCTTTGTTGGCCCTGTGTTGTGTCGAAGAGCAGGCTTCGGTTCTTAAGGTAGTTCTTCAAAAGCCGCATTAGATATTCAGGAACTTGAAAAGAGTTTTCCAGCGTATCCAGAATATCCACCCCTCTAGCGGAGTTGAAGGCATTCCTGACGTCGAGTGTCACCAACAGGACCATCCGTCGCTTGGTGCAACTATATGCCTCTGCCCTTTGGACCGCATTCTTCTGCAATCGTATCAATGGTAAAACGTCCTGCTCTAAAGCCGTACTGCCGAGGAGATAGGTCCCCAGCAGCACAAATCGCGTCAGTGAGTCTTCCCTTGATGAGTTTCTCTAGCACTTTCCCAGCCGTGTCTAGCATGCAAAACGGGCGGTATGCAGACGGCGATTCGAGATTTCCTTTCCCCTTGCTGATCAGCACGAGCCTCACCACCTTCCATCGTACCGGAAAACCCCCGTCGCGTAGGTAAGCGTTGAAGTCAGTACAATGGTTATAGATGAGCCGCAACACCTCAGCTGGAACACTACCTGGACCTGGAGCCTTCCTCGCTTTCAATGAGAGGACTGCCTCCTCCAGTTCCAGCTGTTTGCACAGTGGGCACTTGACTGCTGTTTCACCATGGAAAGCGTCACATGGACGGGATGGGCGGGGAAGAGTCCCCGCACTATTGCGTCCATCTTTTCCGCGTCATGTATTCAAGGCTTCCGTAGGGCACCAAGTTTCCCCATGACCAGCTTGTAGCTAAGGCCCCATGGATCCTTGTTTACATTGTCCACTAGGTCTTGCCAGCAGCGAGCCTTGCTTCTGTTGGTCAGTTTGCAAAGGCATTTTCTGGCCGACTTATATACTGCCACCCAGTTGCATGCCTCGTCATGGTTTCGCGCCCGTTGAGCCTCACGTCGAAGCTTGTGACCCTCCCTTCGCTTTTCAGCGATTTCAGTTGACCACCAATACACTGGGGGCTTGCCGTGCTAGGGTCTTCGACGGGGCATAGAAGCGCAGCAAGCAGTCGGAACGATGCTCAGTGTAGAGTTCACCACCTCTTGAGCTGCCTGTTCTTCCGTCCCCTCCGAAGCTCCATGCAGCGGCTAACCTGCTGTGAGAACCTTGACGAACCTCTTGACGTCCATCCTTCCGATGTTCCATCCAATTGTAGAAGGCCGGGAGCACGGACGTCGGGAGACAGCATCACTTATCTCAAGCAAAATACACTGATGATCACTGGCTGAGTAGTCCTCTAATACTTTCCAGTTGTGTATCCTCCGTACTAAGCACTCCGAGGCGATTGTCACGTCCGGTATGGTTCCCTCACAGCCAATACGGCGGAAAGTTGGCGTATTTCCGGAGTTTAATACGACAAGGGCCATCTTGGCTGCTTTTTCCAGGATTCCTTTTCCCCGCGGATCCGTCAGAGGCATGGCCCCATTCGATTGCTTTATTGTTGAAGTCGCCCCCAATGAGCACTTTGCCCTCTGCGTTTGAGACAGCGTCCTCTAAAGCAGTAAGCTTGGCTTGGAAAGATGATATCGATTCGTTTGGCGTTAGGTACTCACTAAAGAAGGTGGTCCCTGAGCACTGAACCCACACGAAACCATCCCCCCGTCCTCAACTCTCTGCTTGAAAGTCACTGTTCCGAACCCAGACGGCGGCAGTACCAATTTTATCAGAATACCATAATGCAGGTCTTTTATTATGGTGTTGCTCACTCAGCAGCAAGCAAACTGTTCAAGCAGATTTTGGGCGGTTAAATTGCGGTGTAGGTATAGCTGCAAGATGCGGGTCATCGAAGCATTTTCCTGATCCCAAGACCTATCCAACATCAAGTTTTGGATCAGCATCCTTGCAAAGAATACAATGTGCCTCCTTCGTACACTCTTTCCTTTTATGTCCCATTTCACCGCATTTGTAACATAGGGAACTCCTATCGGGTCCTTTGCATACGTGTGTGGTGTGACTATAACCAAGGCATTTGAAATATTGAAGAGGCGTTGCTCTTCACCGTATCCTACAGACAACCCACCCTTTTCGTACTTTGCCCTTGTTCAGTAATTGTTCGGCGTCCTTTTTTGGTCAAGTCAACTATGGCCATGCGTTGTCCCCTGTTGTTTTCTGGTGTCAGTCTCGCTTTGATCCTTCCCACGCTAGGGAACTCCTTTTTAATGGCCTCTTCTACCTCGGCCAGATCCGTCACGCAGTCAATGTCTCGTATTTCGATCGTTGCCATCGGCTCGAGCGGGGCTATAGCTGCGCTTTTGCCGAGGACTTTCTTTACTGCATCACAGAATGCTTCTATATTGCTGGTTTTTGCTCCAAATTTGACCAGTATGTGGCCCGACCGCGTTGGTCGTACTACTTTAATGGTAGTATTGGTGTCTTTGGGCCTTACGTTTCCCCTGATGTCCCGCAGCACCTCCGATAAGGGTCAGCCATCTTGGGGCTTTACAAGCCATGCCTGCTGTCGGGGTCTTTGTCGGGGCTTGTGCCTCTTCTGTTTTGCATCAGGTCCTTTTTCTAATTAGGCGTCTATGCGAACTTTACTTTCTGGCTTTTTTTGAAGGAGTTCCTTTGCGGCTATCTTCGCTCCTTTTGTAAGCACTGTCTGGAACCCGTGCAAGGCAAAACTAGTAGGGCCACAAATCAATGAAAATAAAACAAAGCTCATGACGCGGTCGAGGACAAATACCTAAAGTACACAAAATATTACACTTGGCGAATATAGTATCAAAATGTTAGCGAATTTGTGTTTTTAAGCGTAAAAATAACGAAAAAGGGCAATGAAAGAGACGAAATACGCCGAAGAATATAGCTCCCAGTTTAAATATTTTATTCAGTGTTGACGATCTTAAAGACCAGCTGCATACACAGAAGAACAAAGTTCCAAGTATACAAATCTGTGATAAGACTTGTGTCATGCTATGAGTGTGAAACATGGACCCTAACCCAAGCATCCGCAAATATATTCAACGCCTTTGAGCGACGGGTCCTGAGGTGAATAATCGCAGCGAAGCTAGACGGAGATTAATGTCGCATTCGATACAACCGTGAGCTGTAAGAAATTTTTGACGAACCGTAGGTCTCAACGATTGTAAGACTGTGGAAGCTTCAATGGGCTGGCCACATGAATCGTATGGATGAACAACGGATACCCCAAAAGGCTAGTCTGACTCGGTCGGTGAAGACAGTTCATTGCTGCTCGGATTTCGAAATTGGAGAATACGGTCAATGAACTGACACAGTTGGAGGCGCTTTTTGCAGGAAGCGAGGGCCCGAGAGGGGCTGTAGTGCTAAAAAGAAAAAGGAGAATAATGGATTAATTCAAGAAAACTTTAATGGCATGTGCAAACAAATACATACTCACTGTAAAAGAAAAAATATTCTTACTTCATTTTAATATGCTGCCATTTTGTTGAAATATTACTAACAACCATTAACTCAATGAAATTTTAAAGAAAATAATATTATACATTTTATCTGGAAATTAGGAGAAGATTCAATTGAAAGTGCACTGTCTGTTTTGATAAAAAGCCCGAATAGTAAAAAAATACACATTTACTTCCGTATTTCCTTGGACACATATATTTAATTATCAGGATACGTATATAAATTCACTGGGAAAAAAGTTATGTTTAGAAATTCTGCTAAGATTTATTTATTGTTGTACTCATGAAAATCTACCACCATAATTTTCTCACCTTTAAAATCAAGAGTTAATAGCCTGTACTTTCAATGCTTGAAATGTGGAAAAAGTGACATAAATTTCCTCAATATTCTCATTTAAAACGGCTGCGGTTTCATATCACGGTTACCAATATCAATCGTTGAACAGGTTCTCAACGATTGGCATGATATATACCTTTCCTGAAATTTGGACAGAAATCCTAATAAACCCGTTGTGTCTAAGTCAACTAGAAGCGCACATTGCTTCATAGTCGTATATTGTTGATGTTTTAACATCAAAAATTCAAACCACCATGACTTCTTTAAATACTATCCGATTGAAATTTGAAAGACAAATTTCATTGTATTTAAGGGGAGCCTTACAACTTTTTCCAAGAAAATGTAAAATTGATAAATCATACCATTTCTAACAAAGCTTAGTGAATTTCAAGTTCTTGCAAACTCTTCGTTGTTGTGCTTAAAGAAAATTACGTCCACGATTTTTTCAAATTTTTCGATCCACTGGTATCCCACCGCAGTGGGGAAGGATACTATTTTTCATATTCTTCCGCTTCCCCTGCCTATCTCGTTATTGATCTTAGTTTCACAATGACGGGACATTAACTACTGAAAAACACCAATAACTCCAAATATACCTGCTGCTATCCTACTAAACTCTGCAAAAACCTTTTTTGTGGTGACGTAAAAGGGTGAAAGTGTTCTTCTACGCCTGAAAATGGAATCAAAAGTAATAACCATGCCGCCGAAATGGAGGTTGGGCAATGGACTAACTTGCCATTGCTGGACAACCCTATATTGTTTCAAAACTTGCAACAGACGCTTAGAATAGATTGGATCAAGGACCTTGGGACCGAGAAAAGGACTATGGCACTGGATCCTAAGATATCCGATCACTGAACAATCTTGGTGCTGTTAAGGACCTTTTGCAATAGGCCAGTCAATAAAAATTAAACAACTGGCATTCCAGAAAACGAACCGGACTGGAAATGACATTCAAGATACGAGATTGCACACAATATTCTAAAGTGGGAAGCCTGCTGGAAAGCAAGAATTTGAAGTGGTGTTTATTGTGGATAAGGAGTTCAAAACATAGCTTATTTATTTGAAGGCGATCAATTAACGGTCATGTGCAATCCGAAATTCTACAAAATTTGGATTCTAACCGTACACACCCCGATCGGAGAAAAAGACGAAGAAACGTTCTTCAATCACCTGCAGAGACTAAGGTTGGCAATAAACTATCTCATTGGGGAGTAACTGAAGAGTATAACCTCCACGATGAAACAAATAACAACGGCCAGTACCTGATTTATTTTACATGTAGCAGAAATCTAATCATACATAAAGAGCCCTGGATATCACTGGATGGCTGCACACAAAACTAGATTGACCATGTTCTGATCCAGCAACGGTAGACCTCAAGCATACTTGACGTTTGTAAATACCAAGGAGCAAATTATAACTCCACCTTCTTCAAAAATTTTTCATTAAAAGGCTTTAAACGTTGCCTTCAACCAACTAGCTTCCATCTTATCAGACACATCAACGAAAACAAGCAACAAACTATGGGTGGAAGTGTAAGCGGCAATTAAGATCATGGTAGATCAGGTGATCGGACATCAAGCCAGGTGGAAAAGAAAAGATTGGTTCAATCATGAGTGCCAGAATGCGTTAGACAAAAAGAATCAGGAATACAAATAGTATTTAGGTAAAAAACCATACCAAATAGCGAAAAGCCTATAACGCTGATGAAAACAGAATCAAAGAAAGATGGGCATCATATTTCAATAACTTCCTTGATGCATGGCGCTGCTCCACAACATCAGCGCCTTTATGTATTCCCGGAGAGTTTTCATTGGCCTTACCGACTTTAGATGAGGTAAGGTTCCATAATAATCCAGCGCATATTGTTGCATGGTAACACAGAAAATTGCAAACCGCTATAATTTCGTGAAATACAATACTATTCGATATTTTTGTAATAGCAGGTTAATCTTATAAATAACGATTTTTGCATCAAATTCTATTGTATTTAAGGGTTATTATTAATATACTAACAAACTTGATCAGATTTCGAATTCTTACGCATTTGTTGTTTTTGTAGTTACAAAGGCCTATTAACGATTTTCTTCAGATTTTTCGGATGAAAAGTGTCCAATCGTGACGGGGAGTACGCGAAAATTTCGTACATTTCCCATTTCTCTGCCAACCCCCCTTTCAATACTGATAAGGTAATTATAAAACCTGTTTTTAAAAGATCTTATTGAGACCTTTCCAATGACGCCCTATTTGACAACCAATGATGAACTTTTTTTTTGAAGGTTCACCTCCCTATATGGTAAGGCTCCCCTTGAAATTCTCTGAAAGCATTTTTCACCCCAAAACTTTCAAAAAGTTGCCACTCCTGACCTTTCCAGTATTTTTGATGGCAGTAACATTTATAGTTTCAAAGTAAAACTGCTACGAAATACAGATGGATTTTATGCCAATAGACTTTTGTATTTTAGTACAAAACCCTAGAAAGATCCTAGAAAATCTATTGATAAGTACAACTTCTCGTTCTTTTTAACCCATTCAAATCTCGCTAAACAGAAAAGTTTTCCTTCCTATATTAGTTCCACAAATTTGAAGCCAACTCACCTTTTAGCTTACATCAGTTTCATAGTCACATTGAATTTTTTGATCAAAGGATGGTGGAGTAAGGACGAAGATGTGAAATACACGATACAAGCATAAAATAGCAATATCGCATCATTTGTCTTTTTACTGTTAGTATTCATGATATTCAATCAACGACTATGGAGCTAAAGCGCTATAAAATTGGGTTTGTGTAAGAAATGTAAAAATTTTAACAATGCAGTACAACCCACTCAAAGTAAAGCTCTAAAAATTAAGTATTAAGTTTGCAATAGCCGCGAGCTCGTTAGATATCTATCAAATTGTGAAAGGTAAGCTTTCAGGGTGTATTGATATGCTTGTAACTATTAAATACGACGTGTGACAATTAAGTAATGAGGTTAGGTTCCATAAAAACCGTATATTTAAAAATTATTCTACAACTCTGCCATCCCTTTCAAAGTAACACACGGTGATCCCTTTAGAGGCCAAATACTGGGGCACACTGAGGGTGGTGTGGCACGGGGCGTTGCCGTGATGAAAGATCCAGTTACGATCGATGCCTGGGCGCACCCTGTTGACTCGTTATCGCAATATTTTGAGTACTTGGCGATAGTAGACTTGATTTATGGTTTGCCTCGATGGATTCACGGATTAGAGAGCGCGCACACTGCGCATTTGCATCAGTCCGCATCTCGACTGGTCTCCCGCTCCAAGCCTCGTCTTCCACGCTTTCACGCCCCTCCTTAAACTCTTTATGCCATTGAAACACCTGGGCACGACCATAATATACTCAACTAGTAACCACACTCCATCAACCCTCCGGAAAAATCCGACACAAGCCGAACAGCGAGCCATAAATCTTCGGTAGCAGGTAGATAGTAAACGCTGATGCGAGGAATGGCGCGAATATAAACATATGCTTTGATAAGAGATTTCAGGGCTACCAGAGCTAAAAAATCAATAACATTGCAGGACAACAAATTCGTTCCATGCAATCTTTTAGTTTTTTATTAGGATCTGGCAGCACTCGTATGTTCTGAAATGCGTAAAAGAACACGTGCGTCGGAAATTTTATTTGCATTCTGCTTTGTTTCTTGAGCACGCCAAACATGGGATCAGCTGTCATGCCCGGGATCAGCTGACGTGCCCCTGGGAAAATTCAAAAAGTGTGCAACACAGCGCGAATGAAAGGTGTGGCTGCTAGTTGAGTATACTATGGGCACGACTAAGAGCACTATCATCATGCACCTTTCCGAAACTATTTCACCCAATCTGGCGCAAAATTTTATTGCGATGCGTTGCTTTTGATTTCGTTTCTCCATTTTCGTGACGAGCACCAACACAACACAGCAGGCGAACTAAATAAGCTAGAGCAATGATAAATAGATCAATAGAGAGGGAAGGATGCGTGGGAAGGGGAAGAAAATTTCAAGGTTGCAGGTTTACCATAAACCTTAGTCTCATTATTTAATTGTCACACCTCGTAATACTACTTATAACCAGTTTGGTAGGCAGAGCTATGTTCATATTAGAGGGGTTTTGTATTCAACCGACAATATGCAGACACTAAGAATGAATAAGCTCGAGAAAACGTTAACGACATCTTCAATGAATAAATACTCATTTTAAACCATCGTTACATCATTTTAACTTGCTACCATGTTGTTGTAACATCACTTACAACCATTGACTGGACGAAATCTTATAAATATTTTTAACTATTCATTATATCTGGAAATTAGAAGATCCAATTTAAGGTGTAGTGCCTGGTTCGATATAAAGCTTGAATGGTAGACAAACTATATATTGTTTTTTTTTTTTTGTAGTCAAAGAGCTTTTAAATGGCTATTACTTCCGTGAAAGCGATTTAACTTTATTGAAACTTCCAGAGACTGCAAGAGCCTTTCGTTGAACTACTTCAATTTCAATTTAAAGGTACCCGTCTTCGCATCTTGGTGTTTTCAGTCTTACCTGCACAAGTTTGGTAAGTCATAGTCCCCCAAGTCAGTTTTGCCAGGAGAGGAAGACAAT